>JANAVB010013598.1:11382619-11775119 GCA_029216955.1 Iris pallida | reverse complement strand
GACCAAGGAGAATGGTGTGTTCCCTGTCGGAGTCCGTACCATTGTGGGATAGGCCCAAAGGCAATCACCGAGCTTCTCTTTCCAGTCATGCTTTTTAGATTACACGACTTTTTTGAGTAGCTTGACGATGGTTTTATTAAAAGCTTCAGCCAATCCATTTGCTGCCTGATTGTAGGCGATTGATGCCACATTCTGAATACGATTATTGTCGCAGAATCTACTAAATGAATGGCTAATGAATTATAGACCGTTGTCGTAGATGATCCTCTGGGGTACCCCGAAATGGTAGATAACGTGATGCTTGATAAAGCTGATCAACTTTAAACTTTTCACTACCGTCAGTGGCACAGCTTCTGCCCACTTAGAGAAGTAGTTGGTGATTGCTAGGATAAAACGGTGTCCCATAGATGAGGGAGGGATGATAGTTCCTACTATGTCCATGCCCCAGGCTTCGAATAGCCAGGAGGCCGCCGTAGGATATAGAGGCTCTGACGGCCTGTGGATGAAGTCGGCATGTAGCTGGCAAGCATGATATTTCTTTGCATACTCAACAGCATCAGCCATTATGATGGGCCAGTAATAGCCCATACGTCATAGTCGATCATGTAGCTTAGGACCTGGTTGATGAGCTCTGCATGTTACATCATGAGCTTCTCGAAGGGCTTCAGCTGCTTCTTCGTTTGATAGACATCGGAGGAGAAGTCCATCGTAGGATCATCGGTACAGCATTTTAGTGGCCGTATCATAATAGAACCGAAGGGCATGCCTTCTGACTAAGACTGCCTCTTTCGGGTCGTCTGGGAGGATTCCGTAGATGGCTAAGTTGATGAACGGGAATCTCTAGTCTCTGATGTTAATGCTAGTATCTATAGCCATGGCATGAGTTGTCCGCATGCATAGATTATTTCTGGGACAAGCCAAATCTCGACCCACCATTGTAATGAAGTGTTGAGTCCCGATTGGTGCAGCCAATAAGGCTACGAGGCCAGCCAGAGCGTCAGCTTCTAAGTTTTGCAGCCGAGGTAAGTGTTCTATGAAGAACTCAGCGAAGGTTGAGATAATGTCCAGTGCTGCTTTATGATAGGGCACGAGGTATTCATGGCGGACCTCGTATCGCCTTCGGATTTGATTGACGACGAGTTTTGAGTAGCTGTAAGATTTGAGGTAATCTACCCACATCTACTTTGCCAACTGGAGTCCTATGATGAGGGCATTGTACTCCCTAACATTGTTGGAGCACGGCTCTGAAAGAGAGTAGGCGTGCTGGATGACCAGCTTGTCGGGGGTGATTAGGACTACCTCCACTCCTGCGATGATCTGGCCTTTGGGGCCTGTTCTTGAAGCACCGTCGAAGAACATCCGCCAAACGGGGTTTCCTTCGAAGATAATGTTCGATTCTTGCACTTCATCTGGAATGTCTTTATAGAGACTGGACGATTTTGGAATTGGATGCGCAGCTAGGAAATCTTCCAGTGCTTGGCCCTTGACAGCCTTTTGCGGGACGAATACCATGTCATATGGTATCAATAGTATCGTCCAAGTAGCTAACCAGGAGTTTAGCGTTCCCGACTTTGTCATGAGGACTCTGAGCGGATTGACTCGGGAGATGACGTGAATTGTCTGTCCCAAAACATAATGGCGAGTCTTCTGAATGGCAAACAACAGAGCTAGACATTCTTTTTCGACGGGGTTGTACCGGTGTTCGGCCTCGACCATTTTCCTGCTTAGACAGTAGATAGCCTGCTCATGGCCCATTTTATTGTTCTGGGCCAACAAAGCGCCAAGGGAATGGTCCATTGCACGGACATAGAGCAAGAATGGTTTGCCTGCGACGGGTGCCACCAGAACTAGGGGACTCGTCATATAAGCTTTGATGACATCGAAAGCTTTCTGACATTCTTCTGTCCAGACATAGGAAACTCCCTTCTTCATGAGCTTGGGGAAGGGTTGGCATTTCCCGAAAAGGTTTGCAATAAACCTTCGAATGTATGTGAGACGTCCTTGTAGGCCTCAAAGTTCTCTAAGGTTCTTCGGAGGATCCATGTCAAGGATGGCTTTGGTATTCTCGGGATCGACGTGAATGCCCTTTGCAGTAATAATGAAGCCCAAGAAATTTCTACTAGAAATCCCAAGAAAGGATTTAGCAGGGTTCATCTTAAGCTGATGCGCCCGCATGAGATCGAAGATTGTCTTCAGGTCTTGTAGGTGATCACTCCGAAGACAGATTTTGATGGCAATATCGTCAATGTAGCACTTGACTGTTTTACGGAGATGCTGACGGAAGATGGTGCTCATTGCTTGTTGGTATATGGCACCTATATTCTTCAAGCCAAAGGACATTAATTTGTAGCAGTAAACCCCCTTCAGAGTCCCGAACAACGTGTGTCTTTTATCGTCTGGGAACATCTTGATCTGGTTGTAGCATGAGTACCCATCCATGAAGGACATGCGCTCGAAGCCACATGTGTTGTCGATCATTACGATGGTGATCGGGAGTGGAAATTCATCCTTCGGGCAAACAGAGTTGAGGTCCCGGAAGTCGAGGTAGACCCGGATCTTCCTATTCTTTTTAGTGACGAGAATGATGTTAGCCACCCAGTCTGGATGTTGCTCTTCACGAATAAACTCGCTATATAGGAGCTTATCTACTTCTTTGTCGATAGCGTCCATGATGTTGGGACGGAAGCGTCGCTGTCGCTGCTTAACGGGCTTAGCGTCAGATAAGATATTAAGCTTGTACATTGTGACTTGTGGGTCGAGTCCCGACATGTCTTCGTAGCTCCAGGCGAAGACGTTGATGTATTCTTTGACCAGTTGGACCAAAGATTCTCTGTCTTTTCCTGCTAAGCTCTTGCTGGTGAAGATAGGTTTGGAGGAAGATCCATCCCTGAGGTCGATTTGCTCGACTTCATCTTCAGTAGGGGGCTCCCATAGTTCAAAGCGAGATTCCTATTGCGCAACTAGGCGTTGAGCCCAGGGTTCTTCTTCGAAGAACTCTATCGCCTGATCATCGTCTTCATCTTCTGAAGGATGTACGGATGTCATGTTGGCTGACACCACTTTCCTGAAGATTAGGTCGATGCTAGTGTCAGAGTCCCAAGTAGAAGCTTCAGACGAGTGAGAATGTGTGACATCCTCTGCTTCTAAACTCTTCGGGGTTGTCAGAGGCACGACGTAGCCCACCCCCCATCGAGTACGGTGATAATAGTCCTGCAACTTTTCTTTTGGTACGGGAAGTCGTAGGGGAAGACGTCGACCTTTGAAATAGTTCAGACCCTGGCCGCTCTTCAGGTTGTAACCTATCTTTTGAATGAGACATTTGGCTCTATTATTGTATCGATAAATTTGTATTCTATCGATGTCTTCTGGCTCTGCCAGCGGAAGGTCTTGATGATGCTCGACATTGCCGAAGATGATAGGCTTCTCGTCCTAGTTTCGAGGCGGGACTATGTAATAGACTCCTTGGTACGAGATGACTCAATTTACATGACTAACAGTCGTTATTTGTGTTTGCAATGACAGCAGGGCATTATCTAAAGTATATATTGCATTCCAGTATGGAAGACTGGAATAATTAAAAGACACCCTTTTATTGATAAAATATGGGATCTTGTCCCGAGGGATTACATCATCAAGGGACGGTACATACACATTGGCGGATATGTACTCCTCCAGCTCTTCGTCAGTGAGCACTGAATTACTTTTGGGCAGTTTAGGAGAGTCCATCGGGAGCTTGACCCATGCTGGCTCTTGGGTCAGTGTAGAAAAAGATGCTGGGGCCTTCTCCTGTGGCCTGGCGGTGAGAGGTGCCGATGACTAAGGAGGTTTGCCTTTAAGCCGCACCTTGAGGGGTGCCTCAGTTGTTGTCCCAGCGGTTGGTGCCTTTTTTCGTAGTTTGGCTACAAGGGGAGCCACCACTTGAGGAGGTTTCCCCTTAAGTCGTACCTTTAGAGGGGCTTCAGTGGATGCTCCGTCCAGGAAAGATGGTGCCTTCCCATAAAGTTTAGCCACCATAGGAGGCGATGTTTGAGGTGGCTTCCCTTTGAATCGCACTTCCAGGGGAGCCTCGATTATCATTTCTGTCTCCAAATCAGCTTCAGCTTTAGCTTTATCGTCGGCGTCATTGGCTTCCTCTTCGAGATGAATTGACTTGTATAGGTCCGCGTCAGTAAAGAAGTCTTTAATCCCTCTTAAGGGATCGACATCAGCGAACTCCATTCGGACGATGCCGTTGGTGGATACGTACTTTATATATTGATGAAGAGTGGATGGCACCACCATGTACTCGTATAGCCACGGGCGCCCTAATAGAATGTTGTAGTTGACGTCCGCATCCACAACATAACAAGTCACCTCAGTCTGGAGATCACCGATATGACATTTGAGCCGAATCTTTTCCAGCGGCTCACTTTTGCTGGTATTGAAGCTACTGATTGTAGTGTAGGATGCCGTCAGACGATGCATCGGGATCTCCAGTGTCTAGAGCAGAGTTCGAGGGATGATGCTGAGAGAAGACCAGGGTCGATCTGTATTCGATCCACTTTGATGGCCACAACATACCCTGTGTAATACAGCGGTCTGTTGTGCCTGTTGTTCTTGAGCAGCATGTCATGTTGAGTGAATGTGATGTTGGGGATGATTTTCCCTACACTATAGCAGTATAGACATAATGTTGGATCGTCTTCAGGCTACTTGACCTGACTGATGAAAGACTCACCGTCCTTCAGGGCTTCACAGAGAGCCTCCCGAGTGTCTTTGGATAGACGGAGGAGTTCGAACAGGGATAGCCGAGCTGGGGTACTGGAAAGTTGTGCCAGTATATCGAAGTTATGGGGTTTGGTTAACCCCAAAGCATTGTCTCTTCGTAGAGTCCTATCGAAGCGAGCGTCTTTCTGCTTCTGTTTGTCAGCTACTAGAGGTTGGGAAGGACCCTCTCCTAGAGAAGCCGAGGAAGTGACGGAAGGTTCCACTTCGACATAGGCCTCCTCTGGTTGAGCGTTCTGTTGTGAATGTGTTCGTACAGGAAGTGCCTCCTCAGGGAAGGTAGTCACCATTTGGCAAGACTTGATCTTCTTGCCTTTGGCCTTGGAGGAAGAACATACCCCCGGCTGAGTAAGTTCCGGCACGAGATCTGGATGAACCAACATGATCTATCCCCGAGGTGTGGTGAGTGGAATCAGTCCGCGCACGTTGTCACGAGCTGGCGGAAGGTTGAACACCTCCATTGTCGCCTTTGGGATAGGGACAACACCATCTCGAGCTGTGGTAGGCGGCAAGGTGCCGAACTGGAGCAATACCATGTTGGTCGAGATTGTCTTCTTCTTAAAATCGACTGAGATGACATTCGTACTGATCATGCGCTATATGTAGTCTTTGAGGATGTAGAAGTCTTGAGTTGGATGTCCCACGAACCGATGGTAGTGACAGTACTTCGGGTCGCCGACTATGCCCACCTTATCAAGACACTTGGGATCAGGCAGCTTGATTTTGTCGCTCTGCTTCAGCATCTCAAAGAGTTGTAAGGTATCCTCATCATTGAAGGAGTAGACCATCTTCGGACTTAGTGCAGGTGGAGGCTTCTGAGCGGGGCACTGCATACTTTTTGAAGCATTGACATTCAATGCCTGCTTTCCTTTTGCCTCACGCCTACTGTTTTTGGTAGTAGGCCTCTTCGCTTTGTCGTCAAAGGCGGGGAAGTTAACCCCCAGAAGGCGAGCATTACGTGGCTTCTTTTCAGCAGCCTCGGCTTCAATAATCAATGAACTCCAATCGAGAGGCAGAGCGGAGTTGAGCCAAAGTTTGATCGCAGGGTTCATGTTCATACTGCAGGAGTCAATGACTGCATGCTCTGGCATACCCGAAGGTAACCTTAGGCATGCTTGTCAAAAATGCTCGATGAAGGTTCGAACAGTTTTCTTCTCTATCTGATAACTTCTATGAGAGACGACATGGTCATGTCTTTTCCACTGTCGTAGAACCGCTCGAGAAAGAGGCGTGTCAAGTCACCGAAGGATGACATGAGTTTTCAGGGAGACTGCAGTACCAGTCGTAGGTGACTCATTTTAATGCCCCAACAAACAGGCTTTTGAGTAGGGCGTCTTCCTTCGGAAGATGCCCCGTCTGAAACTGAAAGTATGTCAGGTACCGGCGAGGAGAATACTTTTCGTCGTATAGCGTCAGTGTTTGTGGTTTATACTTGGGAGGATAGACCACCTTGCTCCATTCAAGGGGGTAAGATTGCGGGATTCCCATCTTCTGACGCTCCTCCTGCCTATTTCGAGCCTCGAAGCGCTCACACTGGTCTCTAATCATCTCGACTAGATCTTCTGTAGAGCTAGGAGCAGGTGAAGGTGGTAGAGCCTGAAGTTGGATATTGGAAGGAGCCGATGTTTGGGGTGCGGCATGATGATCTGCACCGAAAGATATCCGTTGAGGGGGTACACTTGATTCCCCATTGGCCCCTGGATCAGGACTGGTGAAGACAGGTTCCCTTGCTAGAGTGGTCCGTATCTCGAACACTGCTTGTGTCAAGGTTTACATAGAGGCAAAGAGCGTTTTGAGGTCCCCTTCCAAAGTGTCTATGCGTTGCACGATGTTCGGAGCTAGAGTGTCTGATTCTTCTTCATCACCACCCCTTGCCATGTAAGCTGTCATGACATGGGTGGAAGTGGATGGATCGGTTGAAGCCTCTCGACTTTACTTTCATCTGGAAGGGCCTCTTCTTCCGAGGCCTCGTATTGGCTACCCCCAGCTACGTCGAGGTTGGTTCCTTGGAGGACTTCCTCGTCTTCAAGAGGAGGATTGTCAGGAATTTGACTACCCCCAGCTATTGCTTCAGCCAGAGACTTCTTCTTTGCCCGAGTACTTTCGAACACCCCTGAGGATGGGATTACCGTCTTGTTCTTCTTCGGCTGACTCTTGGATGATGTTGCAGAGGTCGAGGAGTTGGCAGTTGTCTTTCTTCCGGATGAGTGAGAGTTGGTGACAACATGGCAGAAAGCGATCTTAGGCTCTTCTTCGTCTTCAATTGGTACTCTCTTACCGAGGCAACATCGGATGGGTGCCGTAGATTACAGTCGCTGAAACACGGATTGCCTTTGTGGTGGAGCTGCTGTCTTGTAACAATAGCAGTTGATGGTGACCATAGCACAAGTGTTCCCTATGAGGGACACATCGTACTTATTGGTCAGCTCTCCTGATCTGCGTTTGTGAGTGATCACGTTACGCAAATCATGATGGAAGACTTCTACCTTAACACCCTCTTCAGGCGCGTGGCAAGGCCAAGCGCTGGGGTGGTCATGCAAATGCTGCGTCCCCTAATCTAGCTCACGCGCATGAGATACGCCCAGATCAATGGGAGGGGAATAATATTTATTGCAACTTGAACCTACTTCATGCGCACTAACTAAGTAGGTGCATGGGTTCAACGTCGCAGATTTTGCCCTGCCTGATTTGGTTCAAAATGCAGTAGATGCACCCAAGAAGGACAGGGACTTTCAAGGTCGGCTCGCAAATGCGCCCGAGTCAACCTTATACATCTTGCCATCAACAGCGCGCATAATTTTTAGCGCATGCTTCTGGTTCGCTGTCGGCGTAGCAAATTTGGGATATATGGCCTGTGCTGCCTTGGATCTCTTTGTACTAGCCTGCGAAGGTGTATAGTACTTAGAATCCAATTCTGCCTGGCCATGACAGCGAGTGAGTCTGTCAAAGACAGATGTTTTCTCCTGTGCACCAGAGTTCATGCATGGGAGATTTGCTGTGCTACTACTCCGTTGGCGCATCTTCTTCGACTAGGAAGAAGATAGTTGGGGAATGCAGTCTACACCGTATTTTCTTGATAGACGTGCTACACCAGTGGGCGCATCTTGGCTGCTGAGAACGTCGACAGGAAGGGTCAGCTGTGGTGGCGCATCCCCTTCAGCGATTGTGCTAGGCGCATCGCCCTTGCGTACCCAGACTCGACGAGTCTTCTTCGGCTTTGGCAGCCGCTTCGAAGGACTTGCGCTTCCTTCAGAGGTGAACTCCTCATATGCCTGTTGGTCGAGGCGCACCACAAGTATTTTATGGGAGGATCCCAGCTTGATGTCATCAGTTTACAACACAACCTTCTCGTTGGAGGAGAAGGTCGTCCCCAGTAGAGTCGCCAGCTTGTTCACCATCGAAAAGGGGGGACACAAAAGGTTTTTGATTGCAACTTTTGTATTTCAATTTCAAACAGAACAGTATACAATGTAGGACTTAGATGTAGTCCTTTAAGTACACTTTTGTTTTTATCTGGGAACTATGTTGATGGAGCGAATGGTAATACGTTGACTCCGTTGATGATCTGACGACGATCTTGAATTCTCTGAAGGTATGGGTTGCTCTGAATGTCAAAGCATTTTGAGGGAAAGAAGACGCAAAGTGTCTCTCCTGTCTTCTGGATATGATCTATGGATATATCTCTGTCTATATATGTGGATGAAGGAATGATCCTTCTATTTATAGGCAGCAGGCGGAGCTGCCTCTGCGTGCATATGTAGGATGCGCCTGGGTGTGGAAATGCCACATGGCTGATGCTGGCGGAGGTGCATGGATGATGCGCCTCAAATATGTTTGAACTGTTGCGTTGGGCTGCGGTGGAGCTGACACGTGGCAGTTGTGAGAATTCGGTTGTTGCTGAGATCTTGGGTGGTTAGCACCCATTCGTAGGCAGAACTGAGTCAAATGACATGTGGCACATGTTCATGGCTCAATGATCTCGAATTTGGGGGAGAGAGATCTGTCTTGATGCGCCTAGGATCAGGTGCATGGAGAGGACTGAGCTGTTGTCTTTAGGGATCATGAGTGAATCCGGACGCATGGCTTTTGAGGCATATGTAGGGCTTCACATCAGGATGCGCTTAGGATCAGGGTCATGGGGTGACTTGGTCTATGGCTTTCAGATGTCACATACAAGTTTGGGTACATGGCTTCTGAGGCGCATGTAGATCTTTTGGGTGCATGGCTGTGAAAGCGCATGCAGAGACTTGGCTTCTGTCTTGAGATCATGAGTAAGTCTGGAGGGTGCATTGTAACTCCTCTTCCCGAAAATTTTTGAAATATTATTTATTTAATTTTTTATTTATTTATTTGATTTAAATGGTTATTTTTAGAATTTTATAAATAATTATTTAGTTAAATTATTACGGTAGATGAGTTTAGCCATGGTTAAGTTTTGAAGTACAAGACAACTAGGAATCATGGCACGTATAGTGCAGTGACGTGCTTTGACTAGTGTTTAGCCATGGTAGGGAAATGTCGAGTCATAGGTGTGTTCTAACTAAGAAAACCATGCCAAGTTGCGAGTTAATCCCTAGGAATGATGTAATAAGTTATTAATTAATGTTATGACTTTCAGGAAACCCGATACTGCCAAACTTGCCCGGACTTGACCCAAACTAAGGCCAGTCCATGTAGTCGGATATTGTGACCAAAGACGTCCAAGTATGTGCTCTTTATGTAAATTTTGTATTTTAAATGGGATAATAAATATGTTGCGATACAACTGTTACATAAATGAAAAATGTGTTATTGATATTAAATTTGTATTTTACTTTATAATATGAGGAACATCCTTCTTGTGATATATTTCTAGATTTCAAGGATTTCATACCATATATATTCATTACTTGTGCATGTGTTTAAATATCATTCTAGATATGTGTATATAGAAATACATGAGAATGTGTTCTAATATATATATAGAATTACATGTGGATTTAGGTTTATACAGTTATAAATATATTTTCTTAAATAGCTATGGTATAAATTATTTTATACACATGAATGTTAAATTCACTGTAGTGTATATATATATATATATATATAAAAAAAAAAAAAAAAAAAATATATATATATATATATATATATTTATATATATATATATATATATATATATATATATATATATATATATATATATATATATATATATATACACACACACACACACACATTGTGTGTGTAAATAGATATGGTTATTGTTGTGTATATATATATAACTTAGGAATAAAAATATATAAAAAATATATATATATAAAATATATATATATATATATATATATATATATATATATATATATATATATATATATAACTTAGGAATAAAAAAATAGAAAACAAGAAGAAGCAATCAACAGGAGCCCAGCCCAAAAGGCCCACAGCCGAGCTTCCCCAAGAGCTCAGGGCCCGAACCCAGGCTTCTTATATTGCAACGTATGTATACGCGCGAATGAGAGATACCCGACTCATAAACCCTAAATCTCCACCATGCCACCCCCTAGCCGTGTCGACCTCGCCCTCGACCCAGGGGCAGCTACCCGTCGCTGGCGCAACCGCCACATGCGGCCAGAGCCGCCGGAGCAGGCGCGTGGCAGAACAATGACAGCAGCGAACGCTGGGTCCGACCCCAACTTTGAGAACAAAGTTCATCGTCATTTTTCGATCGATATGCGAATCGATTTCTTGGGTATGTACCTAACATAACCTTCTTCAATTCTGTTCTTTTAGTTTGTAAGTAGATGTCTTCGATCGTTCAAAAAATTGACTCAAGTCGATGAAAATCCTGTCCCAAAATAGGACATGAATCAGTCCAAACACCCAAGTTGGAAGGCAAATTCCTATCAATCCATTGACTTATTCAGAAATCTAGTTGAACAACTTTTTAGACAACATATAGGGCTTTAGAACTATTTTGTAATTTTGAATTTCATTAATTGTAGACAGAGATATCTGTTCCTAAAAATAAAGAAAAACTCGCAACAAAACAGTTTAGAAAATTAGAATTTGTCCCGATACGACGTACGTACCGCCAAACCGGAAGATGTGGTCGCGAACCAAAAGCATCAAAAGGTGCGTATCGACTTTGCAGACGTGTGGGCTTTGACGGAATTCAAATTGGTTGCGTGTGCGCGACGAATTTGATGCGTATCCGTTAAAATTTACCGTATCGGCCACTTTGTAAAAACTCCAATTACTTTGTACACGTTCGTCAGATCGAGACTAAACTTGTGCCAACAGGACCGTATCATTTTTCTGGTCCTGTATGCCAAGTTTGGTCCGATTCTGAGACAGTTGATCGGATCGCCGTTTTGTGGGCCCTACGATCCGACTAAACGGAAGATTTCATGCACGGCCCATCGGAATCCAAAATTGGACATACTATTAGGTTCGTATCATCAAAACGAATTCGTAGGCATGTAGTTTGTTGACTTTAGAGACTATTGACTCCAACACGCTTTTCGAAGCAAAGCGGGTCCAATGGCGGACATCGTTTTGGCCCAAAATGATCATTTTCTCCTATGTCCAAAAATAGACTTAAGGACAGGCAACCCTAGATAATTTGACTATTCTGAGAATGTTGGTAATATCTTTTTCAGCTTTCGGAGACAGTTGTGAGATTTGGACTTTATGGATTACTAGTTGACGGTATATTATTGGTTCTTCATGCTACCACCAGGAAAGATACCTTGCCTCCCTATACAGTTCATTTTCATGCTTATAGTTCATCCGTTTTAGTATGTTATCTTTAGTTACCCTATTTGCTATAGATTTATATGATTTCATCATACCGCATTTACCAGTTTATTGTCTTGCTTGTATATCATCTTTCATGACTCGATAGTATAGTTATACCAGGCTTGTTCACATTATAGTTCATGCTAGAACTGTCCTTTCCTGTATCTTGACTAAGTTGTATCTATAAGTATATGAACTGAACTGCTATTCCTGATTCGTTTTCTTCACCCGTGAGTCCACACTCGGGACGAGGGTATTTGTCTTGACTGTTGAACCCGTGAGTCCACACTCGGGACGAGGGTTGACCATTTGTACCAGAGAGTCCACATACGGGGCGAGGGTGATTTGTCTTGAGCTAACCTGCGAGTCCACATTCGGGGCAAGGGTTAGTGATTTGTTTGCACCTGCGAGTCCACATTCGGGGCGAGCGTATTTGTCGTAAACTAACCTGCGAGTCCACGCTCGGGGCGAAGGTTAGTGATTAGTTTCAAACCCGTGAGTCCACACTCGGGATGAGGGTTTGATTTTCCATTGAACTCTTGTTCACTCGTTCATCCAGCAGTTCAGTCATGTGCGGTTGTTCTTGTATCCATGTTCATAGTCATCTGTCAGTAGTCATTTGTTGATAGTCACTTGTTAGTTGTCATTTGGTCAGTAGTCACTTGTCGTGATTCCGTCTATTTCCCTGTTTATATCTTATCTGTTTTTATGCATGATAAACTACTAGATAGGCATATTTTTATGTATCTTGTTATATCCCCTGAGGACCTGATGATCTCTTCAGGTTTAGCGACTGCTTGGAGTTAGTTAGCAGAGCAAGATGATAGTTGCTTGTGATACACTTGCAGGATCCAGGTATATGGATATTACGCTTATAATCCATTCGTACTTTCATTCCTTATCATGATATACTCTGCCTGTTGGCTTACTTTATAAACTCATGTTAATTCTTGGAGTCTAATCGGACATGTATGCTAGTGGGCTGCAGACTACGACCCATAATATTTATTCATGTTTTATATTCTTATTGCAGATTGAGACATAGATTTGCCTTGCCATGATTAGGCACGTGATACCATAGTCCATACAGCGTTTACGTATTCGAGATGGGCTGGAGTCCGCTCGATACGTAGATGGCTTGCTCACGTACTTGCATCCCGAAATACGGGTGTGGGTCGTGACAAGTTTTTTGGTAGCCCATGCAGGTCAGAGCATATCGTATCGGTTACGTAACTGTACTAATACGAGCCTGCGAATATGACTAAACCCTTAGAAATCTCAATCCACTATGCCTTGAAAATTCTCTTAGAAATTTCTCTACCGTCTTTGAAACTTCGTTTTCGATCTCGATTATTCTCCCTTGCCTTCCCGTACCATTGATTCTCCTCCCTTCCTATTTCGGGGTGACGAATGATCGTGCTATCTAGAATTCATCAAAAATTCTTAAGTTATAGTATAATATTGCTTGATTATTGAGTTTTGGTTGTTTATAGATAGGAGGGATTATAGATGCCATATGCCCTAGATATCTGTTGGTAGAATTGTTAGCAACTAGTTAGAAGGTTATAAGATTTTAGTGACCTGTGTTTCGAGGGAGTAGTGTGACCAAAGGTGGGTAGAAGTCCTCGAGGTTTTGCAGTTACAAAATGGCTAGGAGAATGATATAAGCTATTTGAGGAATTAAATTTTTTAAGGAGATTAAGGTAATAATGGTTTTACTTTTGAATTTTAAGGAATAGTTATGAATTAGAATTTCGAGGACGAAATTATTTTTAAGGTGGGTAGATTTGTAACTCCTTTTCCCAGAAATTTTTGGAATATTTTTTATTTACTTATTTGATTTAAATGGTGATTTTTAGAATTTTATAAATAATTATTTAGTTAAATTATTACGGTAGATGACTTTAGCCAAGGTTGAATTTTGAAGTACAAGATAACTAGGAATCATGGCACGTATAGTGCAGTGGCGTACTTTGACTAGTGTTTAGCCATGGTAGGGGAATGGCGAGCCATAGGTGTGTTCTAACTAAGAAAACCAGGCCAAGTTGCGAGTTAATCCCTAAGAATGATGTAATCAGTTATTTATTATTGTTATGACTTTCAGAAAACCCGATACTGCCAAACTTGCCCGAACTTGACCCAAACCAAGGCCAGTCCATGTAGTCGGGTATTGTGACCAAAGACGTCCATGTAGGTGCTCTTTATGTAAATTTTGTATTTTAAATGGGACAATAAATATGTTGCGATACAACTGTTACATATATGAAAAAAGTGTTATTGATATTGAATTAGTATTTTATAATATGAGGAACATCCTTCTTGTAATATATTTCTAGATTTCTAGGATTTTATACCATATATATTTATTACTTGTGCATGTGTATAAATATCATTCTAGATATGTGTATATAGAAATACATGAGAATGTGTTCTAATATATATATATAGAATTATATTTGGATTTAGTTTTATATAGTTATAAATATATTTTTCTTAAATAGCTATGGTATAAATTATTTTGTACACATGAATGTTAAATTCACTGTAGTGTATGTATGTATTTATATACTAAATATTGTATATATATATATATATATATATATATATATATATATATATATATATATATATATATATATATATATATATATATATATATATCAGCATCTATATATTATCATATATAGATGCTGATCTCGTCTCCCTTGAGAGGAGCGCCGCGCCTTGAACCCTAATTTCCACCGACTCCGGCTTGGCCTCTGGCCAGGCCGACGTCTCCCACGCGGTCGGATCGCTTGACCATCGCGTTTCAGTCTTGACGGTTCATGGCGTCGAGGACGTTTGCGGAAGTGGTTGGGGTCGTCTCGGAGCCCCAATCAATCTCTATTCCTGCTCCTTTATTTTCGAAGGGGGTCCCTATCGTCTCCTTCTCGGAAGATGATAAACAGATCATGGTTCAGCCATTCAAGTTTGCCCTGATCAAAAAAAATTCTCATGCTCGGCCCTCGATTGATGTGATCCGGAAATCTTTTATGGGTTTCCAGTTTGCTGGAGAGGTGAAGGTTGGGGTCATCGACCCAAAGCATATTATTATCCGGCCTCTCTTTAAGGTGGATTTCCTCCGCCTTAGGGCTCGGGAGACGTGGTATATATCACGAGCTCCTATGCGCATGTTTCGTTGGTCGAAAGATTTCTGTGCTTCACATGAATCGCCATTGGCCCCGACGTGGGTCTCTTTGCCTGGTCTCCCTCATCAACTGTTTGCCAAAAATGCATTGTTCTCTATTGTTCTCGGGATTGGTACCCCTCTCAAACTTGATAAGGCCACTAAAGAATTTGCTAGACCCAGCACAGCTCGAGTCTTCGTTGAGGTAGACGCTAGTAAGCCCCTACCTCTTATGGTACGTATAAACTTGCCTAACGGCAGGACAATCTCTCAGAAAATTGAATACAAAAACATCCCGAAGTACTGCTCCATCTGCAAACACCAAGGCCACATGCAGGACTCATGCAAAACACATGCTCCAAATAAAGCAAACCCTCCTCAACTCAAAAACAAAGAAGTTATGGTTGTTGACATCAATAACTCCCCTATTGGTAACCATGCTACCGAACATGGAGAGACCTCTAATCAAGTCATTAATGCGTCTGACATTAATTCCCAATCACCATAGGGTGATCGGTTGGCCACCTCAGCAGATGGGGAACCTGTCTCTGAAGACCCGCCTCCCGAGCAAGGAATCAATCCCCCTGCAGCCATTACTTCCCACGTCAATTCCCCTCCTCCTTCCCCTCATCAATCAGCGTCACCTCCTCTCAGCCCAGCCCCACATACTTCTGCAAACCCTTCCAACACTGAGCATGAACAACCTCTAGAGGAAGGCGAGTTCCATTCGTGGGCAGATAAAGTTGACGCTGCGGAACGGCAAACCGAAGATGAAGTACTCGATAGGCCGACTGCTGAACCAGTTGGTGGAACAACGACGGCGGTGACGGATGGCCTCAACCCAGGTGAGACGATCCCCTCGCAAGAGACTCATCCGCCTCGACCCCCAGCTCCCCAAGGCGGCCAAAAGAAGAAGAAACTTGCACTCCCCCCAGTGCCTCGCGTTCTCCGATCCTCATCTAAGGTTACCAACACTCAACTCTCATCCTCCTCTCATGATTAAGATCCCGAGTTAGAATATACGAGAAATAGCTAATCCTATGGCTTTTAAAAGACTTAAATCTTTATGCCGCACAAACAAAGTTCCTATAGTTATTATCATTGAACCTAAAGTTCAGTCGGATATGCTCATTTCCTATCAACTCAAGCTGGGTTTTCAAAGTTCTGTTAGCAATTACAAAGGCAACATATGGATTATGGCTCGGTAGTCTTCGGATACCACTGTGGTTGACTCTTCTGATCAATGTCTCACGGTCACTGTCTCCTCCCCGATATTACCGGAGTTGTCCTTATTGATGGCTGTGCATGGGAGTAATGCTAAGGAGGGTAGAAGACTCCTTTGGCATCAGCTACTAATAATTCGACATAGATGGAATTATCCTTGGCAGGTGAGTGGCGACTTCAATGCCATTACTAGTGTGGCAGAGAAATTTGGAGGCTTACCGCCCTGCTCATTGTCTATGAAGGAATTTTAGGAGTTTCAATCTGCTGATGGCTTACATGAAGTTCCGTACACAGGTAATTGCTTTACTTGGGTCGACAGGCAATGTGGGTCACCCAAGATGGGATCTCGGCTCGATAGCGAATTGCTAGATTCTAAATGGTTGGCTTGGGCCCCTCTCTCGGCGTCTACACATTTAAATAGATCAGAATCGGATCATGCTCCTGTTTTATTATCTCTTGAGAGTGAGAAGCCTTCGTCTCCTCGGCCATTTTGTTTCCTACATTTTTGGAAAGATCATGATACTTTCCTCTCGGTGGTGGAGTCAGCGTGGACGTCCGTTGATCATGTCAATAGTTTAGTTCAAATTGGCCTTCGACTTGGGGCTACTAGAAGGGCTCTTTCTTCTTGGAGTCGAGCTATGTTTGGGGACATCTTTCAAGAAGTAAAGAAGGCTGAAGACACGGTGACTGCGATAGAAGCTGAGTATGAAGCTGATCCCTCTCTTCGGCCTCAATGGTTGCTGGCTCGGGCTCATTTGAAGTAGCGACTTCGTATAAAAGATGCATATTGGAAGCAAAAAGCACGAGTTAAATGGGATGAGGAAGGCGATCGCAACACTGAGTTCTATCACTCATGTGTGTCCTCAAAACGCAACCGCTTACATATTCATCATATCCTATCTGCAGCTGGCTCTATTCTCTCCTCATTGCAAGACATTCAAAAGGAGGTTAATGATCATTATAGTAAGGTATTTTCTTCCCCTCATTCTGCTAGTGAAGAGGGATACCTAGATCATATTCCTTGTCTTATTTCTAAAGAGGATAATGATGCTTTGATTGCTAAGCCATCTATGGAGGAATTATTTGCTACTGTGAAAAGTATGGATCCTAGCAGTTCGTCGGGTCCGAATGGATTTACAGGATCCTTCTTCCTAGCATCTTGGTCGGTTATCAGCAAAGATATTCTTGAGGCAGTATGCTTATTCATTGATGGTTTTGCTCTACCGAAATCTATCACAAGTACTTTCTTGCTTCCAATTCCTAAATCTAAACACACTAAGGCTCTCAATGACTACCGACCGATTAGCTTGTGCAATTTTGTCAATAAAATTATATCAAAACTATTGGCAAGAAGGTTGGTGGATATTCTCCCTCGTATTATTTCTCCGGAACAAAGTAGTTTTGTTCGAGGTCGAGAAATTGTCGACAATATTATCATGGCTCAAGAAATGATTGTGTCTATTGATCACAAACATTAGGGAGGCAACATGGCAATAAAACTTGATATGAGCAAGGCTTATGATCAGATTAGCTGGGCTTTCCTACTGCGGGTTATGAAGCAGTTTGGATTTTGCAATGAATGGAGGACTATGATCCTTCATTTGGTAGACAATATATGGTTCTCCACTCTCATAAATGGGAGGTCGTCGGGATTCTTTCAGGGTCAATGTGGTATTCGAAAAGGAGACCCGATCTCTCCTGAGTTGTTTATTATTGTTGCTGAAGCGTTGAGTAGGAGCCTTTTTCGGCTGAACTCCTCTAATGGTTTTTCAGGCTATTATTCGCCGAGAGGTTGTCCTCGAGTCTCCCATCTCGTGTATGCCGATGATGTGCTTATTTTCTCAGGAGCAGACAAACGGTCGGTTCAGCTACTTATGCAAGTGAATAGCAAGTATGAAGCTAACTTGGGACAGCGGGTAAACGCTTCGAAATCGGCCATGATGTTGTCTGATAAAATTTCTACCTTTAAAGCGTTGGAGCTGCATCATATGACTGGTTTTCAACTCCATCAGGGCTCTCTAGTATACTTGGGATGCCCTATTATGGCTGGTCGTAGAAACGCTTCGATGTGATGATTTGATAGGCAAAATCCAGGCACGGATATCTGGCTGGAACAATAAAATACTCTCCTATGGTGGCAGGTTGGTTCTTATCAAGGCTGTGCTCTCTTCTATACCTGTACATTGTTTATCAACATGTAATCCTCCTATATATATGCTTAATCGTGTTGAAAGTATGCTTAAGAGTTTTTTATGGGGATCAAAAGACGGAATGCCTAAGAGGTCTTGGCTTCGATAGGAGCGTGTTGCTCGAACGACAGTCGAAGGAGGACTTGGTGTTCGTAGACTAGGGGATGTTTTGGATGCGATGACAGTTAAATTATTGTGGAAGCTTAGATCGACAAATTCTTTATGGACAGGGTTTATGAAGGCCAAGTATTGTGCTTCTTCTCATCCTCAACAGGTGGAGGTTACCTCGGCTGCTTCGCATGTTTAAAAACGTCTCCTCCGCGGTCGTCAGTTAGGTGAAGAATTCATTCTTGAAAATGATCAAGGTAATGTTGCTTGGCTCCCTCACCTGGTAAGGAAGTTCTCGATTACTTCGGCTTGGCATCAGATCCGTACCCATTTTCCTCAATAGGTTTACTTTAAGAACATTTGGAACAAATGTATGCCTTCTAAGTGATCTATCTTATTATGGAGAATCCTCTTCAATAAATTGCCAACGGATGATAATGTTCAGCAACTTGGTTTCTCGTTGGCCTCAGCTTGTCACTGCTGTTCTAATTCGAATGGGGAGTCTGTGCTCCATATCTTCGGTAAAGGTGATTTAGCTACTGCAGTGTGGAACTACTTTCAAGTAATGGTCGACGTACGGGCAAGTACGGTTGATATGTTACAAAGGTTCCAGTGTTGGTGGCAGAAATGACAGAAGCATGTTAAACAAGTTATGGTTGGCACCATTTGCTGGGTATTGTGGAAAAACCGAAACAAGTGGCGTTATGAAGCTTACTCCTTCTCCTCGGTCCAACTGATAGCTGAAGTTAAACGTCAGGTGAAGAAGGCAATGATTCGATGTTCGCATGTCGAGCTTTCTATTTTGTAGTTAGCTTTTGTAGCTCTTTTGATCTCTTACACTTCTTTTGACATATGGAATAAAGGGCTGGTTTTGAAAAAAATATTATATATATATATATATATATATATTTTATATATATATATATATATATATATATATATATATATATATATATATATATATATATATATATATATATATATATATGCATTGTGTGCTTATATAGATATGGTTATTGTTGTGTGTATATATATAACTTAGGAATATAAAAAATAGAAAACAAGAAGAAGCAATCAACAGAAGCCCAGCCCAAAAGGCCCACAGCCGAGCTTCCCCAAGAGCTCAGGGCCCGACCCCCAGGCTTCTAATATTACAGTGTATGTATATGCACGAACGAGAGATACTCGACTCATAAACCCTAAATCTCCACCATGCCACCCCCTAACCCTGTCGACCTCGCCCCCGACCTAGGGGCGGCCAACCATCGCTGGTACAACTGCCACATGCGGCCAGAGCTGCCAGAGCAGGCGCATGACAGAACAGTGACAGCAGCGAACGCTGGGTCCGACCCCAACTTTGAGAACGAAGTTTATCGCCGTTTTTCGATCGATGTGCGAATTGATTTCTTGGTTATGTACCTAACATAACCCTCTTCAATTCTGTTCTTTTAGTTTGTAAGTAGATGTCTTCGATCGTTCGAAAAATTGACTCAAAGTCAATGAAAATCCTGTCCCAAAACAGGACATAAATCAGTCCAAACACCCAAGTTGGAAGGCGAATTCCTGCCAATCCATTGACTTTTTCAGAAATCTAGTTGAATAACTTTTTAGACAACATATAGGGCTTTAGAACCTATATCGTAGCTTTGAACCGATACGACGTACCTCCCGCCAAACCAGGCGATGTGATCGTGAACCGAAAGCATCGAAAGATGCATATCGACTTCGCAGACGTGTGGGCTTTGCCGAAATTCAAATTGGTTGCGTGTGCGCGACAAATTTGATACGGATCCGTCAAAATTCACTTTATTGGCCACTTTACAAAAACCCTAATTACTTTGTGCACGTTCGTCAGATCGACACAAAACTTATGCCAAAAGGACCGTATTATTTTTCTGGTCTTGTATGCCAAGTTTGGTCCGATTCTGAGACAGTTGATCGGATCGCCGTTTTGTGGGCCCCACGATCCGACTCAACGGGCGATTTCGTGCACGGTCCACCGGAATCCAAAATTGGACATACAGTTGGATTCATATCATTAAAATGAATCTGTAGACATATAGTTTGATGACTTTAGAGACTATTGACTCTGACACACTTTTCGGTGCAAAACGGGTCCAACGGTGGACATCGTTTTGGCCCAAAATGACCGTTTTGCCCCTGTGTCCAAAATTAGACTTAAGGACAGGCAACCCTAGCTAATTTGACTTTTTTGAGAATATTGGCAATGTCTGTTTCAGCTTTCGGAGACAGTTGTGAGATTTGGACTTTATGGCTTACCAGTTGACGGTATATTATTGGTTATTCGTGCTACCACCAGGGAAGATACCTTGCCTCCCTCTACAGTTCATTTTTATGCTTATAGTTCATCTGTTTTAGTATATTATCTTTAGTTACCCTAGTTGCTATTGATTTATATGATTTCATCATACCGTATTTACCAGTTTATTGTCTTGCTTGTATATCATCTTTCATGACTCAATAGTGTAGTTATCCCAGGCTTGTTCACATTATATTTCATGCTAGAACTATCCTTTCCTGTATCTTGACTGAGTTATGTCTACAATATATGAACTGACCTGCTATTCATGATTCATTTTTTTCACCCGTGAGTCTACACTCGGGACGAGGGTGTTTGTCTTGACTGTTGAACCCGTGAGTCCACACTCGGGATGAGGGTTGATCATTTGCACCAGAGAGTCCACACACGGGACGAGGGTGATTTGTCTTGAGCTAACCTGCGTGTCCACACTCGGGGCAAAGGTTAGTGATTCGTTTGCACCTGCGAGTCCACATTCAGGGCGAGGGTGTTTGTGGTGAACTAACCTGCGAGTCCACGCTCGGGGCGAAGGTTAGTGATTAGTTTCAAACCCGTGAGTCCACACTCGGGACGAGGGTTTGGTTTTCCATTGAACTCTTGTTCACTCGTTCATGCAGCTGTTCAGTCATGTGCGGTTGTTCTAGTATCCATGTTCATAGTCACCTGTCAGTAGTCATTTGTTAATAGTCACTTGTTAGTTGTCATTTGGTCAGTAGTTACTTGTCGTGATTTCGTCTCTTTCCCTGTTTATATCTTGTTTGTTTTTATGCATGATAAACTGCTAGATAGGCATATTTTTATGTATCTTGCTATGTCCCCTGAGGACCTGATGATCTCTTCAGGTTTAGCGGCTACTTGGAGTTAGTTAGCAGAACAGGATGATAGATGCTTGTGATACACTTACAGGATCCAGGTATATAGATATTATGCTTATTATCTATTCGTGCTTTCATTCCTTATCATGATATACTCTGCTTGTTGGCTTACTTTATAGACTCATGTTAATTCTTGGAGTCTAATCGGACATGTATGGTAGTGGACTGCAGACCATGACCTATAGTGCTCATTCATATTTCATATTCTTATTATGGATTGAGACATAGATTTGCCTTGCCATGATTAGGCACGTGATACCATAGTCCAGACAGCGTTTATGTATTCGAGATGGGCTGGAGTCCGCTCGATACGTAGCTAGCTTGCTCACGTACTTGTATCCTGAAATACGGGTACGGGTCATGACACGCATGGCTTTTGAGGTGCATGCAGTCTTCTGGGTGCATGGCTGCGAGTCGCATGCGAATGAATGATTGGCTACGTGGCAAGGACAGTTGTAGCCGACCAAAAGTATTATGATGGTGTTGATGTCAGCGGCTCTTCGTTTTCTACAAAGGGCGGCTGATTGGAAGACTCTTTGGAAGATGTCTTGCCGCCTTTGTCACTCAACATTCAATGCTTGATGATGACAAGTTTGAAAGGGGCGTATCGGTTAATTTCGATCTGGGCGCATGGGTCTATATCCTACTGGGCGCATCAGTAGGGGGTGCATGATGTCGATGGTGCATCCGCCACATGTCGCATCCTCTGTGGCCCATCTGTTGAGTTCTTCTAGGCGTTAAGGGCTGCCATAATTTTAGTTGAATTCGAAGAGACAGGTTCATTGCCATGAATGCAAATTTATTGCACGGAAGTCGGAGAGCCTTCCACTTGGCGCACGGCTGTGGGCTGCCCTGTTCCATAAATAGCCGTATGAAGGGAAGCTTATTTCCATTCTTCACTTGTCTTTCCTAAAATGGAGATAAACTCGGCTGGCCCCCATGCTTTGGCGAACCGTCAAACTCCTCATTCGAAGAAGCTTTGACGACGAGCTCCTTCCGAAGGTGAAGTTGCGTCGAGTTAGCTCTTTCGTTATTGGCCCTGTTTTCATACAAGCCTGTGAAAGTTTCTATTGCATCCAAATATCGGGATCGTCGTGTCCCGACACGGGCTGAAGGTCCCTATTGCATCCAAAGATCGGGACGGTCGTGCCCTGATTTTTGTTATATTGGAAGAGCCGCGGGTCAGGGCTATCGAGCCCCGATTTTGTCAGGCTAGAAGAGCCACTCCTCCTGCTAGAGTGCCTGCATGCTGACTTGAGTGATGTGCCTGACAAGTGATGCGCCTGGCTGTCGCTTTTAGGATTTTCTTTCTCTTTTGTAAAAGAATTCTCCTTTGTAAAGAGTTTTAGACATGTAATAGACTTTCATATGAAATAAAAGCCTAGTTTCTTGATGTCTTGTACTCTTTATTTGTGTTCTGCTGTGCCGAGTACAATTGTCTGTTCTGGCAAATATCAGTGTGAGGGCGCATGAGAATTTATGGCACATATGGACTCTGGCCTGAAGTTTCATGCTTCTACAATAGCTTTGTAGAAAATATTTATATAAATTCCATAACAAATATATTAGTAACAATTATTAATAAAGATGACAATAATAATAATAATAACAACAATAGTAATAAACCATTGTATTGTACTATATATATACATGTATAGCAAACTCATACAAATTTATATCTTTAGATAAATCTTTAATAATCTGGAAAATTTTATCTTCGAGTTTTAAACTAAATTTTTAAATATAGATGTAGGCCTAACCCCTTGATATAGCTTTTTAGAAATATTTCTATAAATTCCATAACAAATATATTAGTAACAATTATTAATAAAGATGACAATAATAGTAATAATATACACTTCAAACCGATGTAGAAAATATTTATATCTTTATTAATAATTGTTATTAGTAAAGATTGCTATAGAGAAAATATACACTTCAAACAGCTGCTGCTATTCTTTTTCTCCAAATTTTCTCGCATAGCAGCTGCTCTGCGCATAGCTGCACCCGTACAGGCCATGCGATACGGCATGTCAGTCGGCCAACGGCTCTTCCTGACCCCCTCTAGCTGGAGACAGCGTCCTCCTTCCTCACTTCTCTTTATTTAAACACCTACTCTCCAAAAGCTCCCATCCCCTTAACCCTAGCAGCCATTTTCGACCACCTTCTAGGCGCGCGTCGGGCTCACCCACGACCATGGCATAGTCATCGAAGCTTCTTGTCACGACCTGCTCCCGAATATTCTGATACGAATCGGACACATCCAACCTACGCTATGAGACACCGCGTAGTAAGCTGTTCTAAACCTTCAATTATCATCAAAATTATATTATATTGAATCATAATAATCAGAGCATCTATATAGAGATAAACTAGAATAAGTCCAAAATGTCATTTTAGTTACATTCCCAAAACATGAGTAACTGGAGACAAATCCAGCAAAATGAATATTAACTATTTATTGCAAACCAAATTTAAATACTAAATGTAATCTAAGCTATAGGGTATTCCTTAGTAGGGACATCCTCTGGGATGTGAGCTAGCATCTCAAGGGCAGGTCCATAGTATGAGTTGCAAAGCAACACCTCCCCAGTCAATTCACCTGCAACGATCCAATCAGGAAAGGAGCAAAGTACAATCCTATAATCTATGTATAATGAAACATAGAACTATCAAATAGAAATGTATATAAAGAACTGGTAATAAAGGAAAGTGCAACAAGAAAATAGACTACAACATGCTCAAGTAAAAAGTAAATGTGACTGAAAAGATAGTAAATACATGATCGGCTAATAGGACGAAAAAAATAAGTACAACTGACATGGCATATAACCGATCCGAAAAAATTCACAGGTGTGCCATGTGAATTAAGCTATCCACTCATACTATGGGCTTTGATCATGTATTTAACTATTTTTCCCCAATCCCATGCACAAGAGAAAACAGGAATAAATAGAGATATGACTGTGAAAAGTAAAGACAACTGGTGTAAAGTAAAGCGACTTACGAAAATTAAATATAACTTATTTTGGAAAGTAAATGCAACTGGTAATAAGAAGAAAAAAAACATGTCCTAAATGTTCAACATACAAAGTTATAGTCCATGTTTAGTTTAGTAAAAGATGTAGTGTACTTGCCTTCTCCAAGATAGAGTATAGAGCTAAGAAAAGATAATGTCCCGGGTCCTCTCACTGTGTTCAAAAGAGGGTACAACTTAGGTTCCACAATTAGATAATGTCTAACTAACCAAATCTATCCTTAACCCTTATTTAAGCACTCTTAATTCCATCTTAAATCAATAACAACTAAACACTATTTTATTTCTATAATTGAATTTAGCTACTAGAAATTGTTGTAATGAACTTTGTTTTAAGTTATGCTAAATTAGAAAACAGAAGGGTAAAGTTTTAGTAAAAAAATACGTAAAATAATATAACATCAAGTTGCACCAAATATTGTATAAAAATATTATACTAAAAGTAACATTGACTTAAGGAGCATAGACAAGCTCCTAAGTCAAACAAGAATTAATTCATTTGTAGATTGAATTAATAAAGAGGAGAAATAATTTTGACTATAGGTCGAATCTTTAATAGAAAGTAATAAATGATTTTGAAGATCGAATCACTAAAAAGATAAACAAATCGATTATAAATGGATGAGTTCGATTATGGATCAAAATAAATAAATAATTTATATGTCAATAAAAAGTTGGCTGGTCCTGTCTTCAACATCAATAAATAATGATGCGAGTTAATCAAGATAAAAATAATAAGTGAACTCTAATATAAATGGGTAAACACCAAAATCTCTAGAACAAACCACACAAAACCAACCCTCATAACATGTAGCCAAAATAGAAGTACTACTCATCTAGCATTAACCTATTAAAGAACTTTAAAAGAACCATACATAGGCCACCAAACAAAACTTGTAATGCATTAGTAACTAAAACTAAATATACAACACTGTATATATGAACTTGTTGTACTAGCTTCACAAAGCATTTTCACCTCTACTGAACCTTTTAATCCGACAAAAAAACTTATTTAACCCAAGCCCACCTACAATAGCATTAAAACTAAATACTATAATTGAATAGCATCTCTAAATCTAAATATAACAAAACCTACATTCGCAACAACATCTTCTAAAACTACGATAGCAGTAACTCAAATATTTATAATAGGAAAACTAATCAAAAACTTAACTCTCAAAAGAACAGCACCACATTACCTAATCTACAGTACTATCAAATAAACATCACATGCAAGAAACTAAATATAATAGTAAGTGGACACTATACTACCCAACCCGACACCAAAATATTCGAGTCTGAACACAGCTTCGTATCGAATCTCCTTAAAGGGTGCTCACGGGCAGACGCAAACACGGAAAGAAGGTCGGGTCGGTGAGTGCGGTACGGGTCGCTGGGTTGCTCCGGAGGAGGAAGATGGTAATACTTAAGTTTTATCTTAACATTTCTCTTTTTATAGAAAAATGAAGGAAAGTTACGAATGTGAAAGGATGAATTGGAGTTACGGAATGGAAGAGGTTGGGGGTTACGGAATAGAAGAGGTTGGGGGTTATAGAATAGAAGAGGTTGGGGTTATAGAATAGCAATGGGAAGAGAGAGACTTAGGGTGATTGAATTATTTCTTGATCCAAAAATGAATGTGCTACCATTCTTCCAAAATATTGTATTCTTGTTGTTATTTAAAAAATAAATATTTTATCACTAATTGAACTCTCTAAATAATAATATTATTATTTCAACAATTTAAATTTAATAATTCAACTTTAAATATTTATAATAAAAAATAAAAAAGTTACAAAACTTCCCTCCTTGAAAATTTGTCCTTGAAATTTCCAAAGGTAGGGTACAAACAATCATACCTGAAAAAAGGTAAGGATATTCCTTCATCATCTTATCCTCTCATTTTATCCTCTCTCTCCCAAGACGACTCTCCCGGAGAGTCATGCCTCCATGCAACCCGGACCAAGGGTATAACAGTGTTTCTCAACCTCTTAACCCTTCGATCTAGTATCTCCACGGGCTGTTCCAAATTGGTGAGGCTAGGTCCAACCTCCAGCTCTGAATGATCCAAGACGTGACTGGGGTCTGGAATGTACCTCCTTAGCTGAGAAACATGGAAGACGTGGACGACATCCAAGTTTGGTGGCAATGCAACTCTGTAAGCCACCTCTCCAACTCTGCTAAGTATAGTGAAGGGTCCAATATATCTGGGACTTAGCTTTTCCCTCGACCAAATCTGATCACAAATACCATATCTCCATCAGTAAACTCCAAGGGTCTTTGACTGCTATCGGCCCAATATTTCTGCTTGTCTTAGGCAACCCTGAGTGTCTCTGATCATCTTGACCTTGTCTGCTGCCTCTGTGACCATATTTGGTCCAAGCATGACTCTCTCTCCAACATCGTCCCAAGAGAACAGTGTCCTGCATTGTCGTCCATAAAGTGCCTCGAACGGTGTCATCCCAATGCTAGCTTGGTAGCAGTAGTTGTATGAGAACTCTACCAAGTGCAGATGATCCTCCCATGATTCATCGAATTCTAATACGCAAGTCCGTAGCATGTCCTCCCTAGTCTATATCGTCCTTTCAAACTGCCTATATGTTTGAGGATGGTATACAGTGTTGAACTTTAACTGAGTACCAAGTCCTTCCTGCAGGCTCTTCTAAAAGTGTAAAGTGAATCGGTTGTCTCTGTCAGATAATATGTCATTGGGACTCCATAAATCCGTACTATATGTCTCATATACAGGTTCGCCAACTTCTCAGTGGAAAGTCCCACTTTAAAAGGAATAAAATGAGCTAATTTGGTCAGTCTATCGACTATGACCCAAATGGCATCCATCCCTCCTTGGAAACGAAAAATTCCCGAGACGAAGTCCATTGTAATGTGTTCTCATTTTCATTTCAGAATGGGTAAAGGCTGTAGCAATCCAGCTGGCCTCTGTCTCTCTGCCTTCAACTGTTGGCATATAAGGCATCGGGAAACGAATCTGGCAACGTCCCTCTTCATGTCGTACCACCAGATATGTTTCCATATGTCCTTATACATCTTGTTGGCAACAGGATGTATGGAATACTGCGACTGGTGAGCTTCATGTATAATCTTCTTTCTCAAACTGCCTTTCGGTATATACAGTCTGGTGCCATGCCTCAACGATCCATCATCAGCTATATTGAAATCATCTAGAAGTCATGTATTTATTCGTGCTCTTAGTTGACGAAGCCTAGTATCAAGGAACTGAGTCTCCTTGATCTTCTCTATTAGACTGGACTAGATCTGCATGCTCATAATCAGCATCTCTGCTCGAGGTAGAATAATCTCTATATCGAGCTTCTCTAAGTCCTCAAATAGATGTCTGTCCCTAGTCAGATACATAGTCACTGGGTATCTACTAAATGCATCCACAACAACATTGGCCTTTTCAGGATGATACTGGAGGTCAATGTCAAAATCCTTCATCAGCTCTAGTCATCTCCGTTGCCTCATATTCAGCTCCTTCTGGGTAAACACATACTTCAAGCTCTTATGGTCTGTGAAGATTTTAACATGCTCTCCGTATAAATAGTATTTTCACATCTTCAAAGTGAATATTACTGTTGCTAGCTCCAAGTCGTGGGTAGGATAGTTCTTATCATGAGTCTGAAACTACCTCGATGTATAAGCAATTACTTTTCCATTCTGCTGGAGAACGCATCACAACCCTTTTTCTGAAGCATCACTGTATATAGAAAATCCTCTATTGCCCGAAGGTAATGCCAACACTGGTGCGGTCGTCAATCTTTTCTTCAACTCCTCAAATACTGCCTGGCACTCCTCTGTCCAGATGTACTCCTCACTCTTCCTTGTCAGCTTGGTCATAGGCTCAGCCACTTTTGTAAAATCCTTCACGAACTTTTAGTAGTAGCCAGCTAAGCCCAGAAAACTCCTAATCTCTGCAACTGATTTTGGAATGGTCCACATTTCGACTGATGCAATCTTTATCGGATCCACTACAATACCCTCTTCTGTGACTATATGACCAAGAAACTCCACTTAGTCTAAGAATAACTTGCACTTGGATAGCTTGCCATACAGCTTCTCCTTCCTCAGAATCCTCAGTACTATCCATAAGTGCTCAATATGTTCCTCAAGAGTCTTTGAATAAACAAGTATGTCGTTAATGAATACTATGACAAACTTATCCAGATACTCATGGAAAACCTTGTTCATAAGGTTCATGAAGATGGCAGGTGCATTTGTGAGTCCGAAAGGCATAACTAGGAACTCCTACTGCCCGTATCTGGTGTTGAATGCAGTCTTCGAAATGTCTTCAGCCCTCACCTTCACATGATGATATCCCGATCTCAGATCTATCTTTCAGAACACCTTTTCCCTGCTCAACTGATCGAATAAATAGGGGTGTAAAATGGACAAAGTAGTCCGTTGTCCGTACATGTCCGGCTCGGTAAATGGTTCGACTGCGGACCGTCCGATTGATTAACGAACAAAACTTGGACATTTTTTTTGGTCCGTTTAAAAATCGGACCCGGACACGGTCATATCCATGTTCGGTCCGAATTTGTTCGTGAACCGTCCGATAGTGGAGACTCATTTTGGTTTTGCATCAATTATGTCATATTATTTTGGTTTTTCATTAATTTTTTGTTGTTCGGTCTCCATTTTTGTTAACCTTTTACTATTGTTTGTTGTATTCTATAACCTTCAATTGTATTTTCTTTCAACTTGATTTTGTGTATCAACTATCAAGGTATCTTGATAAAATAATAGCTTTTGGTAATATATTTCATTTGTCCGCGGACCATCCGATTGAATTAACGAACAGTGGTTGTCCGTGTCCGTCCGACCCAAACTCGAACAGTGGACTGTCCGTGTCCGTCCGTCTGAACTCATTTTCATTTTCGGACCGAACACGGACAGTGGACTGTCCGTGTCCGTCCGGCCCGTTTACACCCCTACGAATAAATCGTCTATCCAAGGCAAAGTATATATGTTCTTGATAGTAACATTGTTCAAGGCCCTATAGTCGATGCACATCCGAACTGTGCCATCCTTTTTGGGTACAAAAAGAACTGGTGCTTTCCATGGTGACGCTCTGGATCTGATGAAGCCCTTGCTAGCAACTCGTCGATCTGGTCCTTCATCTCTCAAATTCTTTGGGATCCTTCATCTCCTCGAATCATTAATAGAAAGTAATAAATGATTTTGAAGATCGAATCACTAAAAAGATAAACAAATCGATTATAAAATGATGAGTTCGATTATAGATCGAAATAAATAAATGATTTATATGTCAATAAAAAGTTGGCTTGTCCTGTCTTCAACATCAATAAATAATGATGTGAGTTAATCAAGATAAAAATAATAAGTGAACTCTAATATAAAATGGGTAAACACCAAAATGTCTAGAACAAACCACACAAAACCAACCCTCGTAACTTGTAGCCAAAATAGAAGTACTACTTATCTAGCATTAACCTATTAATGAACTTTAAAAGAACCGTACAAAGACCACCAAATAAAACTTGTAATGCATTAGTAATTAAAACTAAATATACGACACTGTATATATGAACTTGTTGTACTAGCTTCACAAAGTATTTTCACCTCTTCTAAACCTTTTAACCGGATAACAAAACCTATTTAACCCAAGCCCGCCTACAACAGCATTAAAACTAAATACTATAATTAAATAGCATCTCTAAATCTAAATATAACAAAACTTATATCAGCAATAATATCTTCTAAAACGACAATAGCAGTAACTAAAATATTTATAATAAGGAAACTAATCAGAAACTTAACTCTTAAAAGAACAACACCACAGTACCTAATCTACAGTACTATCAAATAAATATCACATGCAAGAAACTAAATATAATAGTAAGTGGATACTACACTACCCAACGCGACACCAAAAGATACGAATCTAGACACGACTTTCTACTGAATCTTCTTGAAGGGTGCTCATGGGCAGACGCGGACACGAAAAGAAGGTCGGGTCGGTGAGTGCGGCGTGGGTCACTGGGTTGCTCCAAAGGAGGAAAATGGTAATGCTTAAGTTTTGTCTTAGCATTTCTCTTTTTATAGAGAAATGAAAAAAAGTTACGAATGTGAAAGGATGAATTGGGGTTACGAAATAGAAGAGGTTGGGGGTTACGAAATGGAAGAGGTTGGAGGTTATGGAATGGAAGAGGTTGGGGGTTATGGAATAGGAATGCGAAGAGATAGAGTTGGGGTGTTTGAATTATTTCTTGATCCAAAAATGAAAGTGCTACCATTGTTCCAAAATGTTGTATTCTTTTTGTTATTTAAAAAATAAATATTTTATCACTAATTGAATTCTCTAAATAATTATATTATTATTTCAATAATTTAAATTTAATAATTCAACTTTAAATATTTATAAATTTTTTTAAAGAGTTACACTTCCCTCCCCTCGTACTTACCTAGCTCTCGTGGACGAGAAGTACTTCCCAGCGAACCGTCATCCTCCTCGCGACGACTGGGCAGCGATCGGCGTTCCATCCAACGATGACCACGAGAAGCGGCACCAGAAACTTCTAGAGTAAGAGGCCGCCACCGCCGCTTCGATTCTCCCTACCAGAGCCGGGTTCCCTCCCATCCGCTCATAACCGTGGCATCACGACCATCCCGGTAGCACGTCAGACGCGAGCAATCAACACCTTCTGGAGAACTTCCTTCCCCCTTTGGTAACTCCTTCCCCTTCTCCATTCTAATTCAGTGATCGGTGTATACATAATTGTATGAACCTTGCATGTGTGTATTTCCCTACATAGTATGATGTATGAGTGTTCCTGGTGAGAAGGAGAGTTGTGAAGGAGCTGTTACTAGGTTCTCTTTAGTATAAGTAAAAGCAATAGAGAGTAATGGAGTGTGGGAGTTAGTGTGGAAAAGAGACAACAATAGGTGATAAGTTGGTTAGCCTTATGAGGTTTCAACACCCAGTATCATGGCAAAGAACATAACAGCATGTTATGTGAGTGTGTGTGTGTGTGTGTGTGTGTGTGTGTGTGTGTGTGTGTGTGTGTGTGTGTCCTTTTATAACTATTGTAATGTTAAGCTTGTGGAGTAGTTAGGAAGAGGCTGTTGCGTGTGTGCACTGATTTGGAAGAACAAATGAATTGGAGGCTTAGTTTTGTTTATATGCACACAACAAAAGTAATAGCCAGGTTATACTCACTACCTTAGTGTATACTAATGATTATAAGGCAAGGTTGGGTATATGAGAAGTTGCTGCTCGTAGGTTAACATATGCAAATGAATAAAGAGAGTAGGGAGGCTGTATAGATAGAAGGCCTAATCGTGTGCATTTGAGTGATTCCTAGTATATCTGTATATTTTTCTTATGTTTTTAAATAGTCATAGGTGAATGGAAATTTATATCTGTAAAAGAAATGCTTAAAAAGAGTCATATACAAATAGAGAATCCCCAGCACTAATTTTTTAGCAAATTAATTCCTAATTTAAGTAACATGTTTCATTAGTAATTTTAATTAAGCCCAAATCTTAAAGAAATTAATTAATTTCTAAATTATTCTATAGGCTCCTTGGATTCTTTGGACTCGATTCTCGTGCCAAACTTTTATACTCAGCTTCTGGTTACAGGCAAGTATACCTTGCCACTCTGCCATTCTTTTTGTTACATTTCATATCTTGTTATTTTATTACTGTTTTACAAATGATCGTTCGAGTATGACGTTGGGTGCAACCAACGAGATACGTTGGCCGTTACTTGTAGCCTAGTCTATTAGAGACTACCCATGTACTGCAGAGCGAATACACTAGTATCTTGCTAGACCTTGACACATGCTTGGACACGGAGATGTGATATAGAGATATAAGACACGTACCCCCGTATTCGATTAATCATCAGTACGGCCGGGACGTGCGACGGTGTAGTTCATGCTAGATGCTTTCATTATAACATATTAGGCCCTGCATTGGGGATTGTGCTTGTCAAGGAGTCGACCTGCTCTAGATATATTGGATGGGGAGGAAGGTTACTAGACAGAGGGGCTGCTATTGGTATATGTTGTTGACAGTCGACGTTTCGGACAAACTCCACTGCAAGATAATCTCATGTTAGGAGAGCTCCATTCGTTGAAAGTTGTTCTCATTGCACTTACACATAGCCATAGAACACCCCCATGATTTTCTTTTATTGCTTCATAGTGGCGTGTATATTATGTATCTTGTTGCGTCTTGCCGAGGACCTGGTCCCCTTCTAGGTTTAGCTAAGCAGGAGTACGAGCAGGTTTACGGACCGGGGCCTGATGCTGAAGTCGAGGACAAAGAGATATTCCCAAGAGAGCATATCTGATCTTGGGTACGATATCACCTTGGATGCAGTCTTCATTTGGAGTCTGGGTCTAGTTATCTTACTTTCAACACTTTCCTTCTGCAATTCCTTCATGTACTCTACTTTCAGACTATTTGAGTAGTGGATATGTCTCCACCAACTTTATATTCACTATGGTTCTGTATGACTCATTTCTGATTACATGACATTTTCGTATTCAGATTGGTTATTTACTTCTTCTGTGGATGAGATTTAACATGTCTGTGATTTGCTTCTATAGTTAGTTACAGCTTAGTACGTATTCGAGGATGCCACTAAATTAGAAAATTCTTGAATATGTATCTATTGGGCTTGTTACGTATCTCAGCACCGAGTACTTTGGGACTGTAGCGTGACAATTTTGAAATACAGATGTAGGCCTAACCCCTTGATATAGCTTTTTAGAAAATATTTATATAAACTCCATAACAAATATATTAGTAACAATTATTAATAAAGATGACAATGATAATAATAATAATAAATAATAATAACTATAATAATAATAATAATAATAATAATAATAATAGAAGTAGTAGTAATAGTAATAAACCATTGTATTGTACTATATATATACATATATAGCATACTCATATAAATTTATTTTTACCTTTACATATATGGGCCTAAATAAAAACAAAGTTGAAAACAAAATAATATCCCAAAAGCTCGGCCCAATCAAAAATAGAAAAATAAATAAATGAATGAATTGTTAAGGTCAGCCCAACGGCCCAACCCATTAATCAACCCAAATTTTTTTGAAAGCCCAAATCCCTATTCTAAGCTCTCTATTCTCTTCCTAAGAGAGAAAAAAATCTAAACAGAGAGAGAGAGAGGAAGAGAGAGAAGAGAGGAAGAAGGAGTGGGAGAGATCTCACTGGGACGATCGACGACGATGGCAAGGAGAAAACCGAATGAATTTGGCACTGGTACACGATCGTCGAGGAGGACCGAAAGCGGAGGTTGATGGCGACCGATAATGGTGTTGGCTGGAACGTCAATATCGGGGCGGCGAGCACCGGAAAGGTGCCGGATCGATAGATAGGGGTCCGGTGGCGCACAGAAAAGCTTGTCAGTGCCGAAGAAGGAAGAAGATTCGGAAGTCGACGTCGGCAGATCCGATGGTCGAATGCACGCGTGAGGCACCACCGTGACAGGAGGAAGCGTTGGAGGAAAACGATGCTGCTGGCCGAGCATTACCTCCCTCGGGAACCAGTCGGCAGTTGACCAACTCCGGATCTGGGCTGGCGCACTCGTGCAGAGGGGAACTACCAAAATAAGTCAAATTAGCGACGCTTTGTTAAGTCGTCGCTAATATTTTTGATATTGGCGACGTACTTTTATATGACGCAAAACATTACTGATTGCAAAAAGTAGCGACGTTGAGCGATGTTTAATAACTACAATTAATTTATTGGAAAGTGACGTCGATGAGAAGTCGCTGAACATCGCTATATTTTGTAATCAGTGACATTCAGCGAAGTATATTTATTGGGTCGACATTTTTTTTTATTTTGGCGACGTTTAGCGACATTATTTAACGACGTCGCTAACTGTTTAATATACACGGGACCAGCCCCATCCCAAATCTAAAAATTTTACCCCAAATTTTTTTCCCTCCCTCAACCGCCGCTCCCCCCTCAACTGCTCCTCCCCCTCGACCGCCGCTCCTCCGCGAGGCCACCGTCTCTCCCCTTCGCCACCGCGAGCTCCACCTCCTCTGGGCTCCTCATCCACCGACCCCCCTCCGCGAGCTCCTCCTCCTCCTCCGGGCTCCTCCTCCACCGCAAGCTCCTCCTCCTCTCCGGGATCCTACTCCACCGACCCTCCCCCTTCGCGAGCTCCTCCTCAACAACCTACGCCGACCTCCTCCTCCTTTCGACAAACCCCAAGATCTGGTAAACCCTAACCTATATTCTATCTGAGTTTAGACACGACACAGACATTAATATGATACGATACACTGCCACGATACACTATATTATATTCGTACGCTGACATGATACACTGACACAATACACTATATTATATTCGTACACTGACACGATACATTAGGTTGTGTGTTATGTCGAATGGACACAAATACGAAACAGTACAAACAGACATGGTAACAATTTGATTTGTTACTTGGACTTATTATTTTGTCCTTGATTTTCTTCACTTTGCTGTGTAGCACCTTTTTTTGGTTTATATGATGTTGGATGGATTTATTGAATGTCTGCCTTCAAAAGATTTATGTATAAAAGTTGTTCATTTTACTGAGGACTAAAAGGTTTGCATGTTAGCCAGGTCCTTAGACTCTTCATATGACCTCAGGAAGGCATATGACCTCAGGAAGGCATTATGTTGCAAAATAATATTTACTTTTGTATAAATTTCCTTTTCATATGGGAAGCTATGTGTTATGATATATCTTTTGCTTGAACGTCCATATTGGATATTGCATTGCACATGTATACCAAACATATAGATGTGTGCTATATTCTGTTAATAGAACATCTATCTCCTTCAACTTGTAGACCTTGGGACCCTGGTATTGACACAACGACAACAACAAGAAGGCCTTTATCCCAAAAATTATGGTTGGCTGTCAGAATCTTTTCATCCTTCAATTCTGTTAAGGGCTGTCCTCTGTAACATTATAAAAACCATATCATTCTTTACAGCGTCAATCCTAGTTCATGTATGCCTACCCCTATAACTACCAATTCCTTGAGCTAATACCTTATCGCTTCTAACCAGTGCATGTATTCATCTATGTTGCACATGTCAAAACCATCTAAGACATCTCTTATCTTATCCTTAATTGGCTCCACCACCACCATCGCAAGAATAGTAGAATACACTCATCTTATCCTACCTTCCAATGTATTGACACTCATCTATCGTAGTATCACCAGAGCGCAATTACCACACGCTAAAAATGAATTTTGGATTTCTCTAATGCTCATGTTAGGTGGTCTCCTTAGCATTGATCATTTTTTGCTCATCATAATAGTATTCTCAGACCATTTTGGTTGTGCCTAAACTTTTCTAGAGAACTTAAGTCCATTTTTCCATTGTAGGAGGCCAGATTCATATTGGCATTAGTTGAAGAAGACACTGGTTTGTAGGGCCAGAATAATTTTGAAGTAACACGAATACTCTTAGCAACATGAATACTCTCAAAATCAGTGTCATGACAATCATGTATGGGACATGATACAAACACTCCAAAATACACTAAGACATGCCAAAACAATACAGTATTTGTATCATAGTATATGTATTTAGGTACTAAAAAAGCATGCCTACGCTTTTGCCCAGGCAAGAAGCTTGGTACAAAGGGAGGTTGAGCCTTGCTTTAGCCTTGCTTTTTCTGAACAAGTACAACCTTATATAAGGGTCCAATAGCATTGTCGACCCTTCTCACCTAGGATTCGGAGTGCCTCTGAAGCTTGTGACCTAGAAGAAAGCAACGTTGAGCAAAGTTTTTCCATTTTCACAACTATATATGTCCATATATTATCGTGTCACCTCGTATGAATTTGACCCTAGTTTCCATCAACAATGGCATCGGTCTTTGTAGTTTTCCTATCATATGTTTCATTCATTGTGATTTCGCAAAATCAGAGATCATATTCCTAATTATTGAATCGGAGATGCGGGATTACATCCTACAAAGATTGTATTGGCCTTTGGAGTTCACATAAAATAATAGAAAGCCCAGTATAAAAGCCTAAAACTAAGTCCAAAGAAATCTCATGTCCTAACCTTTGGAGTTCACATAAAATGATAGTCAGAATGTTATAGATCCGATCTATCTATAAGAGTGTATAGAGTATCCTAGAAGTGTAGGTATGATTGGTATATCGTATTACATAGAGTGTATAGAGAGAGTATCCTAGTAGTATATAAGATATTTTAGAAGTAAAGTGTCCGTGTCAGTCCGAAGTAAAGTGTCCGGTAGAATTCTGAAAGCCTTAAAAGGCTTGCAGAAGTAAACTTTCTTCGAAGAGAAGGACTGACATTGAACACGTTACGACATTCATTTAATACTCATGTGTCTATGCATCCATTTGGACAATATAATCGAATAAGTGTATCTATCTTTGCAGAATTATCTTCAAATAGATATGAATTACTATCTGCGGAATCGTTTGTGGATATACAACCGTCATCCTGATGACATGTGCAGTGTGCGGGATGAATTCATAGAGGGTGTACAGCAGTTCCTGCAGTTTGCCAATGTAACGCCCAGTTCCAAAATATGTAGGACCGAGTACGTGAACATGCCAGCTGCACATATACGAAGAATACCCCAATATATAGAATCCTCGTATATGTACATAAGCTATAAATAAATAACCATAGGCCAGAATAACATATCTAATCTCATCACAGCTCAACACAGAAGATAATAAAGTCCGAATGAATAAAGCAGAGTATCAAAAGATAGCCGGGTGAACATACTCACTCCAAACAGCTATGAAAATAGTCTCACAAGATCGGAGTCCAACCTCCACAAAAATAGAAAGAAAAGAGATGTAAAATAATGTCTACAACTGTCTCAGATAAGAAATAGACTAGAAATCAGTAGTGACTGCCTCGTCGTCAATGTAGGATAGCTCCAATGTCGTTCCGTACTCCTGTAGAAAATTGTCTAAACCTGGAGAGATAACCAGGTCCTCAGGTGACATAGAAAGATATAAGAAAACACCATGCGATATAAACTGTGGTAATATAATAAGAGAAAAGGTATACATGCAATCGGGTTCCTGGCCATTCTATTGTGAATATGCAGTTGAGATACAATCCTTCGACGCATGAGCCCTGGCTGTAAATGGGATCGGCATAGTTCCCATAAAGGGTACCAGGGGCCTACGTCCATAACGCTCGGGAAGCGTCAAAGGGCACCATGTGCAAGGGGCTACGTCCATAACGCTCTGGGAAACGTCAGAGGGCACCTGGAGCCTGCGTCTCTGGAGGAGCGCACAGGTAATCAGGGAAGTGTAAAAAAGCTCATACATTAGGTATTGTTCTCCCCACCTAATGCCTAGTATCATCATCTCCATGACTGATATGAACCTCTAGTAACCGCCAAGTCTTCTAACATGCAATACTATTGGCAGTTACTCCTATCCGTCGCACACTCCATACGTATCGGTGGCCAGCCGACTACGCAGAAACGTGTCCTACATGTGACTCACATCACGTGATATAATAACTGTCAAGGTCGTATGAGATATACCAATACCTCAACATCAATGGGTGGTCAATAAACTAAGTCAATACAAGAGAATAAATAAAGCAAGAAAAATGACCGATAGAGTCGCTCGCACCCAAGTGTGACTTGGACGCACAGTTTAAATATTACGAAACAAAATTTTGAAAAAAACAACTAAAATAAGAATATAATAATCATAGAGTAAAGTGGCAAGGTATCTTGCCTGATGGTGCAAAGTGACAAGTCCAAGTAATCACAATATCAGCCAAGAAATGTCACAATTTCCAGACAACTCTGGACGCTGAATAAAACATCAAAAATGCACTCGGTGTAAAACATATACCTAGGAAATGCCTGTCCAAAAGTCTAATTCTGGAACAGGGCAAAATTGTAATTTCGGGTCAAAACGATGTCCGCCGTTGGACCCGCTTTGTACCGAAATGCGTGCCAAAGTCTATGGTCTCTAAAGTCGTCAAACTACATGTCTACGGATTCAGTTTGAGGAGATGAACCCAACAGTATGTCCAATTTTAGATTTCGATGAGCTGTGCACAAAATCGCCCGTTTGAGTGGGTCGCGGGCCCGCCAAAAATGGGTTCCGATTCGACCTTCTCAGAATTGAACCAAACTTGGCATACAGGACCAGAATTTTGATCCGGACCTGTTGGCACAAGTTTTGTCTCGATTTGACGACTGTACACGAAGTTATGGGCAAGTTTACAAAACGCCGATACGGGGTATCTCGACGGATACGTATTGATTTCGTCGTGCACACGCGACGAAACTGAGTTCCGTCAGTTCCCACACGTCGGTAACGTCCATACGCGCCTTTCGATGCATATAGCGTACGACCACGTTGCCCGGTTAGTCGGGGCGTACATCGTATCGGAGAAAATTCTAAAGTTTTAAAAACAGAATAAGTAGGTTTTTATGGATTTTTCAAGACTCGTAACTTCCTGCACAGACAATTAAATTTGAAAGTATGAACTCCATTGCACAGCCATATATGTTGTTAACAAAAATTGTTCATATGGGTTTTAGAAATTGGTCTTGGATTGGCAAGTTTTCGCCTTCCAAAGTAGGGTGCTCAAGTGTGAAATCGGCTCTGTTTTCGAGTAATCAAACGCCAGTTTTGGCTTCGATTTCGGGGACGATACGAAACATCTAAAATCGAAGTATTTGAAGAAACATACAGCCGTATAGGTGGTCTTCGTACCTGAGAAGATGGAACGTGAAATGGTGGGGTGTGCGGCGTGGAAGTCGTGCACGAAGTCGGGGTCGACAGTGTGCCTGCTGTGAATGGACGGTCGACGGGGCTTCCCTTGCTAGCAGCGGCTCTAGCGGTGGCCGGGGCGCGCTTGAGGACGAGGAAGGCTCGGGCGAAGGGGTGGTATTCATTTTCGTGTGAGTTAGGGTTTGGTTTTTGCGGGGCAGCATATATATACTGCTGCCGCTGCTTATTCCTATTTCTACTCGTATAGGAACAATGGTGGGCTCGAGTTGGGAGCCTAGCAGCTGGTGCTGCTCTCCGCCTAGGGGTGTGGGGTCGGGCCTCAAAGAAACAATAGTTGCTTGTTGAGTTTGGCATTAGGGGGTCGGCCCCACCGCAGCTTGCTGCTGCTGTTGGTGGGGTTCGGCCACCAACCACTTATCCTTTTTTTTATAACTAATTATTATCTACAAGTAATATATATATTGGGCTACTAAAAATTTTCTAGAAATATACAAATAATTCCCTAAAAATCCTAAAATTTATATTATTTCTAATTTAATAAGAATACTAACAACACCCATATAATTTTATACACACATGCATTTATATTGACGTACACATACCAAATAGATTCTAAATAATATAAAATTAATTTTTTAAGGCACTAAAATAATTAGGAAATATTGGGGGTTTACATCCTACCCAACTTAAAGAAAATTTTGTCCTCAAAATTAAACTAAGGTCGGAGGATCAAATGCATTGCAAAAAAATTTTTTAGCAACTTTAAAATTCAAGACATGCCTCCGTTTTTGAACAAATGCGGGTAGCAATTTCGGATGTCGTCCTCGCGATCCCAAGTAGACTCCCCTGGCGAGTGATGCTTCCATGCCACGCGAACCAATGGAATAGATTGGTTCCGTAACACCTTCACTCGGCGATCGAGGATACCTACTGGTTGCTCTTCATACGACAAACTCGGTCCAATGGTGATCTCGGAGTGATAAAGCACATGATTGTTGTCCGCCATGTACCTCCTCAGCTGAGATACACGGAATACGTCATGTACTCCCTCTAGCGACGGTGGCAATGCCAATCTGTAGGCAACCTCTCCAACACGTTCCAAGACATCGAAAGACCCGATGTACCTTGGACTCAACTTGCCACGTCCTTCGAATCGAATTGTGCCTCTAGTGGGGGATATCTTCAAGAACACATGGTCACCCTCTTTGAACTCCAAGGGTCAACGACGATTATCTGCCCACTGCTTCTGACGATCCTGCGCTGCTCGCAGGTGGTCCTGAATCTTCTTCACTGTCTCCACTGTGCTCAAGACCAACTCGGGAGCCAATAGCTGTCACTCTCCTATGTCGCTCCTACAAACCGGAGACCGACATTTCCTACCATACAATGCTTCAAACGGAGCCATCTGAATGCTCGCTTGATAGCTATTATTGTTGGAAAATTCAACAAGATGGAGATGGTCCTTCCACGAACCGCCAAAGTCAAGCATGCACGCTCTCAGCATATCCTCTAGCGTCTGAATGGTACGCTCCGACTGGCCGTCTGTCTGTGGATGGTATGATGTGCTAAACTTCAATCGGGTGCCCAAACTCTCTTGCATGCTCCTCCAAAAGTGTAAACTAAATCTTGAGTCACGGTCCGACACAATACTAATAGGCACACCATGTAATCTTACAATCTGCTCCATATACATCTCTGCCAATACCTCTGTCGACTGGCCCACTCTAAAAGGTAAGAAATTGGCTGACTTCGTAAGTCTATCAACAATCACTCATACTGCGTCACGTCCCCTAGGACTCCGAGGAAAACCCGTAACAAAATCCATAGTAATGTGCTCCCACTTCCACTTGGGAATGGGTAGCAGCTGTAATAATCCGGCCGTCCTCTGGTGCTCCGTCTTAACTTGTTGACATACCAAGCACTTGGCAACGAAACGAGCTATCTTCCGCTTTATTCTATGCCACTAATAATGTTGTCGTAAGTCACGATACATCTTGGTCCCTCTGGGATGAATGGAGTATGCCGAACTGTGAGCCTCGGCCATCAGCTCCTATCGTAGATCTCCATTGGGTATATAAATGCGATCACCACATCGTAGTGTCCCATCTGAGTGGATCCTCAAACCTGCCTGCTTTGCTGCTTCAGTTCTCTCTTTCAGCAGTCGAAATCTAACATCATTAGGCAATGCTGCCTTGATGCGCTCTACCAATGATGATTGTACTTGAAGGTTGGCTAATACGCCGTCTGCTCCAGGCAATACTACCTCAATACCAAGCTGCTCCAAGTCTCTAATCAATTCCTTCTGTGTAGACAAAAAGTGTGCCATGGGCTTACGGCTTAATGCGTCTGCCACGACATTAGCCTTGTCCGGATGATAATGAAGCTCGATCTCATAATCCTTCATCAACTCCAACCAACGTCGCTGTCGCATATTCAACTCCTTTTGTGTGAACACGTACTTGAGGCTCTTATGATCAGTGTAGATATCAACCTTCTCGCCGTACAAGTAGTGTCTCCATAGCTTCAAAGCAAAGATTACCGTTGTGAGCTCTAGATCGTGGGTCGAATAATTCTTCTCATGCACTCTCAACTGTCGTGATGCATATGCTACTACGCGACCGTGCTGCATCAATACACATCCTAATCCCTTCCCGGATGCGTCGCTGTAGATCACAAATCCTCCTGGGCCCGATGGTAGCGTCAAGATCGGTGCTGTGGTCAATCGCTTCTTCAACTCGTCAAAAGCGGCTTGACACTCGTCTGTCCATACAAACTCCTGATCCTTGCAAGTTAATCATGTCATAGGCCCCGCTATTCGAGAGAAATCTTCTACGAACCGTCGGTAGTAACCCGCAAGTCCGCGGAAACTTCTCACTTCAGAAGCTGATGTGGGAGCAGACCATGATTTGACTACTGTGATCTTCTCTGGGTCTACCGATATACCATCGCCCGTAACAATATGACCAAGGAATGATACCTCCTTGAGAAAGAAATTACACTTGCTAAGCTTCGCAAAGAGTCTCTCGTTCCTCAATGTTCCCAAAACTATTCGTAGATGCTGCTCATGCTCCTCTTGACTCTTGGAGTAAATCAAGATATCGTCTATAAAGACTACTACAAATTTGTCCAAGTACTGGTGAAAGATCTTGTTTATTAAATTCATGAAAACTGCGGAAGCGTTGGTCAAACCGAAAGGCATGACCAAGAACTCGTAGTTTCCATACCTCGATCGAAAATCCGTCTTGGCAATATCTTCCTTCCGAACCTTCAATTGGTGATAGCCCGATCGTAAGTCAATCTTGGAGAATACTTTTGCTCCACTCAGTTGATCGAATAAATCGTCTATACGGGGCAAGGGATACTTGTTCTTCACCGTCGCTGTATTCAATGCTCTGTAGTCGATGCACATGCGTACTGTCCCGTCTTTCTTAGGTACAAAAAGACCGGGCACTGCCCATGGTGACGTACTGGCACGAATAAATCCCTTCTCTAATAAGTCATCTATCTGTGTCTTCATCTCTACCAACTCCTTGTGTGCCAGACGATATACTCGAGATGAAATAGGCTCGGCTCCGGGAATAAGCTCAATAGAAAACTCAATATCTCGGTCAGGTGGTAGTCCTGGCAATTCCTCGAGGAATACATCCTCGAACTCGATGATAATAGGGTACTGTGGGGTGTCATGCATCATCATATGTGTTCCCGATGTGGGTACATCACAACTATCTTCGTCTTCTTTGGTGAACTCAAACTCTGCCATATTCGGTGGTCTAAAGATAATACTGCTCCTATGGCAGTCGATGAGAGTGAAATGCTGGCTCAACCAGTCCATTCCAAGAACCACATCAAATGTCGACATAGGGAATACAAGAAGTCGTGCCATCATCTCTCTACCATTTATCACTACAGGACAAAGTCTACAAACACCACTAACATGTACAACTCCTCCTCCAGTGAGGATTTTAACATTCTTAGCTAAGGGTGTGATGGGAATGCTGTGTCTCGTGGCAAAACTGGTGGATATAAATAAATATGTGGCTCCAGTATCAAATAATGTAATAGCAGGAAAAGATGCAACTAGAACCATACCTGTTATAACCTCCGCCTCTGTCTCTATATCCTCAACAGCAAGTGAGTATGCCTGCCCATAATTCTGTCCCGGGCCCTGAGCTCTGGACTGGTTGTACTGTACGCCTTGGGGAGGCAATGGTGGACGAGGTGCTCCTGCTATGGGCCGTGGTGCTGGGAGAGCTGGGGCTGTGGGTCTCGGGTTCTACCGAGCTTGTACTATTGCATGTTGCTCCGGACAATCCTTGAGCATGTGCTGATTGGATCCACATCTCAAGCATAATCTGAGGCGAGTCCTGCAGTCATTCTGGAGATGTCCTTGTTTTCTGCAGTAATGGCAAACGGGCTTCTGATAAGGTGAGGGCCTCTGCTGGAACTGTCATGTGGCCCTCCTAATAGGTCCACTCTGAGTAGTTCTGGTTGGTGTAGCTGCTGGTGTAGCTGCTGGTGTATGACGCCTCGATGTTTGCTGTTGTTCCTTGCGAAGAATCTCCTGAGCACGAGCTTCTTCCAAGACAACTGAATGGGAGACTCGAGACTGGGTAGTCGTATAAGACTTGAGTTCTAGTGCAAGCCCCTGGTGAAATCTCCTCGCCTTCTCTAACTCTGTCGGAATCAATCCCGTACCAAATCGACTCAGGCGATTGAACTCCGAGTCATACTCATCAACTGTCATATTCCCTTGCTTCAGATGAAGGAACTGGTCGTAGAGACCATTTCGAACATGAATAGGGAAAAATCTCTTATAAAATGCATTATAGAACTGCTTCCAGGTGATCCCAGTGCCTAGTCGTCTCTCTTCCGCCTTCCACCAGTGGTGAGCATTATCTTCTAGCAGTAGGTCCATTGTTGTCATCCAATCTCGAGCTGGCAACTGGGATGCCTTCAGTAGCTTCTCGGTACTAATAAGCCACTGTGACACCTCTAATGGCTTCTCCGTCCCTCTAAAGGCCTTGGGGTTCATATCTGTAAAATTCTTGATAGAGCCTTCATAGGGATACAGAGCCGGTACTGGTACTGGTGGTGGAGGTGGTGGTGGAGGTCTAGCCATAGCTGCCATCATCATCTGTCTCATCAGCTCAGTCTGCTGCCACTGAGCCTGCATCATGGCATACATAAACTGAGTAGTAGGGCTCCCATCAGTCGGTGGTGGAGGCATCTGAGGTCCCGACTGTAGGGGAAAATGCTGAGGGAATGGTGGTGGAGGAGGCAGTGGTACATTCCCTCCTGGTGGGATGGTAGTAGTCTGTCCAACCTGGCTGCCTGGGGGTGCTGCGATATCCGGGTACTCCGTCGTCGGTGTCGTAGTAGGCTGCGACAGTCCTGGCTGGTAGGGTGTCGCTGGAGTCATGGTAGGATTCTGTCCCTCCGAAGTAGCCTCTTCACCAGATGTGAGGGCCAAAGCAGAAGTGCATCCGCTTCGTAGATTCATACTATTGGCACGGGAAAGACGAGTTGATATTAGGAAAGATTAGATATGAAGTAAATCGAATAATCAAGAAAGTTTCGAAAAGATTGGAAGTCAAGAGATAGTAGTAGTTCTTGATGAGATATTCCTATTCCTATATGCAGGCTTGTTGGGCACAGTCATGTAACCCAACAATATTAAATCTGACCTGCATGGGCCACCACAAAAATATGTAACGCCCCAGTCCCAAAATACGTAGGACCGAGTACGTGAACATGCCAGCTGCACATATACAAAGAATACCCCAATATATAGAATCTTCGTATATGCACATAAGTTGTAAATAAATAACCATAGGCCAGAATAACATATCTAATCTCATCATAGCTCAACACAAAAGATAATAAAGTCCGAATGAATAAAGCAGAGTATCAAAAGATAGCCGGGTGAACATACTCACTCCAAACAGCTATGAAAATAGTCTCACAAGATCGGAGTCCAACCTCCACAAAAATAGAAAGAAAAAAGATATAAAATAATGTCTACAACTGTCTCAGATAAGAAATAGACTAGAAATCAGTAGTGACTGCCTCGTCGTCAATGTAGGATAGCTCCAATGCCGCTCTATACTCCTGTGGAAAATCGTCTAAACCTGGAGAGATAACCAGGTCCTCAGGGGACATAGCAAGATACAAGAAAACACCATGCCATATAAACTGTGATAATATAATAAGAGAAAAGGTATACATGCAATCGGGTTCCTGACCATTCTACTGTGAACATGCAGTTGAGATACAATCCTTCGACGCATGAGCCCTGGCTATAAATGGGATCGACATAGTTTCCATAAAGGGTACCAGGGGCCTACGTCCATAACGCTCGGGAAGCGTCAGAGGACACCGTGTGCAAGGGGCTACGTCCATAACGCTCTGGGAAATGTCAGAGGGCGCCTGGAGCCTGCGTCTCCGGAGGAGCGCACAGGTAATCAGGAAGTGTAAAGAAGCCCATACGTCAGGTATTGTTCTCCCCACCCAATGTCTAGTATCATCATCTCCATGACTGATATGAATCTCTAGTAACCGCCAAGTCTTCTAATATGCAATACTATTGGCAGTTACTCCTATCCGTCGCACGCTCCACGCGAAAATGTGTCCTACATGTGACTCACATCACATGATACAACAAATGTCAAGGCCGTATGAGATATACCAATACCTCAACATTAATGGGTGGTCAATAAACTAAGTCAATGCAAGAGAATAAATAAAGCAAAAAAACGACCGATAGAGTCGCTTGCACCCAAGTGTGACTTGGACGCACAGTTTAAATATCACAAAACAAAATGCTAAAAATAACAACTGAAAATAAGAATATAATAATCACAGAGTAAGGTGGTAAGGTATCTTGCCTGATGGTGCAAAGTGGCAAGTCCAAGTAATCACAATGTCGGCCAAGAAACGTCACAATCTCCAAACAACTCCGGACGCTGAAAAAAATATCAAAAATGCACTCGATATAAAAGATATACCTAGAAAATGTCTGTCCAAAAGTCTAATTCTGGAACAGGGGCAAAATCGTAATTTTGGCTCAAAACGATATCCGCCGTTGGACCTGCTTTGTACCGAAATGCATGCCGAAGTAATGGTTTCTAAAGTCATCAAACTACATGTCTATGGATTCAGTTTGAGGAGACGAACCCAACGGTATGTCCAATTTTAGATTCCGATGAGCTGCGCACAAAATTGCCCGTTTGAGTGGGTCGCAGGCCCGCCAAAAATGGGTTCCGATTCGACCTTCTCAGAATTGAACCAAACTTGGCACACAGGACCAGAATTTTGATCCGGACCTGTTGGTGCAAGTTTCGTCTCGATTCGACGACTGTACACGAAGTTATGGGCAAGTTTGCAAAACGCCGATACGGAGTATCTCGACGGATACGCGTTGATTTCGTCGCGCACACGCGACGAAACTGAGTTCCGTCAGTTCCCACACGTCCATATGCGCCTTTCGATGCGTATAGCGCACGACCACGTTGCCCGATTAGTCGGGGCGTACGTCGTATCGGAGAAAATTCAAAAATTTAAAAACAGAATAAGTAGGTTTTTATGGATTTTTCAAGCCTCGTAACTTCCTGCACAGACAATTAAATTCGAAAGTATGAACTCCATTGCATAGCCCTATATGTTGTTAACAAAAATTGTTCATATGGGTTTTAGAAATTGGTCTTGGATTGGTAAGTTTTCGCCTTCCAAAGTAGGGTGCTCAAGTGTGAAATCTGCTCTGTTTTCGAGTAATCAAACGCCAATTTTGGCTTCAATTTCGGGGACGATACGAAACATCTAAAATCGAAGTGTTTGAAGAAACATACAGCCATATAGATGGTCTTCGTACCTGAGAAGATGGAACGTGAAACGGTGGGGTGTGCGGCGTGGAAGTCGTGCGCGAAGTCGGGGTCGGCAGTGTGCCTGCTATGAATGGACGGTCGACGGGGCTTCCCTTGCTGGCAGCGGCTCTCGCGGCGGTCGGGGCGTGCACGTAAGGACGAGGAAGGCTCGGGCGAAGGGGTGGTATTCGTTTTCGTGTGATTTAAGGTTTGGTTTTGGCGGAGCAGCATATATACTGCCGCCGCTGCTTATTCCTATTTCTACTCGTATAGGAACAATGGTGGGCTCGGGTTGGGAGCCTAGCAGCTGGTTCTGCTCTCCGCCTAGGGGTATGGGGTCGGGCCTCAAAGCAACAACAGTTGCTTGTTGATTTTGGCATTAGGGGGGTCGGTCCCACCGCAGCTTGCTGCTGCTGTTGGTGGGGTTCGGCCACCAACCACTTATCCTTTTTTTTATAACTAATTATTATCAACAAGTAATATATATATTGGGCTACTAAAATTTCCTAGAAATATACAAATAATTCCCTAAAAGTCCTAGAATTTATATTATTCCTAATTTAATAAGAATACTAACAACACCCATATAATTTTATACACACATGCATTTATATTGACGTACACATACCAAATAGATTCTAAATAATATAAAAGTAATTTTTTTAAGGCACTAAAATAATTAGGAAATATTGGGGGTTTACAGCCAAGGCGTTTCCTTAGTACATGGACAGTACCAAAATTAAGTGTCCGTGTGTTAGATGTCGCAACTTAAAATATCATCCAGAAGTGGAAGTCATATATCATTTATACTCGAAGGGTTTCATGCCGAATTACTATCAGTGGAGCGCACACGGAGAACTTGCGTCTTTAGCAACGGAGTATGAGCTTTATGTGGATGTCCACAACCACAGTGCTTACGACGATGGGTTGGTGAACATGGTTTTTGATACGGCGTGGCCTAGTTTCGATCCGAACAATCATGATGCACCTGAGGAGGCACCAAACGCCGATGCTGCAAAGTTCATGGAGTTGCTAGAGAATGCAAAGACTCCATTATGTCCTGGTTGTGAGGATCATTCACCATTGGAGGTGGTTACAAGATTGTTGAGCATCAAGTTCGATTTTAACATGTCGCAAGATTTCTACAACCGACTTATGGAGTTGATTATAGAAATATTGCCTGAGGGTGCTAAGTTGCCTAAAGACTTTTACTGGTCTAAGAGGATGGTGAGATCGCTCTAGATGGGATACGAGAAAATTGATGCATGTCGCAACGGGTGCATGTTGTACTACAAAGACGACAAGGATGAAGATGCCTGCAAATTTTGTGGTATTGATCGCTACAAGGGCAGTGGTAGAGGAAAGTCTGTCGGTGCAAGAAAGCCTACCGATTCGATGCACTACTTGCCATTGACGTCACGGTTGCAGCGATTGTTTATGGTGAAGAAAACTGCAGAAAACATGAGTTGGCATAAGAGGGAATAGACCGAAAGAGTGTTGGATCACCCATCTGATGGAGAAGCATGGAAGCATTTTGATCGAGAGTATCCAGTTTTTTCTTCTGATTCGCGTAATATCAGATTGGGTCTCTGCTTTGACAGTTTTACCCCATTCGGACTTCCGGGATCCCAGTATTCGTGTTGGCCTGTGATCGTCACTCCGTACAACCTACCATCTTAGATGTGCATGAAGATTTCGTATATGTTCCTCACCGTTATTATTCCAGGTCCGACAATCAGAAAAGGAACATCGATGTGTATTTACAGCCATTGATTGATGAGTTGAATCAACTGTGGAAAATAGGTTCCAACACGTATGATGTTTCTAGAAAACAAAATTTTCAGATACGGACAACACTTATGTGGACCATCAACGACTTTCCGGCATATGCAATGTTATCTTAATAGAGCACGCATGGTCGTCTTTCACGTCCGTATTGCATGGACCGCACTAAGGCTTTCCATTTGAAATACGGAGGTAATCCGTGCTTCTTCGATTGTCATCGACAATTCCTGCCGAAGGATCATCCGTATCGGAGGAACATAAATGTTTTTCGTGCTGGCGTTATAGAGAAGGCTAATCCATCCCCAAGGTGGCCCGGATACACGATATGGGAAGAGGTAAAAGATTTACCGAGAGCTATTGAAGAGCCTACTAAGGGCTACAAGTGTGATGGATTTGGTCGCACTCATAACTGGATGAAGACGAGTATATTCTGGGATCTGCCATATTAGAGCACCAATCTGATTAGACATAACTTTGATGTCATGCATATCGAGAAGAATGTGTTTGACAACATAATTAATATTGTAATGGACGTAAAAAGGAAGACGAAAGACAATCCATGTCACGACCCGCACCCGCTTTTCAGACGCGAGAGCGTGAGCAAGCCAGCTACGCATCAAGCGGACTCCAGCCCGACTCGAATACGTAAACGCTGTCAAGGCTATGGTATACTGCCAAATCATGGCAAACAAATCTATATCTCAATCCACAATAAGAATAATAATCAAGAATGAACAAGTATGGGTCATGGTCTGCAGCCCACTAACATAAATGTCCGATAAGACTCTAAGAAATATAATAAGAGTCTACAACTGAAACAAGGAACATGATATCTCATGATAAGGAATAAAAAGCACGAACTGATAATAAACTCAATAACAATACCTGAATCCCGTAATGTATCATCACGTCTGCCATCCAGAACTACTAACTAACTCCATGCAATCAGCTAAACCTGAAGAGATCATTAGGTCCTCAGAGGACTAGCAAGATACATAATATACATGCCTATCTAACAGTTTTATCATACGCAAGGAAATAAATAAGAAAGAACAAGGACAAGACAAATGACTACGAACACAAACACGAACACGAATACGAATACGAACACTAGAACAACTACGTATAAATGAACTGCCAAATGAACGATAATCTCGAGATCAATGGAAGAAACCAAACCCTCATCCCGAGTGTGGACTCACAGGTTTGAACTAAACACTAACCCTCGTCCCGAGTGTGGACTCTCTGGTTAGTACTAACCCTCGTCCCGAGTGTGGACTCTCTGGTTAGTTCACGGCAAGGCACCCTCGTCCCGAGTGTGGACTCTCTGGTGCAAATACTACATCCTCGTCCCGTGTGTGGACTCTCTGATGTAAACACCCTCATCCCGAGTGTAGACTCTCTGGTGCAAGTCAAGTCAAGTCAAGTCTACACCCTCGTCCCGAGCGTGGACTCTCTGGTGCAAATAATCGACATCCTAGTCCCTAGCGTGGACTCACGGATGTAAACAGATCAAGGAAAACACCCTCGTTCCGAGTGTGGACTCTCTGGTGCCGCAGAAACAATGTCAAGCATTTAGCAGTTCACTTACACGTACTCGTTCTATGACACGACTCAAGCAAGGTACTGACGAGAACTCCAAATGTGAAACACAAGGCCAAAACATGAACATGGCTATAAACAATAAAAATAACTCCACAGAAAATAACACAAAAGCACATGTCCATAAATAATCTAAAGCTGGAAACTGAAATAAAGTGCATGTAAATAAAACTGTAGAGGGAGGCAAGGTATACTTGCCTGGAGGTTGCACGGAAATCCAATAACAATCTAGTCCACTGCTAAGCCATAAAGTCCAAATCATCACAACTGTCTCCGAAAGCTGAAACAGACAATGCCAACAGTCTCAAAATAGTCAAATTAGCTAGGATTGCCTATCCTTAAGTCCAATTCTGGACACAGGGGTAAAACGGTAATTTTGGGCAAAAACGGTGTCCGTCGTTGGACCCGCTTTGCACCGAAAAGCGTGCCAGGGTCAATGGTCTCTAAAGTCGTCAAACACATATCTATGGATCTGGTTTTTTGATATGAATCCAACCGTATGTCCAAAATTGGATTCCGGCAGGCCGTGCACAAAATCGCCCGTTGAGTCGGACCGTAGGGCCCGCAAAACGGTAATTTTGCCAACTGTCTAAGAATCGGACCAAACTTGGCATACAGGACCAGAAAAATGATACGGTCCTGTTGGCGCAAGTTTCGTCTCGATCTGACGAGCGTGCACAAAGTAATTGAGAAATTTGCAAAGTGTACGATACGGTGAATTTTGACGGATATGCATCAAATTTGTCGCGCACACACGACCACTTTAAATTCTGTCAAAGCCCACACGACCACGACCCTGTTACGCAGCTTTCGATGCTTACGGTGCATGACCACGTTGCCCGGTTTGGCGGGACGCACGTCGTGCGGATGAGTTTTTTAGTTTTAAAAACTGTTTTAAAACATGTTTTTCTCGAACTTTGAAAACTGATTTCTTTGCACACAGTTAATAAAATTCAAAACTACAAATTAGGTTATAAAGCCCTACATGTTGTCTAAAAAGTTGTTCAAAAAGATTTTGCGTCTCCTATCAGGATCGACCAATATCGGCCTCCCAAGATGGGTGTCTGGATCGAAATACTGTCCTGTTTTGGACAGTTTTACGTTCGACTTTTCGTCGATTTTCCCTGCAGGTTGATCGACTTTGTCTTAAACTATTTACTGGTATGTCGAGGTGGTTATGTTGTCTTCTACTGGGAGTTTATAGTTTCGAAAATAATCGAGTAAACATGGAGGAATTCGAATGGGAATATGGTACCTGAGGGGGGTCGGCCCTGTGATAGTTGTGTTGTGCTGTCTTCCTTGCGAACGGTTGGCCCTGGGCGGCGCTCAGACGGCGCTCAGGCGAGGCTGGGTGGCACGCCCAGGGCTGTCGACGTTGGGGAAGGTTTCAGGGAGTCTCTGAGAAGACATTTTGGAGATTATGGTGGAGGATCGAAAAGGAGTTTTTTTGAAGAAACCCTCTTCCAATCGTTTATATATATGGGGAATTTTAAAACTATTTTTGGTTGAATTTCTAGCTTGATCTTGCTTGGGAATCCTAGGATTTGAGAGACGATCATATAGGAATTGGATTTCGAAAGGTTTGGAGAAAGATTGTGTAAGATTCGATTCAATCGAATCTTCTCCCGCGCGTTTGGATGCCTATCAGGTTCTCATGCTTACTGTTCCTTTGGGAACAGTAAGTTCAGAAATATTTCTTTTCTCTTTTTTTTGTTTCAGTTAGCCCTGTTGATGACCCAGCTCCTCTGTAACATTTACATAAAACACATCCTTCTTCATGGCCTATGGGAATAAGTCATATCACTAAATTATTCACTCTACTAAAAGAACAATAGATATCTATTCACATTTTGTTCAAAGTTCAGAAATATATATACCAAAAACATGCATTTGGAAATAAACCTGAGAGTAATGCTCATACTAAACATATATTTACCAAAAATGCATAAATATAATAATATAAAAGTATTTATCCTATTTCTAAAAATAGAATATCTATTCAGTAATAATAAAATATATTTATTTAATCACCACAAAATAATAAAATAATAATAAAATAATTAAATGGTGGTTTGGTGAATCCATACTACTCACCTTTATCCAGGTCCAGAAAATTGTACAAATATTGTAAAACAATATTTAATAATAAAAACACCAATTTCTGTACAAATATTCAAATAATTAAAATGTACATCAATACCTAAAATAATTTAGGAAATGTTCATACACACATAAAAATATGCCTACATGGTCGTCTTTGGTCTCACTACATACCTACAAAGGCTGAAATTTGGTTCGGGCCCAGTTCGGGCCCAGTTCGGGCTAAGTTGGTACAATCGGGTCATCTAAAATCAATATATTTAATTAATAAATAAATAGTTCATCGGTGGGGGTTAAGTTGCAACTTAAACTGGTTTTCCTTGTTAGGACACTCATATGGCTTTGCATTTCCCTATTATGGCTAAACACTAGTCAAAGCACGCTACTGCACTATCCGTTCCATGATTCCTAACCGTCTTGTACTTCAAAACTCAACCATGATTAAAGTCATCTACCGTAATAATTAATTAAATAAATATTTATAAAAATGAATTATAAAATCACCATTTAAATCAAAATAAATAAAAATATTTTTAAAAAAATCCGGGAAGGGAGGCCACAATCCAAAGGCTAGATTGGACTTGGAAGAAATATGTAGACGTCCTGCATTGCATTTGATAGAGGAGGGGAATGGAAAGTTGAAGCAGCCTAAGGCAATTTTTTTACTAGAGAAGGAGGATAAAGTGAGACTTTGTAGGTGGATTCAATGTCTGAAATTTCTAGACGGGTATGTTTCGAACTTGAGAAGATGCGTCGACCTCAAGGAGAACAAACTGACAGGTATGAAGAGCCATGATTGTCATGTATTCATGGAAAGGTTAATTCCAATTGTATTTCAGGAATTCTTACTCCAGGTTGTTTGGGATCCATTGACTGAGCTTAGCATATTCTTCAGAGATCTTTGTTCTACTAAGTTGCTCGTCGATCGTCTAGAAAAGCAGAAGAACGATATTACGGTAACACTGTGCAATCTCGAAAAGGTATTTCCTCCTGGATTCTTCGACTCCATAGAGCATTTGCCAATTCATCTTTCCTACGAGGCACGTGTTGGTGGGCCCGTCGGTTATCGGTGGATGTACCCGTTTGAGCGTCATTTGAACCACGTAAAGAGGAAGGTGAAAACAAGGCTCGGGTCGAGGGTTCTATTTGTGAAGCCTATATTCTCGAGGAGATTACAAACTTCTGCTCGATGTATTTCAAACCTCATGTTGCTACGAATAGAATAAGGGCCCTGAGAAACGATGATGGATATCAAGAATCTAATGATGGAATACTGAAAGTATTCAATACGTCCGAAAAGCCTTCGGGAAAAATGAAGACGAGATATTTGAATGACGAAGAGCTAAGGGTTGCTTAGTTGTATATATTACTCAATTGTAATAAGGATGAAGTGGAGAAGCTAGAGGGGTAAGTAATTAATGATGAGTTTACGTCATCTCAATGTAATAGTATAAGCTAATATTATTGTACTAATCGGCGGTTGCTTCATTGTTTTTCAGCACATAGAATGATGAGTTGAGGTCGGTTAGACCCTACCTAACAGACGAAGTATTAGAACAAGAAATGAGACATCATTTTCCTTCTTGATTGAGCGAATATGTAAGCAGCTCGGTAATTACTGGTCTCGTATAATGTAACTGCGTAATAAATAACTTATTATCTCTTCTTTGGTATTCAGGTCGATCGTCTAATTTCACCTGAGATTGAATTAATTAGAACTCTTGCCAAGGGACCAATTATTGCCGTTAAAATATGGCTTAAGTTACTGTGTGAATGGCTTTAGGTTCAAGTCGACAAATGCTCCGATCAGAGACAGCTTCCTGGATCTTAATTCTACGAAAAACAGTTATTTGTGTATCAAATCTTCAAACTACAAAGATGTCGATCCAGGAAATGATTTCTTTGGCTTCTTGCGAGAGATTGTGGAGTTGACATATAATTATGGCAGAGAACCTGCAAAGATCGTGTTGTTCAAGTGTGAATTGTTCGATCCGATTGAAAATCAAGGTTGAAAAATTGACAAGCATGGTCTTGTGGATATAAACTACAAGCGTAGATATCAAGGCTACGAACCATTTGTCCTGTCAACTCAGGCTCAGCTCGTGTACTTCACAGCTTATCCGAGACGGGGAGAAACGAAGTCTGACTGGTGGGCAGTATGCGAGACTAAAGCTAGAGATACTTTTGATGTTGACGAAAAAGCTTATCAGGAGGACGATATACCTCTTGTAACCAATATTGTTGATGTGGACTCCACGGAAGTTACGTATTACACGACTAATATAGAAGATATAGAATTATCCGAAGAGGAAGGTGAAGCCGACGAAGGCGAAGATGAAAGTGAAGATGAGCAGGAAGAGGAAGATGAGGTTGAGGAAGACGAACAAGATGAATATTCTGAAGATGATTGAGAGAGATGTACTTTCATTTTCTTATTATGTACAGTTGGTTATTATCTAGTCTTGGTTACTATCTAGACTTAGATGTTTCTTGTAGAATATACTATCTGGACTTAGATGTTGTCTTGGTTATTATCTTGTGTCATCATATGTTGTCTTGGTTATTATCTTGTCTTTGTTGTCCTTTTATATTTCTAGTCTCTATTATTTGTTGTATCATCATATGTTGTTATCAGGTATGACAGGTCGTCACGGATCGTTCCGTATGTCCCGACATGGGGAAGGACGGGGTTCTCCTTCGGTACCTCCTACTGGTACTGGCAGAGGACATGGTTCTCCTTCGGTACCTCCTACTGGTACCGACTCTAGATCTTCGTCGCCGACTACTCCTTTGTATCGGACAGTACCTCCGCTTGCCACGATGCTACATGACGTATCTCCTGGGATGAGTAGTTCCAGGCCTGAGACTGCTCCCGAGTCTAGTGTTCCTCCTGCTGATACGACGATGGAGACAGATGAGCAGATAGAGGAGGCTGAGCCGACGACTGACCAGTATCAGGCAGATGATGCGTGCGCACCTTCGAAGGAGACGAGGACGGAGATCTGGACCGACGGTACAAAGTAAGTGTTTTGGTTTATCATTTTTTCTGTGTTTATCATAATTTAACTTTTCTTATGAATGTAATATGTCTGTATAGATATCATCCTCCGTCAGTACAGAGACGCCTAGGCCACTTATTGAGGAATAATTATGGTGGTTCTTGGATAAACTACTTTGATGCTCCGGACGAGAGAAAGGCCTACTGGTTTGCGCGCTTCAAGGTTAAAATATATTTGATTTTAACATAAATCATATAATTTACGTATATTATATATAACTGATAAATATTTGGTTTGCACTCTTTTTAGCTATGTTTTTCTATCCACCGCACCGTGCCGAGCTGATCGAGGAAATATTTTCTGCCGTCGCTGCTAAGCTGATCTGCGATGCTATTAATGATTAGAAGACTCGTGATCGTGCCAGAAAGTCGATCCAAGGTTGGATCACCCTGATCAGCGGACTGCGATGAAGGCTCTATTCGACGAGCCAAGGTACAAGGAAAAGTCTGAGAAGGCCAAGGCGGCTAGGAAGCAGGGATCAAAGTGGTACGGTGGGTCGATTCCGATGGCGGAACATTTTTGTCGTTTGGTATATTTTTTTATTTCAAAAATATTATTTTAATACAAGTCTGATAAATTAGTAAAAGGTGATATATTTAATTACAGGTAAATAGGGGTGATGACGCCAATATGGTAACCGTCTTCCTGGCAACACATCGGAAGGGCGGGAAGCTTATTGACGAGATGACCGAGAAGGCCTATGTAAGTATTACAATTCTATTTATTAAATTTAATACTTTGTGTTAGTTTTGATATAACTTAGTAAATATGCATGCAAATAAATATTTATGTAGTTAGTAGTAATAAATACATTAGACATTAGAAGTTATAGAGTATCCATGCTTTCTAGGTCGAGTTTCAACAGCTTGAGGAGCGGGCGGCTGCTAGTGCACCTGCTGCGGGAGAGGTCGGTACTTCCTCGCAGCCCGATCCAGCTCCGTCGGAGGACGAGCTGTGGGTGACCACCACTGGTGGTCTCCACAGGGGTACATACTATAGTACGGATCCTATGGTGTCCTAGTTGCGACACAGTCCTCTAGGACGTCCCCTGCTAGTGTGCATGGCCCATAGCCCTCCCAGGAGTCTGCCCGAGTCCAGCAGATGGTAGAGTCTGTCCTTGACGAGCTGCTACGACGGATCTAGGAGCAGCACCATATGGACGATGCTGCGCTCCTAGCACGATTGGATACGCTCGACCGCAGCATTATGGAGCTTAGGGATATGACTGAGAGGATAGAGCGGGACGTCATTGATCTTAGAGCGTCGACAGAGCGCAGCGTAACGGATCTGCAGGCATCACAGTTGTCCATGGGTGAGAGGCTGACGTTGATGTAGGATTCGATGGTTGATAGCAGTACGAAGTTGTTATCTACCATGGATTCATACCACCAGCGACTAGCAGCGTTGGAGCGTTATTGTCCTCCGGGTGCGCCTTCATCGTCGTCGACTCCGTCTTCTTTATCGACACCGACTCCACCGACGTCACTACCTTCTTCATCGGTGACGATTTCATGGGAGGAGTATGAGATATTTCTATCCTTGAGGCACGGCGGTGCCCCTCCTCCTGGATATTTTAGTGCCCCTCCTCCGAGTTAGGACTGTTTGATATGATAATATTTTAGTGTTTGTTTATGTTGATTGTTTGTTTGTGTGTAGACTTTTAGTAATGGTTGTGTAAACTTTGGATATTGGTTGGTTGGTTGTAGACTGGGGTTGCTTGTTATACACTTTAGATATTGGTTGTAGACTTTGGATATTGGTTGTAGACTTTGGATATTTTAGTGTTTGTTATACACTTTGTGTTGGTTGTGCACTTTGGATATTGGTTGTAGACTTTTAGTATTGTTTGTGTTTATTGTTATACTGTTGTGATTTGTCGGTGTTGAGTGTTCCACCGAAGGGGTCGGCGAACCCAGGAAGAAAATGTGCTTCTGTGTATATTTATTGTTATTTATTAAACTGCAGGAAGAAAATGTGATTCTGTGGACATTCTGTAATTTATTTATTTCTTACTTTTTTTGCAATTTAGCGACGTTTATCGATGTTTAGCGACGCAGGGAAACGTCTGTAAGTCAGCAGGTATACCGACGCTTACCGACGTAATTGTGCATCGATAAACGTTGCTAAATGTTCCAGGATTTTTCCTCTTTAACGGAATCGGTAAACGTCGGTAAGTATTCTAAATATGTCGCTAAAAGTTCCAGAATTTACCGACGTGTACTGACGTAATAAACGTCGCTATATTATCGACGGTGCGACGGTGAACGTCGGTAAATGTTCCAGGATTACCGACGTACTTTTTGCGTCGGTAAGAGCGACGATTAGCGACGTTTTACCTGTTAGCGACTAAGCTTTCCGCGACAACAATAAAACGTCGCTAAATACGTCAAAAAATGAACTTAGCGACGTTTTCAACCTTTTTAGCGACATTTTTGGGCGTCGCTAATATGACTTATTCTGGTAGTGGGAAAGCTGCTGGTGGCTAGATCTATTGTGGTTCGGTCTGTCCTACGACGCGATGGAAGCTCCGGTGGGTACTCGTTGGAGATTGGCAGCACGAGGTCAGTGGTTTTCGTAGTGTGGGCAATGGTTGGTGTTTTGGGGTGATGGTGGTGACCTGGGGTTTCCGATGGTGGTGTCTAAGGTGGCAGTGATGGTGGTGCTGGAGGTCGTCGTGGTGGTTGGCCGAAGATCATCTGGTGGGGACAGGCAGGGACGAGGGCGACCGAGGTGGCACGACAGCGACTAGGTCTAAGGTTAGGGTTAGGGATAGGGTTAGGATTGGATTTTGTGTCGGGGATGTGTCCTGCAAGACACAAGAACAATGATGGACGATTAGATGAGTATGTCCGGGTATGTCGGACACGGGGAAGACGATTGGATGTATATGTAAAAATTCAATATAGTGGAAAGACACCCTGGGTCGGACCCGAGACTGTCACGGCTGACAAGGTGAAGGTGGACACGGACACGATGCACGCACAATGGTGATGACTATGGTGGAGAAACATTTGTGGAGAAAAACAATATGAAGGCTCTCCTATAAATAGGGTAGAGGAACCCTAGTTATATAAGGATTAGGACCGTTTAAACCCCAATAGATAATTCTTACATTAATTTAAATCAATTTAAAACTAACTTAATAATATCTCAACTCCAATTTAAACCAAAATATTTAAACATTAAAATCAAATAAATTTAAATACCTTTTCATAATTTAAAAAAATTTAAATAATTATCAAAAATCAATTTTTACAAATCTACATGAATTTATTTTCGTGTAGCTCGCATGCAAAATAGTACATATTATTTATCAAAGAAAAATATTATTTTCTTAAATTATTACCTCTAATTGTATAACAAATAAAATAGCCTTTATAATACTAAAATAAAATAAAGTTTGACAAAATTCGGTGCGACACATTTTATACTCAACCAAGATAAAACTATTTACCTTATATTATTTTGAAAAATATATATTTATTTTCTAGGTATAAATCTATAACAAAACTTTTGTATATAAATAAATAAATACTTCGTATTTACATATTCGTGCTTGATGTATAATACCAAAATAAATTAAATAATAAAAAAAAAAATTATAGTGAAATTTTAGGGGGTTTACACATAATGACATCAAATGTACCTTTGGTCGTACGTTAAAGCCTTGTGATGACTTGGTATCTATGTATGTATCTTGGATGTCTACAAGTTTACTCTCAAAAAACAGCATGCACCTATGTTCTTATGTATAGGTGAGTTCTTAGAGAGTTTACTCTCAGCATGAGGCCTTTCGCCTCGTTGTGGTGCTACGCCGCTATGATATGGCCTGAAATCGAGGTCCAACCTCTTATTGGTGTTATACTACTGTAGCATGAGGTCCTAGCTTCTTTGTAGTATTGAACTATCACTCTCTGTCTTTCAACATGAGGCTACCTGCTTCTATGCGGTGCTAGAATGTTGTGACATGGCCCAAAGCCGAGGTCACGTAATTGTAGCATAGGGTACTAGCCCCTTTGTAGTCTTGAGCTACTTTTGCTTTCTGTAAATCACATCGAGCCTTCCAAATGCTCAAGAACTTACTAAGGCCTAAATCCATCCTCTCACAAGACTTGCTCTTTATATAGAGAAAATAGTAGACCACATAGGTTCTGGCATGCAATTCTAATAATGTCCCCAAGGACCAACCTTTGTACATGATATTTTCCTAGTTAATGATCATTCCTTGAACCAAAAGTAAGATGCCAGTAGGTTTCTCTTTGATCTAACAACTTAATACTTTATGGTAGAATTATAAAGACATAAAATCAAAATTCCTTCAATCAAATTTTTTTTTTTGTGTTCTCGGCCAACGCTTGAGGCCTTTGGTGAACGGATCCACCAAGTTCTCGTGACTCCTAACATCAACTACTTTGAGACGCTCGTTTAGTATTGTATGACGGAGTCTGACAATCCTCTTCTTACTATTGAAAAGATATTGCCAATACTGCAATCGTCTGATTGTCGTAGTATATCGGTATAGCCATACTCTGTGCCCCAACCAGAGGAAGATCTACATGAGCTCCCGAAACTATTCTGTTTCATCTGCTGCAGCCGCTAGAGCATAACTCAGACTTCATAGATGAGTGAGAGAGCAAAGTTTGCTTCTTCGACTTCCACAATATAGTAGCTCCATCCATGGAAAAGATATCATGTGGACCTTTTGCTTGCTCTCTTCTTCTGAGCACCAATTAGCATCATTGGGGCCTTCCAGCACAACCAAATCGTTATTGTAGTGCAGTACAAATTCCCTAGTCTTCTTGAGATATATTATAACCCTTTTCATAGCTTTCTAGTGTTGTATATATGGATTGTCCGTGAATCGACTCATCATTTTTACAGCGAAAGCAATGTCAGGTCTAGTGGCACTCATAGCATACATTAAGCTTCCAATGACGCTTGAGGACTCCAGCTTCCTGACACTTTCTCTTGGATTTGGCTTCAGCTTCTTGTCACACCTATAAAGAGTATCAATTTCAGAAAAATTCTGATATCCATAGCGTATGAGCATCTTTTCTACGTAGTAAGCTAGTGAAAGAGCACGTCATGCTTCTGTCTATATGATCCTTATCCCAAGGATGTCCAGATGACGTATTTGTATCTCGTATATTATTCATCACGTCGCTAATTTACACTTTTCTAGTAGTGTGAATAATTATTGAAGAAGATACATAAACAAAGTTACTATAGAAAACCAACATTCGACAAAACAACATAACATGCATATGTTGGGATTGGAAAGAAACGTTAAAAGGTAAAATTCATTTGTGAATTCTTATCCGGAACAAGTATCCTTATATATTGGAACACTAAGAAATTGTTGTGCTAATGCATATTATGTTGTCAACTGGTTGAAAATTCTCTAAATGTTGTGCCGAGAAATAGAGAGAGAGAGAGAATAAATTCAATCAAGAATGGGTCATGCAAAGAGAGAAACAAAACAAAACTCTATTAACCCTGACACCAAGTTAAACAAAATGTACCTAAATTATTCATGATAATAAGGATAAATACAACACCCCAAACCCCACGAGATGGTTGTTTAATTTAATCCCAAAACTAACTCCACCCCAACTATCAATGACAAATTTCATGAGCAGTGCATGCTTAATTCCTCCTCCTCAGATAATTCATCGTGCTAAAACATGAAGGACGAGATAATATATAGATCCATGAAATAACACAGTGATTAATCTTTCATATCTGCAAGTTTGTGCTTGACTAGACAAACACATCGACGTCCCTCCTCTTCTTCGGGTTTTGTGCTTCGGGATTTCCTTTCCTCATCATTGCCACAAACTCATTATAATCGATCCTTCCATCCTGTGAAAATGAGAAGAAGAAGAAGAAAAAAAAAAAAGCACATAAGCAACATATCAAAGAAGAAAGTAATGGACAATTTCAACAAAAGTGGTTGGTCTACATTATCAGAATCAGCATCCTCGATGATGTCCTTAATTTCATGTACGTCGTAGAGTCCCTTTTCTTTGAGAGCTTGCTCCAACTCCTCTTTTGTAATGTAGCTAGTTTATAATGAAAAGGAAGATACTTTTGTCAACATACCATATATTTTTGATCATTGGTGCCTCTGTTGTAAGTTATAATCGCATACCCGCTGTTATCCTTGTCGAAGTATTGGAATGCTGTGAAAAGATGTTCCTCTCTATCCATCCGATTCAAGTGCACTGTTGCTGTGATGAATTCATCATAATCGATAATTCCATTACCATCTGCATCAGCCTGAACCACGAAAATGTGAGGAGGTATTAAATCTTTTAGAACGAGGTATTAGCTTTTAGAACGAGGTATTAAATCTTTTTAGAATGAGGTATTAGCTTTTAGAACGAGGTATTAAATATTTTAGAACGAGGTATTAAACCTATTTGTAAACTTACCGCTTCCATTAGTTGTTTCACTTCAAGTTCGGAGAGTTTGGTACCCTGTGTGGCAAGACCTTGCTTCAGTTCTTCAAGGGTGATGGTTCCACTGTTATCGGAATCCATGCTCCTGAACATTTCCTTCAGACCTTGAATCTCCTCTTCTGATAGACATCCTGCAATTACCTACAGGAACATTTGTGCATTCTTCTAGTTTTCGATTTTTGAAAATTGGATCAATATTATCCAACAAAATTTTACGGTGTTTCCAAGAAATGTAAATTTTAATAAAAGGGAAAAAGGAATAGAGACTATGGGTTAATTTACTCTTAGAGCAGCTTTCTTGAACTTGTTCATAGCCCTAAATTGTTTCAGCCTGTTGAGGACTGCATTGTCAAGAGGTGTGTCAGGAGCTTCTCCATCCTCTTTGATCCATGGATGATCTGTTACATGTATCGAAAAACTATTTATACGTATCCTACTAATATAGAACTATAAAGGAACATATAGGAAGAAATTTATGTCGAATGATAAGCCACCTCCTCTCATAACAAACCACGGTTACTAGTGTCATAGACTTCCTACTTAATGCAATACATATATAAAACTAGCTTTGTATTGATGATTCTTGTTGAAGAAATTGTACTCATGATATCATGCATTTATTTGTTTCAACTAGTACCAACATTCTCTTTGGCGCTTTCCAAAAGTTAGATAAATGCTATTTATTATAGTAAGAACAACCAAATTAGATACTGACAGAAAACACCTGAATTTTCTGTATACTCCATGTACTCGTAAGAGCAATTATGCGGAATGTAAGCTACTCTAATGCCATTATACTCACTTAGGACTTCAAACGCTGTCAATCTCTTTTGGGGGTCTTTGCAGAGCATTTTTGTGACAAGATCTTTTGCGCCATCTGAAATATTTGGCCATGGATCGCTTATCAAGTCGAGTTCTGACTCGATGATAGCTTTGAAAATTCCATTCTCTGATTCTGTAAGGACATATTTTCAAACTATAATCGGTCTCTTAGTTCTCTCTAGAGACAAAAAAAACACAACTACGAAAAAAGAAGAAAAGGAACAAGAAGGAAAATTAACCAGCCCAAAATGGAGGAACTCCACATAGAAGGATATAGAGCATCACTCCTATGCTCCATATATCAACTTCTGGCCCATATTTTCTCTTCAGGACTTCAGGTGCAATGTAGTATGCACTACCAACGATATCTCTGAACATTTCACCTGTTTAGTAACTATCAATCTTTTGTTAGTCCAAAATTTATGTATGAGGAAGTAACTAAAAACATAAGATCATGTTTAATAATTGTAAAATGTTAAACTCTACTCAATGATTCACCGGAACTGAAGATAATTGTAGAAAACAGAAGGATTTATTGAACTAATATGGTTTAATATACCAGTAGTTGCAATTATTTCTTCAAGCAATTAGACAATCTTATATTGGTGATTCACCGAAAATTTGAAAAGATATTCCTAGTGTAGTGATCAGTACTTACTGAAGTGATTGATATTCATGAAGCACAATGATAGTTTATATCAGTTTGCCAAGAAACAAAATTTTGTGGTATCAAAACTTTTATATACATAAATATTCTTTGAAGAAATTTTCTCCACAGAATAATCTGGCGTACGCAGAAAATATTTCCAGGGAATCAAAAATATATTAATTAAATTAAAACTTTAGGAAGCATGATATCGAATTTATATAAAAGATTTGAACCCATGATACCTATTATAAGTAAATACTCATTACTTAATCAAATGGGCCAACCAATTATCTATTATATTATATAAGGAAACAAAGTTAAATATATCATAACAAAAACAATCACTCATATGATTTTTAATCTTAAAAAAAAGACTTATGGAAAGTTAGACATTATAACTAAGTGGAAGCATTTGTATTTCCTGAAAACAAGGATTTTACATATGATGAATTTCAAAACTCGTCACTTAATAATGATTACTACAACAAAAAAGTCACAATTTTCTCCATCTAGCTAGTAGAAGTTTGACGATATCCATCTAGCTAGTAGAAGTTTGATGATATCGCAAAGTTATTTTTTAATTAGGTGTTGGTATACCTAATAATTTCTCATAATTTTAACATCTAGTGATTCTTGGTTGATATCTCTTTGATTCCGATCCTTCTTTTTTTTCCTAAAAGAGAAACGAGAAAATAAATATAAAAATAAAGTAGAATAAAAGTGAATGCATACAAAGTACAGACACTATTAATGTCTGTGTCCCTGTATCCATATCATGTCTTCGTGTCATATTTGTGTCCATAAAAAGTAGAGACACTTCCAAAAAAATAAATTTGAGACATGCCAAAATGAATGCCCGTGTCTGTGTCCCTGTATCCATATCATGTCGTGTCGTATTTGTGTCCATACATGTAACCTAAGTGGATACGACTGCATAAAGTTTTATAGAGCGAGGAGCAATCACACAAACCTTGCTTGTAGAACACCGAGAGTCCGAAATCGGTGGCCTTGAGCGGAGAGTCCTCATCCTTGTTGAGAAGCAAGAAGTTCTCCGGCTTGAGATCCCTATGAATGACCCCCATCGAATGGCACGTGTGCACGATCTGCACGATCGTCCTCAGCAGGGAGGCGGCCGCCCTCTCGGTGTAGTGGCCCTTGGAGATGATCCTGTCGAAGAGCTCCCCTCCGGCGCAGAGCTCCATGACGAGGTGCACGGAGTGCTTGTCCTCGAAGGCGCCCTTAAGCTCGACGATGTTGGGCTGGCCTCCGAGGTGGTACATGATCTGGACCTCCCGCCTCACGTCCTCGATGTCCTCCTTGTTGGCGAGCTTCCGCTTGGCGATGGTCTTGCACGCGTACGTCTGGCCCGTGGCCTTGTGGGTGCAGAGGTGGGTGACCCCGAACTGGCCCCGTCCGAGCTCCTTGCCTACGGTGTAGGTGTTCTTGATGTCCTCCATGGGCTTGCCGAGGACGGGGCCGATGGGGGCGGGCTTGGATTGCTTGGGCGCGGCGGGGGGCGAGGGGGGAGCGGCGGGGGAAGAAGCCTGGTCTTCGCCGCCAGCCGTGTCCTGGGTTTGGGCTGGGGTTGGTTGGGACTTGTCACCATGGGAGAAGCAGTTGCCCATGGCTAGGGGGGAGGAGGGCTAACAATGGGACGATGGCATGCATGCATGCACTCACGTAATAGAAGGAAGAAGGGAGAAGGGGCCTATTGCTAAAGGAAGGAAATTGCAGTTGGTTTATAGGAGAGGTGGGGAGGGAATGGCGGGAACAAATTAACCTGTATGTTTGGATTGTGGGATTGGCTATCCTTCCACTTTCGATAAAAGGGAGGAAACAAGCTTTACAAATCTTTCAAATCCTATGGATCTTTGATGAATCTTTGATTGATATTTTATGCTTCTTATGATTGAATTTATCAAATCTTTCTTATTCAAGCATGATTGGTACAATTGCTTGTTTTGGTAGTAAGGAAATTCCTTGAAAATTTAGGTTACGGTTAGGCAACAAGGTAGTAGAATCTTTGGTGAATCAATCAATCAATCAAAAAAAAATATTGTAATATCCGGGTTATATCCCAAGTGGAACAATAAAAATAGAATGACTTGAATTTTTTTCCTTTTAAATAGATACAAATAAAAGATTTTATAAAAGATTTGACAAATAATAACTTACCGTATCTTTCTCTAGGAACAACTTGCCAAATATGTTTGCTTATAAATAAAAGATCCCATAAAAAATTTAATAAATAATATAAATTTTAATTTTAAATTAAATGTTAATAATGTGAATTGAATGTTAATTATAATGTGAATGTTAATTATATTAATATTAATATTAGTATTCTTATTAATTTTAATTTTAATTTTAAATTAAATGTTAATGTTAACGTTAATGTTAATGTTAATTTTAACCTTTAACCTTTAATGTTAATTTTAATATTAGTATTATTATTCATATTAATATTAATTTAAATGTTAATGTTAATGTTATTATTAATATTAATTTTAATTGTAACCTTTAATGTTAATTTTAATTTTAATTTTAATTTCAATGTTAACGTTAATTTTAATGTTAATATTAATTTTTATTTTAATTTTAATATTAATAATAATATAAATGTTAATTTTAAATTTCTAGGTAAACATATTTGGCTAGGTAAACATATAATTATTTATTTAAATTCCTAGGCAAAGATATTTCTATCTATTTAAATTCATAGGCAAACATATTTGACAAGTTGTTCCTAGACAAAGATTTGGTAAGTTATTATTTATCTTTTATGAGATCTTTTATTTCTATCTATTTAAATTTTTTTCTTCCAAGGTCACTATATTTTTATAGTCCCTATTTTTATTGGTCCACATGGAAGTCATATAAGAGTTTGAGGCTATGGCTCATATCCCGTTTTATATATATAGGAAAAATAGGATATGAGTCATAGGCTCATACTCTTATATGAGCCATACTAGGTGGCTTCCATGTGGACCAATAAAATATACAGTGACTTGGAAAAAAAAATTTAAATAGATAGAAATAAAAGATCTCATAAAATATTTGATAAATAATAACTTACCATATTTTTGCTTATCAAATACGTTTGCCTACGAATTTAAATAGATAGAAATAAAAGATCCCATAAAAGAAAAAAAAATTGTTGCATTTCTTTGACCAATAGAAATATAGTATAATAACTTACCCAATCTTTGCTTAGGAACTTACCAATTATTTTGCCTACGAATTTAAATAGGAATAATGCTATTTGTCACTCCAAATTAAAATTAAAATTAACATTAACATTAAAATTAATATTAATATTAAAATTAACATTAAAATTAATATTACTACAATTAGAATTAATATTAACATTAAAATTAATATTATCAATAATATTAGTATTAGTATTAACATTAACATTAAAACTAATATTATTATTAACATTAACAATAATATTAATATTAATATTAACATTAACATTGTGGAATCTTTTATTTCTATCTATTAAAATCCTAAAAAACATATTTGCTAAGTTCCTAGGCAAGGATATGGTAAGTTATTATCTATCAAATATTTTATGGGTTCTTTTATTCGAGTGTGGATTCGAATTGTGTCGGATGACAATGAGTTTGACTTGATCCATAGAATATGAGATGACTATCAATAGGAGTGCTATCGAGCGATGATAACGTCGTTGCGATATAGATGAGCGTGCTTAGATATTGAGGAATGGTTCGAACGGGATTCGAAGAAGTCGATTTTGATTCGAATGATAGCTTTGAGGATTTATTGAATGACTTCATTCCTGAGTGGTGTATGTGATAGCCTCAGGAATGTCGATCGATCGATCAAGGATGGGGGGTGCCGATGAGTCCATCAACAAGCGTCGCGTGTATGCAAAGCCGTAGACTGATTATCGTTGAATAAGTTTAGTCTTGAAGTTTGACGTGTTGATTCGAACAGACTAGAAATGACGCGCACGGAACGTGCACGAGATTGAGGATTGTGCGTGTGTGAAACGCGAAAATGATTGAGTAGGCAAAATCTAATCGAGGAAAAGTTAGGGTGTACGAACGGATGACTTGATCGAGAAAATCGATAGATGGATCGTATAGAAAAAGTTAGCACAATAGAAAGATAGCGTGCATGAAAAGTTGAATTTTGAAGTTACGCAATGACTCTAAGGATTGGATTGAAAGTTGCTCGATGATTTGAGTTAGCAAGGAATGATACGAATTGAGAAAATACGTTGGTCGATGACTTAAGATAAACGGATGAACAATACGTGAAATTGGTTTGAGAAAATTGATGTTGTGAATGATTCGAGAGATAATGATCGAACTTAAATTTGAATGTCGAGGAGATTATCCAGTCGGATGATAGCATCATTCGTACGACTCGAAATTGGTTGCAAAGGAAGATCGTCAGGTTACGCATATCGTCGATGGTATTGAGGCCTATCAAAGATCGATATGCGATAACTCGGGGTACTCTGACTCGGCGAATGACGATCGTGCAAGTGTTATTATTCGGTTGGATGCTATACTTAGGATTTTGATCGAGATGAATGTTGGATGAAAACATAAGTGTCTTGATGGTTACGCGGATAACCACAGCGTCGATGATCTTGTCTTGCACGAGCACAACTTTAGCCTCGTACATGCGTCACGTCGGATTTGGGGCGATCATTCCGCGTGAGCGCTGACATGGTGATTCATGTCGCGGGAATGATCGAACTCAGAAAATCAGGACGCGACAACTTTGATTGTATCGACTTGAATTGGTTTGATACGAAGGAAAATTTGAGAATGTTTGGACTTGCAATTGATGAAGGACTGAATAAACTTGAGGATTGAGTATGTCCAATCTGCACATCGAGAATAAATTAGTCTAGACTCAAACAAGAGTTACGCCCCGATGAGAATGATTATTCCGCGGAAGCGTGCATGGTGATTCATGCCTACCGTGGATAATCTGAATCGCGAGAGATCGGTGCGCAACATATTGTTAAGTTAGACGACCTCATGATTGAATACGTGAATTGGGATAAATGACTTAGGGAGTGTAAAATATGAATTATGGTTTAGCGATAAATTGTGTCGTAGCGTGCTTGACTTGAGAATGATGGATAGGCGGATTATGTCGAACGTGTTCGAAGAGATAGACTATGCGAAATGGCTTGATAAACGAGTGATATTGATATGTCAGGAAATTGGTTAAAACACGAGTTATCGTAGGATGGCTTTGCTGAATGACTCGGACCATGTGCGACGAATGTTTGGATGTGTGTAGAAAATCTTTGCTCGAAGTTTAGAAATCGGAGTGATGCGAGCATGGGTAGGAAATCCCGTACTATCAATTTGGTTTGACCTTAGGATGGGGTATTTGTTGATATTTGTTCGAAACCTATGATTCTAATACTGATGGATCACTTTAGTCTAAAGACATAGCCTAGCGGTTAGGCAGATGTCCCGGTACGGAGCGATAGGAATTGTGGAGGTACCACTCGTGAGTCTCGGTTGACATGCATGTATATCAAGGACGCTTGAATATGTGCACGATCCAACTCGAGTGGTGATGGCTGATTCTCTATCATTAGGCTTGGCTGAAATGCATGTATTTTGGGGACGCATGGAATATGTGCACGACCCAACTAAGTGATACGTTGAATCAAGTGAGGCTAGAGGAATGAAAAAGTGTTGAGAATTTTGAAATAGTGTTTCAAAGAAAAGATTGAGGATAGTGCGAGCGTGGCTCGGATTGAGAAAACACATAGGCATAGTGTGTGCGAGAGTTCTTGAATGTTGAGTAAAGTGATAAGTCAATAAGTAAGTACTCAGTTAGTTTCGAGGACGAAACTTTTTTTGAGTGGTGTATGATGTAGTGCCCCATCCCGCTCAGTCAATCGGAGGAATCGGAACGCCGACGGCGTTGTGACTTAGCCTTGCAATGGCTGCTCGAAGACATCGCTCGATCAAGGCGACCGCTCGCTCAGGTGGAGTAGTTTCTATGAACTTGCCTCATCTTAGTCTTCACATAATAAATTGTATGTTTTCAACTTGCACAAGTAGGCTTGATAATAAAAGAGACGAATCCACATAGCTAAAGGGAAAAATCCCGACGGGTCGAATTGAGTTAGAATATGGAAAGGTCTAACGGTCGGCTTAGAGTTGGAGCACGGTGTGCTTTGAAAATGACACTAAATCCTTCGTCCCGTGGCTTGGGAGAAGGAAAGTTAGTCTTCGCCACAAAGTTAAGAGTTAGCCTAAGTCATAGGCATCGCCATATAAAGGCTTCATAAAGCATACACGGTCCCATCGTCCAAGGCTTGGCATAGCCTTGACTCGCCCCATGAGTTAAATTGCGTTGCACGGCTGCTGGCGTAAGTCTAGGTACCAAAATGACTTGGTCATTCAAAGTTGAACACGTGCATGGCACGTTCCATCAAGGCAAAGCTTGACGCAGTCTTTGCTCGTCAAGATGTTGTAAAGTTAAGTTAAGTTAGGCAAGTTATGTTAGGCTATCGGAGTAGTAGCAAGCACGGTCCTACGAGTTCTACGGCTGGGTATAACCACATAGCCTTATGGTCTCAAAGTCCGTCATATAAAGTATGACTTGGGCGATAGCGTCGCATAGAACGTAAGTCGGTTTAAGGCACGATGCATGGACTTAGTGTTTAAGGCATGAGCTACAGATTATTTAATGAGTTTTGGAGAAAGGACTATCAAATAGGCATTCATGAGTTGAATGAAATGATATGGTAACATGGAAAGAATGCTCACGATCGTGGGTCATCGAGGGGTCTCAAGGATAGAAGTCTTGAACTTGGTTTTGAAAGAGATGGTAACACTGGAAGAAGAATGACTGTGTGAGACGTCAGTTTGAGTCGAGTCTTGCATGGTCATTAGACAACTTGTCGACAAGGGCAAAGATTTCCTCGAGAGGCAACCCGGGGCCAGTCAGCGGATGCTTCGGAAGACGACGTCCATATATTATGTCTCGTATAAGCCTTTACTCCATGCGGCCGTATGCTTCAAATTGCCAAGGAACTCCGTGCCTCGACGCATCCAAGCGAGCTCCGCGTCACGAGCTTTTACCTGTACCTGCACACAAAAACTATGTGGGTGTCAGTACTTAACCGTACTGGTAGAATGAGCTCCTCGCCCACCCATACAAAACCTACACGTTTGATTTACTTTGTGCAACTTAGTCCCTTTGTATTGTCTTTCTACACTTGTCTTAGGATCAGTTTTAGGACAAACGCCTTGGCCTATTTCGTGTCTCTAGACCATCCCGTGCTTGCAACAACAATGTTAACTCATACTTTGTCTCTAGACTCTTCTCGTGCCAACAACGTTAACCTATCAAGTCGTGCTTGATTTTCGGCCCATAATCAGAGACGCAACTATATGATAAGACCCAAGTTTCTTGTGACCGTGCTACAATTCCAATTTGAGGTCGTGCCTCGTAATTCAGTGAGACTAACACATATCGCCGCCTCGCGGCCCTTGCTGCCTCGCGACCCTTGCTACTTTGATCGACAACTGTCCCAATCGAGACTTGTGAACTTAGTGTCACTCGACCAACTTTGTCTTGTAGCGATTCCTGATTTAGACTCAAAATGACCCAAATCTTACTTATGCAACTTATATGCCAACACTTAAGACTCGACGTCACTGTTTGCAAAAATAAAAGTATGATCTTTATTTCACAAACTTTGTAAAGAATATTACAAGAATTCTGGGAAAGTACAACTATAGGAATCCGATCTGAATGACGATCGCTTTATCCCTTGGACGATGTAAACTTTTGAAGACGAAAGCTTTTGAAGATGACTGAAGGCAGGAAGCCTCTGATGGAACGAAGGCAGGAAGCCTCTGATGAACTGAAGGCGAAGAGCCTCTGAAGAACGCAGCAGCACTTTAGCAAGAACTCCTGGATTCTCTGAAGAGAATAATCTCTCTGTGTGTAATCTGATCTCTCTGATCTCTCCCCTGTTGAATGGAAACGAAACTCTATTTATAGAGTTCTGAAATAACTGTTTTGGGCAGTTATTCTGGAGAGTGCCTGGTTGAAGTGCGCCTGTTTTGAGCACGTATGACAAACTGTGCCTGTTTCGAGCACGTATGACAAACTGCGCCTGTTTTCACTCCATTATCACGAACGTGCACCAACTGCTCTAGACACGTGGCATTATTTGATTGACATACGCTTGGTCGTGTACAGTTAGTGGGACACGTGTTGGACATGTAGAGTGGTAGTTAGACGTTGAATTAGTCAAAGTGCGCCTGTTTCAGGGACACGTGGTAAGCTCTGAATTGATGTTGTTTTGAACTGCGCCTTCTTCGTAGGCGCAATCTGCAAAGTGTGCTGAGTTTGGATAGAAGTAGGCACAATCTGCGAAGTGTGCTTGATATAGTCAAAAGTAGGCGCAGTCTGTTGATAGCGCCTAGTTCTTTGATGTAGGCACGGTCTGTTTAGACAGCTGTCATATCTTCCTCGAATGCTGTGTTGTCAGAGTAATGATAAGATATCTCTTCGATTTCCGTGCTATCAGATAATGATGATTATGTGATCTACGCACGGTTTGAGAAGCGCGCCTCTCTGAGTACTGAATAGGCACTATTTGAGTTTGATTGAGAAATGGGCGCCATTTGAGTTAAAAGTAGGCGCTGTTTGTTGTTGACTGAAAACTAGGCACAGTCTGCCCTGTTGACGGAAAACTAGGCACAGTCTGCCCTGTTGACGGAAACCTAGGCGCAGTCTGCCCAGATTCATGAATTAGGCGCAGTTTGGCGAGCTGACTGAAAACTAGGCACAGTCTGCCCTGTTGACGGAAAACTAGGCACAGTCTGCCCAGATTCATGAATTAGGCGCAGTTTGGCTAGCTGGCTGAAAACTAGGCACAGTCTGCCCTGTTGACGGAAAACTAGGCACAGTCTGCCCAGATTCATGAATTAGGCGCAGTTTGGCTAGCTGGCTGAAAACTAGGCACAGTCTGCCCTGTTGACGGAAAACTAGGCACAGTCTGCCCAGATTCATGAATTAGGCGCAGTTTAGCTAGCTGGCTGAAAACTAGGCACAGTCTGCCCTGTTGACGGAAAACTAGGCACAGTCTGCCCAGATTCATGAATTAGGCGCAGTTTGGCTAGCTGGCTGAAAACTAGGCACAGTCTGTCCTGTTGACGGAAAACTAGGCACAGTCTGATTTTTTTTTTTTTCGACCTACAAGACCCCCTTCAAAGTTTTCGAAAGTTGATTTTATTCAAAATTTCGAAATACTTTGAATTTTGAAAATCAAATCAAGTTGCGCATAGGCTAAGCTATCTGCGCGATCTGGAAGGATTAGCCTCACGTTTCAGACATTTAATGAATATCCAAATGATGAATCTTCATTTTTCAAGACTGATTGAATTCAATTCTTTATGGAGGAATATGAACCACCGGATGATGTGAGGAACGGGATAAACCGTCAGATGATGAAGATGAACGGTATAAATCGTCAAATGGTGTGATGAATGGGATGAACCGTCAAATGATGATAATAAACGAGATGAACCGTCAGATGATGAAGATGAACGGTATAAACCATCAAATGATGATGATGAACGGGATGAACCGTTAAATGGATGTGATGAACGGGATGAACCGTCTAATGAATGTGATGAACGGGATAAACCGTCAAATGAATATGATGAACGGGATGAACCGTCAAATGAATGATGAACAGAATGAACCGTCAAATGATAATGATGAACGGGATGAACCGTCAGATGTATGTGATGAACGGGATGAACCGTCAAATGTATGTGATGAACGGGATGAACCGTCAAATGAATGTGATGAACGGGATGAACCGTCAAATGATAATGATGAACGGAATGAACCGTCAAATGATAATGATGAACGGGATGAACCGTCAAATGAATGTGATGAACGGAATAAACCGTCAGACGTATGTGATGAACGGGATGAACCGTCAAATGATAATGATGAACGGAATGAACCGTCAAATGATAATGATGAACGGGATGAACCGTCAAATGAATGTGATGAACGGAATAAACCGTCAGATGAATGTGATGAACGGAATAAACCGTCAGATGTATGTGATGAACGGGATGAACCGTCAAATGGATGATGATGAACGGGATGAACCGTCAAATGAATGTGATGAACGGGATGAACCGTCAAATGATAATGATGAACGGAATGAACCGTCAAATGTCTGCTGGGGATTGAATGAACGGTTGTATGTCAAACTTTCAAGAAATCTGCCCAGCAAGATCTCTTCTTCGGTTAATGGTTCAAGAGAAACCATATTGCAGCTTTTAAACTTACATTTGTAATTTTCTTTTGCTTGGATAAAGAAGAGGCGGAGGCTTCAAAATCTGAGACCAGATCTGGATGAATCCACAAGATTTCCCCTTTAGAAGTAGTCAAGGGGAAAAGTCCTTCATGTCGGGGAGGAGGAAGGTTCACGAACTCCAGAGGTGTGAAGTCACCGAACTGAACAGAGACGACATTAGCCGTCACCGTCTTTTCGTCCTGTTCGAGAGTTACTGCTCCAGATTTGATCATCTCTTGTATTTTTCCTTTAAGCACATAGCATGCTCGAGTAGGATGTCCGATGAATCTGTGGTAAACACAATACTTAGGATGATCAGTCTTACCAACCTCTTCCGGCCTTTTGGGGTCGGGCAATTGAAGTTTGTTGCTTTTGGTAAGACAGTCGAAGATCCCCATGATATCATCATCATCAAAGGAATATTCCTCCTTGGGACGCTGCGGTCTCTGGGGTTGCTGAGACGAAGTAGGAGCAGGTTGAGAAATGTTGACAGCTAACACTTCTTTGCTTCTCAAGTCAATGGCCAAAGTTTCCTTAGGAGCAGAGGTATCTTTGCCTTTTCTATTATTATTCTGGCGATTGTTGTTGTTGCCAGAATTTGAATTTTGATCATCTTGGTCGGGATTCATGTGAACCCCCAATGTCTTGAACTTTTCGGCGCTGAGTTCTGCTACCTTAGCATTGATTATGAAAGAAGGCCAATCCTGGAACTGAGTAGCCCCTGTCCACATACTAACAATTGGCAAGAGATTATTCTTGCAAGTGTCAATGGTGACAGCAGATGGGGTCCCCATTGGCATCTTGAGAGCTTCGCGACGAAACCTCTCAATAAATTGCTCAACAGGCTCATTATTTCTTTGCTTGATTTTAATGAGGGCTGACATAGTCATGTCGTTGACACCTTCATAAAATCGTTCAAGGAATATCTGCTTGAAGCCTGCAAATGAAGTGATGGACCCGTCTGGTAGACTTCGGTACCAGTCATAAGCAGCGCCAGTTAAGCAACTGACGAATACCCGAGTAAGAAGGGCATCATTAGACTGAAGAGGATCAGTCATCAATTCAAAATGATTAATATACTGATTGGGAGATGAAGTGCCATCGAACTGCATAATGGTGGGGAATTTGTATTTTGGTGGAAACTGCATTTTCTTCCATTCGGCGGGATAGGGTTGTTTAATGCCCAACCGTTGTAAGCCTTCCTTTTGTGTATAGGCTTCAAATTGATTCCGCAATTGTTCAACAGCATCATTAGCATTCCCTGAAGATTGAGGATTGCTAGATTGATTAGTAATAGCCGGAGGAGGAACCGCATGGTAAGCATCACCCCCAGCACCAGTTTGGCTAAAAGTAACCTGAGCTGGTACTGTGATGTTTGGAAGAGGTGGTACCCCCAGACCAGGGTTCTGAGGAGTGGAAGAAATCAATGGTTCAGGAGTTATGACCGGTGGAGTGTGCTGAGCCATAATAACATCATGCATTTTAGCCATCATTTCGGCCATAGTCTTCAATTGTTCTTCTAGTGCAACAATCCTTTGATTCTGATTGTTAGAACCAGAAGCATCTTGTTCTTCAACGACGTATGCTGTCACTTCTCGTGCCATGACAGATGACACAGTTTGTTCAGAGCCATCACTGTCGACAGCAAAGTCTGAATTACCCCCATCATGAGAAGTAGACCGATCACTGTAAGGAAGATTCCTTTGACCGATTGTTTCTCGGCTTCGAGATCGAGTATGCTGGTAAACACCATCATCTGATTCTCTAAGTCGGTCAAGATAGTGCTGACTAGGTCTCCGGGTCTTTCCGTGCTTGTATTTTCTACCCCCAGAGTCTCTGGAAGTCATGTTGACGTAGGCGAACATTACCTCTTCTTCACCATCGGTCTCCTGTGGTTGTCTGAGAGAAGTGGGGGTGATATCCCGTTTCTGCCTGAGATGATCCCGAAGATCAGAGACAACGGGACGAGAAGAAGTAGCAGGGATATACTCATAGATGACATTTGGAACATGATTCCGATTTCGTAAACGTTCGATTCCATGAGTATAAAGAGAGGTACTCATCTGATTGGCGTAATTGTCAGGATTCCTTGCCCCAAAAGGTTGATATTGAGGTAAGTTAATCTTAGCATATTTACGTTTCACAGAGGTAGGTTTTGATTGGGGTTTTTTATTGAGATATGCCCGTAAATCATTTAAACCGCCCCTGAGAACCTCAGTTTGTGAAACTTGTAATTTGCCTTGTTCGGATCGTGAAATCCGCAAATTAGGCAATTCCTGAATATTTGCCTTGGGAGTAGGTAAAATGCCTCTCTGATTAGTACGAGAACCCTTGTTAAGGGGGATATTCGTACTAATAGGTGCAGAGGCACTATCAATTGGATCCTCCTCGATAAGAATCGAAGAAGACTTGGAAAAGGCCAGAGGACCCTTTCTATTGTTTTGAGATGAAGGGATAGCTAAAGAGCATTTCCCTCTGTTATCTTCCAAGTTTTGCGCTTGGGAAGATTGGGAGAAGACCAAGGGGCCTTTTCCTTTTGATAGAATCGAAGAAGGAGCAGCCAAAGGACTGTCCTCAGCAAACTGCGCCTGTGCAGTTTTGGGTTTCTGGATTCTGGAATGATCCGGAGTAGACTGCGTCTGAGCAGCAGCAGAAGATTTGGCTTGTGCCAATTTGGCACAAACTATGCCAGAAGAAGGTTTGGTGGCAGACTGCGCCTGAGTAGACTGTGCCTGTTTAGTCAGGGCAGCAGATGTATTAGATTGAGCCTTGGCAGCAGCAGAAGATTTGACTTGTGCCAATTTGGCACAAACTGTGCCAGAAGAAGGTTTGGTGGCAGACTGCGCCTGTTTCCCTAAGGAGAGAATAGACTGCGCCTGATTGTGAGGCAGAGATTGTGCTGTTTTGGCATGAACTGTGCCAAAAGATGGTTTGACAGCAGACTGCGCCTGTTTCTCTAAGGAGAGAACAGACTGCGCCTGATTGTGAGGCAGAGATTGTGCTGTTTTGGCATAAACTGTGCCAAAAGATGGTTTGACAGCAGACTGCGCCTGTTTCTCTAAGGAGAGAACAGACTGCGCCTGATTGTGAGGCAGTGATTGTGCTGTTTTGGCATGAACTGTGCCAAAAGATGGTTTGACAGCAGACTGCGCCTGTTTCCCTAAGGAGAGAACAGACTGCGCCTGATTACCAGAGATAGATACTGGTGTCTTATAAACAGCAGGTTGTGCCGAGGAAGTGGCAGGGTTCTTCATTAGAGAAGTAGCAGAGTTCTTGGGAGCCCACACTGAGCGAGTCTTGCTCTTGACGGAAGTCTTAGTGTGGCGAGGAGTGCTTTGTGCATTAATCAGTGCTTCGTAGGCCGTTTGGTCGACTTTCACGACCAAAGTCTTCTGCGTCTTGCCGATAGACGCTGTGTCACATTGAGTTGTCACCTCTTCATCGGAGGAAAAGGTCATCCCCAGCAGAGTCGCCATTTTGTTTGCAAAAACAAAAGTATGATCTTTATTTCACAAACTTTGTAAAGAATATTACAAGAATTCTGGGAAAGTACAACTATAGAAATCCGATCTGAATGACGATCGCTTTATCCCTTGGACGATGTGAACTTTTGAAGACGAAAGCTTTTGAAGATGACTGAAGGCAGGAAGCCTCTGATGGAACGAAGGCAGGAAGCCTCTGATGAACTGAAGGCGAAGAGCCTCTGAAGAACGCAGCAGCACTTTAGCAAGAACTCCTGGATTCTCTGAAGAGAATAATCTCTCTGTGTGTAATCTGATCTCTCTGATCTCTCCCCTGTTGAATGGAAACGAAACTCTACTTATAGAGTTCTGAAATAACTGTTTTGGGCAGTTATTCTGGAGAGTGCCTGGTTGAAGTGCGCCTGTTTTGAGCACGTATGACAAACTGCGCCTGTTTCGAGCACGTATGACAAACTGCGCCTGTTTTCACTCCATTATCACGAACGTGCACCAACTGCTCTAGACACGTGGCATTATTTGATTGACATGCGCTTGGTCGTGTACAGTTAGTGGGACACGTGTTGGACATGTAGAGTGGTAGTTAGACGTTGAATTAGTCAAAGTGCGCCTGTTTCAGGGACACGTGGTAAGCTCTGAATTGATGTTGTTTTGAACTGCGCCTTCTTCGTAGGTGCAATCTGCAAAGTGTGCTGAGTTTGGATAGAAGTAGGCACAATCTGCGAAGTGTGCTTGATATAGTCAAAAGTAGGCGCAGTCTGTTGATAGCGCCTAGTTCTTTGATGTAGGCACGGTCTGTTTAGACAGCTGTCATATCTTCCTCGAATGCTGTGTTGTCAGAGTAATGATAAGATATCTCTTCGATTTCCGTGCTATCAGATAATGATGATTATGTGATCTACGCGCGGTTTGAGAAGCGCGCCTCTCTGAGTACTGAATAGGCACTATTTGAGTTTGATTGAGAAATGGGCGCCATTTGAGTTAAAAGTAGGCGCTGTTTGTTGTTGACTGAAAACTAGGCACAGTCTGCCCTGTTGACGGAAAACTAGGCACAGTCTGCCCTGTTGACGGAAACCTAGGCGCAGTCTGCCCAGATTCATGAATTAGGCGCAGTTTGGCTAGCTGGCTGAAAACTAGGCACAGTCTGCCCTGTTGACGGAAAACTAGGCACAGTCTGCCCAGATTCATGAATTAGGCGCAGTTTGGCTAGCTGGCTGAAAACTAGGCACAGTCTGCCCTGTTGACGGAAAACTAGGCACAGTCTGCCCAGATTCATGAATTAGGCGCAGTTTGGCTAGCTGGCTGAAAACTAGGCACAGTCTGCCCTGTTGACGGAAAACTAGGCACAGTCTGCCCAGATTCATGAATTAGGCGCAGTTTAGCTAGCTGGCTGAAAACTAGGCACAGTCTGCCCTGTTGACGGAAAACTAGGCACAGTCTGCCCAGATTCATGAATTAGGCGCAGTTTGGCTAGCTGGCTGAAAACTAGGCACAGTCTGCCCTGTTGACGGAAAACTAGGCACAGTCTGATTTTTTTTTTTCGACCTACAGTCACATCTCATGACAAGGCACGTTGCCTACATTACGGCCAATATTAGGCCCAAACATCATGTTCCAACCATACACACATTCAACTAGACTCAATCCAAAGGCACACACGCGGATTGCCGCCCGTGCCGACCCACCTATATGTGGTCACTATCATCACAAGCTATACCTGGACTTATAGCTTTGTTATTCGGGATACCTTTCAGCACAAGTAGCGATCCCCGCTGAAAGCTCCCGACCTATTTTTTTTAAAAATTCCAAGTCAATATATTTTTATTGGTCCACATACACTCTGACGGAGTATGGCAGAACTATCGATTGCAGTTGGGATTGCCGAGGAGGGGCCAGGTAGCACTCTCGTCTATCCTTGAAGAAATTCTTAGGATCAAAAGCCAGGGGCATCAGTTATATAGACGAGTGAGAATAAGGCTATAATCGGTAGTCTGGCATGTCTGGCTGAAAAGAAATAGGATAATCTTCGAAGGAAGGCCATTTCCCTTTCTGGGATTATAAACAACATCACCAGTGACATAGCAACCATGGAGGCTGGGTAGGCGTAAGGGCTCGATACTGTACTTGCCATTTCTGGAGTTTGATGTATAGTTCGTATTTTTTCCCCATTATCAATGAAGTATATATATATATATATATATATATATATATATATATATATATATATATATATAATGAGGCTTCAAAACTGTTCAAAAGTGAGCCGTCTAAGTCGTATGTATATCATGATACATTTTATTTAAAAAAATTAAATTATGTAAAAGAATTGTTGAAAAAAGTTTAAATTTATTATATATGTTCAAAATAGGGAATCAAACTTAACCAAATAAGGAGATGTTCGACTATGATTGAATAATATCCTTATTATACGTTCCCACCTTAACCACATTAGTTAGAAGAGATGTTTGACTATAATTGAATAATATCTTTATTATACGTAATATACGTGCAAAGCACGTGCATTTACTAGTAATGAGGTTTCAAAACGGCTGAATTTTGAGCCGTCTAAGCCGTGTATATCATCAACCATTTTATTTTAAAATAAATTAAATTATAGAAAAAAAATGTTTAAATTTGATATATATGTCAACATTGGGAATCAAATTCAAGCAAACAAGAAGAATACCTCCCAACCTAACCACATGAGTTAGAAAAGATATTTAACTATAATTGAATAATATTCTGATTATACGTTATTATACGTGCAGAGCAGGTACATCTACTAGTATATAGAGAGATAGAAGGAGAGAGAAATATATAGAGAGAATATTGATCCTCGTACTTAAGCATTTTCGCATGTTCTCCAGAATAGCAACTGTTGGATCGTCTTTATGGACTGTTCAGATTAGATCCATAGATTTTAATCTAATATAAATGATCTATAAAAAAAAAATACAATAGTTGTTATTCTGGAAAATATATTGGGATACTTAATACAAGAATCCGACCCTCGTGTGTGTGTGTCTATATATATATATATATATATATATATATATATATATATATATATATATATATATATATATATATAAAATTGGTGTAACACTTATTTGCTTAAAAAAAAACTAATTATTTAGGGATAATGCCATTTACTCATTTATAGTGAAAGATGGGATCATGATACAGTTTATATCTTAACTGATTGAGGGAGACTAAATCTAACCAAATCTTTTTTTAGTATTTTAAATCAAATCCAACTGAATCAATAAGTTAAAATATTATAATTATATATGGACTATATTTGTTTCTCTCTCGTTCTTGGGTAAAGTGCATTTAATTCCTCCTTAAATGTGAGAAAAATACAATTAAAGACTCATAGTTTAAAAAGAACCCTGTTCTTTTTTTTTTTTTTTTTTTAGTTTTTGATCAATTCAGTTCCCCGCCGTTAACAACCGTTAAAAATCGTCGAAAAAGACGATTTTACCCCTCCCCCCACTCTCCGGTGGTGGGGATGGGTCGAGGGGGCTGGCCGGTGGAGGGAGGAGGGTGGGGGGAAGGTGGGTCGGGGGGCGGGGGGCGGGGGCGGGGGCTGGCCGGGGGAGGGAGGAGGGTGGAGGGATAGGGGAGGGGGGAGGCTGGTAGGAAAGAGAGGGTTTTTTTTTTTTTTTTTTTAAGTCATTAACAGCCATTTCTAATGGCTAATAGACGGTAGGGACTTTCTTGCTCACGCGGACAATCTAAGGTGAGGTAAACTGGTTAAGTTTTCTAACGAATTTTATTTTGCTAACAATACAAATCTAAGAAGGATTTAAATGCACTTTACCCCCTCTTTCTTTTTCTATGTGGTCCTATTTTTATTTCATTAAAATATTAAGGATACAAAGAAAATGTCTGCCATGATAGAGAACAAATTTCATTGCCAGCCTTTATCGTGGTATGTTTCAAATAAACAATATATCGAACACCTAGTGTACGGAATCTATGATAGAATGGTAAGTGCAAAGGGATTTCTCATACGGTGACATCATTTTGATACAACAGAGATGAAGCTTTGCTGGTGATGACATGGATAAGGGTTTTGGTTGTATTGAGTGCGATGGCCATTAATTCATTTAAATGTTGTATTGTTGTTAGGTTTGGTACGCGATATTTTTTTTATTCCTGAATTTTTTTTTGGTGGGAATCTATTACTATATTTGTTTGGACAATAAAATTTTTATTTTCGGAAATTATAATTACCTGAATAAATAATTTATCCATAAAATATGAGAATTCTATCCCTTAAGAATAGATGATTTTTTTTTTTGTCCGGACAAAAATAATTTTATTAAAAAAAATTTCTTCTTTTTTGGTCATTGTTGAACCTTTTTTTTTTTTTTTCCCCTTTTTTGTTGTTTTTTTAATCTTTTTTTTGGTTGTTTTTTGTCGCTTTTTTTTGATCATTTTTGTCGTTTTTTACCTTTTTTGTCGCTTTTTGTTTTTTTTGTCCTTTTTTACCGTTTTGTCGTTTGTTTGTTGTTTTTGTCGTTTTTTGTTGATATTAGTCGTTTTTGTTCTCTTTCTTGTCGTTTTTACCGGTTTTTGTCTCCTTTTTTCGCTTTTTGTCGTATTTGTCGTTTTAGTAGTTATTTGTCGTTTTTACCGATTTTTGTCACTTTTTTGTCTCTTTTTGTCGTTTTTTTTGTCATTTTTGTCTCTTTTTTGTTTTTTTGTCATTTTGTCTATTTTTGTTTTTTTACCGTTATTTGTCGTTTTAGTAGTTTTTCGATATTTTTTGTTGTTTCTTTGTTGCTTTTTGTCGCTTTTTGTCTTTTTTTGTAGTTTTTTTTGTTTTTGACGTTTTTGTCTCTTTTTTGTCGTTTGTTGTTGTTTTTTGTCCTCTTTTTTGTTTTTAGTAGTTTTTTTGTCTTTCTTACTAATTTTTTTTTTCTTTTTTTGTCCTTTTTTGTCGTCATTTTCTTTCTTTTTGTCATTTTTGTCAATTTTTTTGTTTGTTTTCATTTTTTCATTTTTTTGTTGTTTTCTGTCATTTTTGTTGCTTTTTGTCCCTTTTGTCATTTTTGACCTTTTTTAATCGTTTTTTTGTTGTTTTGTTGTTTTTTGTTTTGTCTTTTTTTTTTTTCATTTCTGTCGTTTTGGTCTTTTTTGTTGTTTTTTTGGCTTTTTTGTCTTTTTGTTTTATTTTTGTATTTTGGTCCCTTCTTTTGTTTTTGATTTTTTACGTTTTTGGTTTCTTTCTTCTTTTCAATTTTTCAATTTTTTTGTTTTATATTATTTATTATTTTTTTTCGGGAATATCTACGTAGTCACCAAACATGGGAATATAATTTTTCCGGGAATTTAATTTCTTGGAATTTGATTCCTTGGAATATAGAATTCCCGGCTATGTAGTATTCTGCATATCAAACATGGGTTGTCTTGGATTTTACAAGAATCTGGTTTCCTCCTATTTATGTTCTGCAACTCTTGGTTATCTTGTTCTTTTTGTGTTTTTCTTGTTAATCTTTTTCTTCTTGTATCGGAGCATGATTTCTGATAATCATGTCCTTTTTATCAAATGGGAGATCATCCTCTATGAGTCCATCTTCTTCTTCTGAATATGATGTTAATCAAAATCTATGTTTGTGTTCAACTCTTCCGAATGGATTGAACTACATTCCTTGGGCACGGGGGCTGTTACTGTAGGTCTTGGAGGAAAAGCAAAGTTGGAATTTATCAATGGCAAGATTGCTCCATTTTAATGACTTCCGAATGGATTGAACTACATTCCTTTCGCAGTCACATTTTAATGACTCCCAAACTGCCATCTTTCAACAATGTCTGCACTACGATTCAACAAGAACAAGTAAGGGAAAAGGTCATGAATTCAGCAGCTAGATGCAACGTTGAAATCGTTGGTATTTTTGTGTTTAGACTAGGAAAGATAGTCCCATATCGACTACACCAAATGGTGAGTATCTCATTATAATGCATTTCTTGTGTTGTGTTATGCACATGAGGTGTGGTAGGACACAAGTGAGTGCCATGTGGTAGTATTTTTTTTAGAAGGAAAAAGGATTAATTCCAACAAGGATGCAAGTTGATTTTTGTCGTTCGGACTCGGACTCGGACACGGACTCCAGGATGCCTCGTGCATGCACGGACGTGTGTTCGGGGGGTAGGCGTGGACTGGCACTCAACTATGCTGATTGTGGGATGATGTAAAATATCAAACTCTATTTTAGAGTATTGGTATTTTAGTCCCACATCGGATAGGAGAAATGGTGAAATCTCACTCCACTCTATAAATAGAGCCCCTGACTTCTTTCTAAGATGCACTAAAGAAGAGAGTTAAAGGAGTCCATGAAGTCCAGGGAGCCCGTTCAAGTCACAAAAATTTGACTAACGAGCGTTCCAGAAGTTCTTTGAGAACTTGCTAGTTCCTGGAAGCGGATTGTATAAAGGCGAATCTTGCATTGAGCAACGATGATCTGCATCACCCCAACAAAGCTGTCTTTCTCTTTCTTCTTTCATTCTCTTCTTCACTTGTAACATGTTATATCCCATTTAAGAGGAAGAATAAGATCTTCCCTGATCTAATCAGAGACCTTTTGTGAGCTGAGATCTTCTCTGATCTTGTCAAAGACCTTTTGTGGGCTTTCGTCGCTGCTGCTACGAAATTTATTTGTGCCTTCCTAGAAGTGTTACACTTGATTTTGTCTTTCCCAATCCTCCGAGATCTCAGTTGTGCACCTTCTTCAAAGTGTTGCCAAAATTCGTTCTTCCATCTAAGATCTGTTTCGGGACTAACAATCTCAAAGCAAGATTAGATCCGATGGAGAACAACCGTGCAAACCTTCTCGACACAAGTTTTAACAAACTTGAGAAGTTTGATAGGGAGCATTACAATGTCTGGAAGAGAAAGGTCAGCCATAATTTTCAACTCGTGAGTATAGACTGCGTGTTGACAGATCCTGAGCCTTTGATTCCAGAAGATGAAAATGCTAGAAGAGTCGCAAAAGCCACTGCTCTGCAATCCAATTGGAAGAGAGATGACAACTTCCGTAAAATTGCTTATCTTAAATTTAATGGAGGACTCTCTGGCAGAGTCGTACCGCAAGATGATCCATGCCAAGGACGTCTTAAAATCTATAGAGAATCTCTACAAGGCGGATGACGACATGCTGTTGGTCGACGCCTTTGCCTTCGGGAGTATTGTCACCAAGCTCCCACCTGGGTGGAGCAAGTTCATCGTGGACATGCACCACAAGAAGATGGAGGTGGATCTTGAACGCCTCTTGTACTGGATTCATGTTGAAGACGAGTTAAGGATACTCATCAGCTGAAGGTGAAGTCAGCTTAATTCAAGCCAAAGCCTAAGGGCAATGGGGCTTGCTTCAACTGTGGCAAGAAGGGCCACTTCAAGAAAGATTGCAAGGCCAAGCCCAAACCAAAATAGTAGGTATGGCTAAACTTGGTTGGTTTGATTACTTAACTTGGTTTCTATTGTTGCACAGGTTGAGTTATCAAGCGTGGTAGCTGACTAGTGGTTGGGCACTAGTGCATCTGACCACGTGTGCTCTCGAAGGAGCTATTCACCAAGGACGAGCCTTGTTATGACAAAGGACACTGGAATGCATGTTGCACGTACCAGAGATTTTTGAATATTTGATCTCAAAAAGTCTATTGTCTGATACATACTTGAAGATGGACATTCGTACTAGCCAGATGGTATTTTCTTGGCGAGGAACATGCTTCGAGAAGATGTTCAGTACTGAAGGGATGTTCGAACTTCTACTAATGGAGATGAAGTTACTTCATTGAATGGACTGAGAGTTGTTCTATAATAGAAGCAAACTCAAGATGCCCTTATCTCCAGAATATAGGGCTAAGGAGGTGGAGGGTCTATGCAGAGACAAGACTATCAGGAAGCTGCTCAGACGATTAAACTAAAGTACGGATCTTCTGGAGTTAGTACACTCAGATATCTATGACTTCTATCAATTCTCCACGGAGGCCGGTTTGAAGTGTTTCTCAAATTGTACGTTCGCATGTCTTCTCAAGTCGAACAATGAAGTATTCAAGAAGTTCAGGGACTTCAGGGCTGAAGCTGAACCTTAAACCGATCTACAACTACTCCTATTATGAACATAGAATTGACTATGAAACGACTGCTCCGTAGTATCTATAATCCATGGAGTGTCAGAAATGAAGATCAGGATGCTGTCAAAGATGATGATATCTATACTACGGATCTTCCAATATGCTTCTGGGGATAGATTGTGTGTATGGCTACGTTTATTGCTGAATAAAGTACCGTTAGTATATCTGACTATGATTCTCATCAGCACTGGTTCAAGGTTAGACCTAACTTGAATATCATTCAAGTGTGGGGGTGTCTGGTGTACGTGAAGATTCCGGATATGAAGATTCAGAAGTCAGGGACAAAGACCAAGAAGATAGTATTTTTGAAATTAGCTGTTGTAAGTTATGCTCGGAGATCACTTGATATTTGATCATTGAGTCTCGCGAGGCAGAATTCTTTGAAGATAAAATTGCTAGGGACAAGAACATTATTCTCGCAGATGTTTTAGAGAATATTGTTGGTACCGAAGGAGCAAGTACTTTCAAAGAAGTAAAAGTCCAAAAGGTGGTTGTCATGGATGACAACACTTGAACCAGTATTCGCTAAGCAGTAAGCAAAGCGAGTGAGAAGGCCAAAAGATTTCAGAGATAAACTTTATCATCCATCACGTTGTAATGCCTATAGTTCGTATACGTATTTTGAAATGCATGTACATATTTTATCTTGTATTGCATGATTCCTTGCTTGGCTTATCTTGGCATTACATGGCTTGGTCTATTTTGGGTTGGTTCGGCTAGGCTTGGGTTGTCTTGGTTCATCATGAACCAAGGGGTGAACCCTTACATACCACCACCATCATCCTTTATTAACCCATTCCCTCATTCTCTCTCTTCATTTACTTCTTCTTCTCCACCATTACTTCTTCAACCACCAGGAGAGAGAGAGATAGAGAGAGAGAGAGCTTAGGCAAGTGCAGCTTGCTTCTTAGAGGAACTTTATTTTTATTGTTTCATTCTCTTCCTCTCGAGATTCTAACACACTTTAGTACTTAGCATTTCTAATTTCCATGGCTCAATTTGTGTAGATCTAAGTTTATAGTATTTTCAGATTTCTTGGGTTTTGATCTACTTAACATTGTTATTTCCAAGTTTTGATGGTTCCATGTTGTAGAAAATTTTGTTCTACCGCATTTTGACCTACGAAAGTCCTGATTTTGACTTTAAATGAAGGATTAATGGAGCCTTGAAGCCATGGTTTCCATGGTTCTCCTTCTCGGATCTTTGGAGAAGGAGAACAGCTTTTGCGGCAACTAATGCGGCCAGCTTTTGCGGTAACTCATGCAGCCAGCTTTTGCGGCAACTCATGCGGCCAGCTTTATGCGGCAACTCATGCGACCAGCTTTTGCGACAACTCATGCGGCCAGCTTTATGCGGCAACTCATGCGGCCAGCTTTTGCGATAACTCATACGGCCAGCTTTATGCGGCAACTCATGCGGCCAACAACTCATACGGCCAGCTTTTGCGGCAACTCATGCGGCCAGCTTTATGCGACAACTCATGCGGCCAGCTTTTACGGCAACTCATGCGGCCAACTTTATGTGACAACTCATGCGGCCAGCTTTATGCGGCAACTCATGCGGCCAGCTTTATGCGACAACTCATGTGGCCAGCTTTTGCGGCAACTCATGCGGCCAACTTTATGCGACAACTCATGTGGCCAGCTTTTACGGCAACTCATGCGGCCAGCTTTTGCGGTAACCCTCATGTGGCCAGTCTTTTGCGACAACCCTCATGGCAGGGTTATATTTTGGAACACGACATGATAATATAGGGATAAAACATGATAGTGGCCCGTCCTGGCGCACTCTTGATAAGTAACCTACATGATAACCTTGATATGCTGTTGCGACAGTTAGCATGTCATGACAAGTATGTATGACCTGGACACCGTGGGCGATTGTATTTGCACAAATAAACCAGTACTGTCTTGCATCATATCTAGGATAGGGATTCCTGAGTACCACGGTCAAGGATACCTACAGTAATTGACTAAGGCTAATAAACTAGAATAATTTAGTAGACATGAAGAGATTTCCAGCTACAGACAATCCCGTTATCTGGGCGCATTAAGTAGACTTGTAGCCTACCGACGAGTAGGGCACATTTCCAGCACACAGTCACGTGTTGCATTCTTCATAAACGAACATTCGACCTGGATAACCGGATGGTCTGCAGGGCTTGTGGCTGTTGGAATAATATCATTGCATCTTGCTAGTAACTAGGCCTGTGATAACCCTAGTTAGTTAAAAGTATCAAGCCGTACTCTTGATTGGCCGTGATTGATTGGATGGAGTTTATTCCAGCTTAGTCTTATCCTGATCATGTGCAAGATTGTGATATGACATGATTATTGATGTTTGCCTTAACAATAACGATCGGGGGTCCAGTTCTGTTCAGGCTAAGGGTTACAACCCTGGTCTTTGCTTGGTTTAAGGGTTGTAACCTGGCTTCCAGAGCAGTTCTGTGTCCTCGCTTCGTTTATTGTCTTATTACAATCCCATGCTATGTTCGTCATGTTTTACCTTCCCTTAATACCATGATTGTTTATACTGGCCTTAACAATAAAGATCAGGGGTCCAGTTCTGTTCAGGCAAAGGATTACAACCTTGGTCCTTGTTTGGTTTAAGGGTTGTAACTGGCTCCCGAAGCAGTTATGTGTCCCCTCTGCGTTTATTGTCTTCACTGTACCAATAGTATTTGAGACGGATTTCTATTCAGGTGAGGGTTACAACCCCGATCCTTGTTTGGTTTAAGGGTTGTGACCTAGCTACTTGAATGGTTTCCTCGTACTCAGTTTACTGTTGTTATCTCTATTATTATCAGTTTTTTATTTATTATCTTTAATATTCTATTGTAATATGCTGGTTTTAGTTCCTAAGTAAAGCCTCCTTTGTGGCACTTGCTCTTTCTGGGGTCTAACCCAGATGGTTTTGTGTGGCCAGATATCGGAGCAGCACCAGAGGATCTACCTGTCTTCCAGCCAGATAGTGACCACCAGACGTAACCCTGGCAATGAGTAGGTTTTTTTGTGTCCTCCCACTTATTTGTAAAATTATTCTTTTGAGGCGTTTGGCCGGCGAGCACGTGTTAGCTCGTATTGTACCTTTATTTACTGTCTGCCTACGGGCTGTAACATGATTGGCAAATCCTAGGGTTGATCATGTATGGCTGAAACTCTTGTTAGGCCTGACATTTTGTACGACTAGCTTCATGATCATCCGAATATGTAATGTATGGGACGCCTTGCTATTATATATTTGGTGCTCTGACATCTTGTAACTATTATTGCTTGCTTGAGATTGAGACAATTGGATTGTTCATGACCATAGGAGACTGTTGGCTTGTAGTTAAACCCTCATGTATCTAGACAGTCGTGACCGTATAGCGAGGTGGGTTGCACTTCAATATACGTAGCTGGCTATGTACGCCCCCGCTCTCCAGTATTCTGGTTCTGGGGCGTTACATGGTTTAAGTGGTGGCCCATGCAGGTCTTGTAAATCAAGATATGTGAGGGTTTACCGAATAGATGTCTCAATCAGTATTCGCCTTGATCTGCTCGTATCTTCAAATCCCTGAGAATCTTGACCTGATCACATGCTTGTATCGTTGATCTGTCCTGGTCCTTCCTTATTGTTCCCTATGTCATCTTCTTCAGCGGCATTGTTCCTGGACTTGCCGATCAGTAAGGCGGAGCACCTCCCGTGGACCAACCGCAACCTGGAGATCAAGCCCAGCATTCAGGAGTAGCCTCCAGAGTCGTGCCTACCGGAGGAGAACCACCAATTCAGCCCGTCCAGCCTGCAGAGCCTGATGATGGCACTTTGGTGGGTCTCATCAGGTCCGTATTAGCTTCCCAGGATCGTCGCGGAGATGTCTTGCACCAGGCGGTGGCAGATGCCTTGACCAGAGGAGGTCATCAGGGTAACAATGCAGCCAACAGCTTCAAGCACTTGAACCCTTCCTTCTTTGATGGCAGTGAAGATACGATTGCTGCAGATGCTTGGCTTCAGGACACAGAGGTAATTCTAGAAGCAGCCAGGACTCCAAAGAATGAGAAGGTGGCCGTAGTGCGCCTGCAGTTACTGGATCTTGCCCGCAGCTGGTGGGCAGCACAGGCCGGTGGATTAGTGGCCCCTATTTCATGGACAGTATTCAGGAAGAGATTTCAGACCAAGTATTTTGATGCTGTAGCTCGGTATGATCTACAGACGAGGTTCACCAATCTGAAGCAGATGGGCAGGACGGTCGACGGATATACGATCGAGTTTTCCAGGCTTAGTCGGTTTGCTCCCATCCTGGTAGCAACCGAATTCGATAGAGCCCAACGATTCCAGCAGGGGATCCACTGGGAGATTTTGTTGGCAGTTGAGCAGTTTGAGCATCATACTTTTGATGCAGTATTGAGAGCAGCTCGGAGGCACGAGTATACCTCCTAGAGGATCATGGATAGGACCGGAGGTCGGAAGCGATCCCACAGCCAGATGAATCAGTCTTCAGCACCAGTCCCGACAGCCAGGGCTTTGACCATTGGAGCTCGGAGGCGGGCGGCCTCAGTGACATCGGTTCAGCATTCCACCCTGACGCACCCTCAGTAGCAGAAGCAGAAGCAGTCTTTCGCAGTGGGATGTTCACACTGTAGGATGCCAGGGCATGTGGTATCAGAGTGTCGCAGAGCACAGGGTTTGTGCTTGGTTTGTGGTGCCCCGGACCACAGGGTTAGGAACTACCCGAACATGGGGAGTTCATCGGCCTTCTCTAGTCCTTCAGTTAGAGGACCAGTACCAGTCCAGCAGCAGCAGCAGCTATAGTACCCGTTTTCGAGGCCATTGCCGACGCAGGCCCAGGCATTCCAGCAACAGAGACCGCAGCAGTATGCTCAAGCCCAAGCCCTGATCTAGAGCAGGTAGAGGAATTTTCAGCAGAGGGGACCCGCACCCAGAGGACATGGTCAAGTGCTGGCCTTGACCATGGAAGAAGAAGGAATAGCACCAGGTGAGGTAGTGGCAGGTACTATTCTCGTCAACACCTTTCCAGCTTCAGTATTATTTGATTTTGGTGCCTCGCATTCATTTATGTCTGCACGATTTACGACACGGATAGGACTGGAGCCCGAGTCAATATCAGTAAGGCTCAATATACTTACTGGTAATGGACTTGTGGGAGTAGATAGGATATTTTTCTCGTGTCGGATCGTAGTTAGCGGTAGAGAGTTTCCTGCTAGATTGATAGAGTTCCCGATGGCCGATTATGATGTGGTCTTAGGGATGGATTGGTTAAGGGACCAGTATGCTAGGATAGACTGCCACATTGGCAGGGTTATTTTTAGCATTCCAGGCGAGCCGGAGTTTTCTTTCTCCCGAGACGAAGTTGAACCTTCTCCTCCAGTATTGCGGATGACAGTAGCAGCAATGCAGTTACCCCAGATAGTTGAAGAGTTTCTAGATGTTTTCCCAGAAGAGCTTCCAGGGATGCCGTCGGAGCGGGAGATCGAGTTCACCATCGACTTGATTCCCGGGATAGCCCAGTGTCAGAGAGAGTCTACAGGATGGCACCGTTAAAGCTAAAGATATTGTACAAGATGATTGAAGAACTTAGAACCAAGGGATTCATTCGTGCTAGTGGATTGCCTTGGGAAGCCCCGATGCTTCTTATGAAAAAGAAGGATGGTACGTCTAGATTATTTGTAGATTATCGTACCTTGAACTCAGTGACAATCAAGAACAGATACCCTCTCCCGAGGATAGATGACTTATTTGATCAACTCAAGGGGGCAGCAGTATTCTCGAAGATCGACTTGCGGTCAGGATACCATCAGATCAGAGTCAGAGAGCAGGACATCCCGAAGACAGCTTTCAGATCTAGGTATGGGTATTGGGAGTTCCTTGTGATGCCATTTGGAGCAACCAATGTGCCGGCTGTATTCATGGACCTCATGAATCGCATCTTCATGCCTTATTTGGATCAGTTCGTGATTGTGTTCCTAGATAACATCCTGGTCTACAGCAAGAGTGAAGCGGAGCATGAGCAGCATCTCCAAGTTATCCTCCAGATTCTCAGAGAGCACCAGTTGTATGCCAAGTTTAGTAAATGCGAGTTCTGGCTCGATCGTATTTTGTACTTGGGTCATATCATCACCAGAGGAGGAGTAGAAGTGGATCCCCAGAAGATCGTGGCTATTGAGTCGTGGTCAGTACCCAGCATAGTTACAGAAGTCTGTAGTTTTCTTGGATTGGCCGGTTACTATCGGCGATTTGTTTCAGACTTTACTCGGATCTCAGCGCCATTGACCCAGTTGACCCGCAAGGATGAAGCGAGGCTTGATGACAACTCCCATTCTTACGCTTCCAGATGGAACCGAAGGATTCTCAGTATATTGTGGTGCTTCAGGCAGAGGTCTAGGGTGTGTTTTGATGCAGCATGGAAAGGTAATAGCATATGCGTCACAACAACTTCGTGATCATGAGTGGAATTATCCAACCCATGACTTGGAGCTGGCAGCAGCAGTGTTTGCACTTAGGTTGTAGAGGCACTACTTGTACGGAGATAGGGCGGAGATCTTCACCGACCACAAGAGCCTGAAGTATGTTTTCACCCAGAAGGATCTTAACATGCGTCAGAGGAGGTGGCTGGAGCTACTTGTAGATTATGATGTCAACCTACAGTATCATCCTGGGAAGGCCAATGTTGTTGCGGATGCATTGAGCAAGAGAGCCGGAGTTTATTTCCTAACAGCGCAACCAGAGCTGTTAGCCGATCTTCAGAAGATGGGTATAGAAGTTGTCCTCCCTTCCAGTTTGGCATTGATGGCCAGCATGCAAGTTTAGTCCACTATAGTCGAGAGGATCCGGATGGCGCAGTCAGCAGATTCCAAGCTTCAGCGACTCAGAGCAAAGTGTAAGGCGGGACGAAGACCAGAGTTATGTATCCATAAAGATGGCACACTTAGGCATGGGAGGCGTCTTTGTGTACCCAGTGGAGATATCAGACAGAAGATCATGGCAAAAGCTCACAGTTCTCAATATTCTATCCATCCCGACGGTACAAAGATGTACCGTGATATCCGTCAACACTTTTGGTGGAATGGCATGAAGAGGGAGATAGCCCGGTTTGTCTCTCGATGTTTGGTTTACCAACAAGTTAAAGCTGAACATCAGAGACCAGCTGGACTTCTTCAGCCCTTGCCAATTTCAGAATAGAAGTGGGAGCATGTAACCATAGATTTTGTGACTGGATTGCCTAGATCCCCAGCTGGTCGAGATGCTATTTGGGTTATAGTTGACCGGCTCACGAAGGTGGCCCACTTTCTCCCGTTCAGATTTGGTCAGTCGATGGCTCAGCTGGCAGAGATGTACCTCAGGCAGGTAGTCAGGATGCATGGAATACCAGTCAGTATCACCTCGGACCGAGATTCAAGGTTTACGTTGCACTTTTGGCGCAGCTTGCAAGAGAGTTTGGAAACTCACCTCCAGTTCAGCTTAGCTTATCACCCGCAGACAGATGGCCAGTCGGAACGCACGATCCAGACTCTTGAAGATATGTTACGGTCATGTACACTCGACTTCGGTGGTTCGAGGGAAGATCACCTGCACCTGGTGGAGTTCTCGTACAACAATAGTTTCCAAGCTAGTATCAAGATGGCACCGTTCGAGGTACTGTATAGCAGGAAGTGCAGATCCCCGCTAGCTTGGGATGATGTTGGAGAGAGGCAGATACTCGGTCCAGAAATGATTGCTCAAACAGTTGAGGTGGTCAGAAGAGTCCGAGATCATCTTCGAGTTGCACAAGATCGTCAGCGTCATTGGGCCGATTCTCATCGGCGTCCTCTTGAGTTCTCTATCGACGACCATGTATTCCTGAGGATTACGTCTAACCGTGGCGTCATTCATTTTGGCGTACGGGAAAAGCTTAGTCCTAGGTATATAGGACCGTTCGACATTCTCGAGCGAGTAGGCGATGTGTCCTATCATCTCGCTCTTCCACCGTCGTTGCGTGAGGTACATGACGTATTCCATGTATTTCAATTACGATGGTATATCCAGATCCGAGCCATATCCTTGATCATTCGGAATTGGTTGTTGGTACCAACCTTTCGTATGAGGAAAGGCCCGTATTAATATTAGACCGAAGAGAGAAGGCACTAAAGAACAAGACTATTAATCTAGTCCGCGTTACTTGGGATCATCACTCTTTGGGTGAGTTAACATGGAAGCATGAGAATGATATCCGATCGCGATATCCACACCTGTTTAACTCATGAGGTATAATATCTTTCTTATACCTTATGCTTTAATTCCTTGCTTGCATGAATAATTACTTGATTGCTTGATTAGTATAGCTTGCCTGTGAATAGTATAGCTTGTTCTTGTCCCTCTAGCCTCTTAGTTAAATTCCGAGGACGAAATTCTTTTAAAGTGGGTAGAGTTATAATGCCTATAGTTCGTATTACGTATTTTGAAATGCGTATAAGTATTTTATCTTGTATTGCATGATTCCTTGCTTGTCTTATTGTCACGACCCGCACCCTAGAGTAAGGGCACGAGACGTGGGTACGTCCAGCCTATGCCGCAGTGTCGGCGGTAGAATGCTGTCCTAGGTCACAACATCTAACAATATAAAGCTAAACAGTTTATACTCCCCGAATGGGGGTGACATAGCAGAAAGTAAACTCAATCACAAACTAAGGCAGAAGATAAGATGGAATGATAGATAGATAAAACTACTAAAATGAAAGGAAATCCCAAGTACAAACAGAGAGTCTAAGTGTCTAAGATAAATACATATCCCAAATCCAAGTACCAGTATATACAATCATTCAGAACGAATATAAATAAAGACATCCTAGTCTAGAGGAGTGTCATCCACAGCTAAGGGCTCCAGCAGCTGGTCCAAGTCTGTACTATCATCTAGGGTATCCCCATAATAAGTGGGACAGCCAGCCTCGTCCTCATCCTCTGTAATATTTTAACAGGTCCAGTCAGGACAGGAGCGAGCACAATATATCTCAACAAGTCATAACATGAAAGGAAGTATAATCTTGCTAGAGAATAAAATACAGAAAACTGAAGAATAACATAATGTAAGAGAGAGAGACAGTAAGTAAATATCTATGATATATAGAAGAGAGACAGTGCTAGTGATTTAGAGTACAGACGAACATGTGAATAGCTTAGGATTGATTCATGACTACACTAAGAGTGATTCATGACTACACTACTTTAGATATTTATTCACATGACCATTCATACTCCCCCGTACCCCAATCAATACATAAGGATCCAGTCAAGTTACGTTAAGATTCGTGACTAAACTACTACGCGTATAGGGTGATTCATGAATTGATTCGTGAAGGCTCGGTGATCATGAGAGTACATGAGTCACTAGCTGATTCCCGAAGATTCATGATAATAGAAGCATAAGATACGTTATGTAAGTGAACCACACTGGTCAAAAGTATCTGATGCTCTCGAGAGGGATAACATCTCATGAAGGGATCCATATAGTACTAATCCGTGTTACCAACATGTCAGCATCAAGTAAGATAGTCTAAAGCAGGAAATATAATCCTAAACATGATATGAAATGATCAGAGAATGTACTCGCCTGCTATCTGAATGTCCAAGGTGAATATACTGTCCGAGGAGTGGTGTCTGGCTCCTAATCAGAACAGCACAAGTCACAACAAGTCTAAAATGATAAAATGAAGCTCTACTATGCATTCTACATGAGTCTAGGTCAAACTAGGTCAAAGTCAACTCTTGGTCAACCCTGGTCAACCAAGAAGTCAAACCTAGGTCAGCTATGGTCAAACTAGGTCTAACAAGTCTAACTAGGCTTAACTAGTCTATTCTAGGCTTAACTAAGACTGAACAGCCTAACTAAGCCCTCACTAGTCTAATAGACACACCATAGACCCAATACCACATATAGAATATGTATCACTATCACATATGAATGTATATGTATATCCACATATACAAATAGACATGTGCCTAGCACATGAGTTATCACACATATAGAGAGATCCCACATGGCTTTACATTACACATTTACACATAAGCAATCTTAACTATTTACCCACATGTATTTATATATATATATATATATATATATATATATATATATATATATATATATATTATCGCACACATACTTATATTAGGAATTATCTCTATATATATATATACATATATAGGGTGCATCTATGTGTGTGTGGAAATATAGGAGCAATGTGTTGACAGGTAATGTAATGTGTGTATGAGTATACATGATTTAGTTTGTGGGTGAGAGATGAATTTACATATGTGTGTGATAGGAGGAAACATGTGTGGTGAGCATGTGAAACAAGATTCAATACTAGGCCTAACAATGACAGTAAAACAATAGGGAAAAATTAGGACAGTGTGTGTGTGTGTCCAGATGACAGGAAGATGCAATCAGTGTCTAGTGAGGAAGTGTCCTTGTCCTCAGATATTTGGAAGCAAACAATGTATCAGGATTAGTGAGGTGCAAAGTATCCCATTTGTGAATGTGTGTGCTTGTGATCACTGGTAATAGTGTCATGTAGGGAAAACAGTGTATAGGAAATATAAACTCAGGTTCAATTTATTGCAAGGAGTCTTAGGGTTCTGTGTTAAGGAATTTAGGGAGTGTGTGTGCATTGTTTACAAGTGAAACCCCAGTATTCAAACAGTGGGTGTGCAACCTTAGTTCCCCAGGAATAGGATTCAGTGTGTGTGTGTTTCATTTGACAGGAATGTATGTTCTCAGTTCAGTCCTGGCATTCGAAGTCTATCTCATGCCAAAGTCCCCCTCCATGCCAACAGTTTATATGATTTCAGATTCATAGATTTGAATCTCAGAAATTCAACACAAAACTACAACAGGAATTCAATCTCAGTTTAAAGAAGGAAAGTAATAGCAGTACCTACATCTAACAGTGAATAACAATGTGTAATTAGGGTTAATCATTAAGTCTAGGAATCATAAAAATCAGTTTAACAGGAAGGGAAAATCAGGATTTAAAAATCTGTTTATGTATCAGTCCATCAAAACAGTCAAACCATGTGTCCAAAATTCCATTTCTGATCAACCAACCTAATCTAACTTGTAAAATCAATCTAACAGAGAATAATACACATGTAGGTGAATCAGTTATGGCAATTTAACATTTAAAAACAATCAAAACTGGAAATGAACATAGGAATTTATCGAGCAGAACATGTATCAGAAAACATGAACCCAATCAATGCAGTTCGATCATGTAAACCTTCTAAAACTGAGAATTTAATCTAAACCATGATGTCTAATATTCAGGTAATCAAAATATAACTAATACTTAACATTTAACAGGAAAATTAGTGAAGGACAATTTAAGAATAGTGATAGATATCACTGATATCTCAGTGTATCAGTCGAATAGGGCTTTCCTATTTAAACATTAAAATAGCAGTAAGGCTAGATAATATTGGTTGGTAATTAATATCCAATGTGTGCACGTGTCATACCCTCAGTTTCGTGTCCACAAATACTAGACACCAGTGTCCAGACCATTGCACATACACACACGAGACTGCACAAGCTCGGTTGGCCTGTGCACGTGTCCGCATACACCCGATACGCCACCAAGTGACACGAGACTTGGGGAGTGTCGTGTCAGACACTGCCCCGAGCTCCACGTCAAATGACACGTGCCCACGCGTCCTATACAAGTCGCACGACCCTGCGGGTAGCAGGACAGTGCGCCCAGGCGCGCGCGACCGTGCCCGCGAGTCCAATGTGACTCGGACACGACTCGAAACCCGCTCAGACCAATAGAAACCCATAAGCGACCAAAAAAATATGAATTCCTATTCAAACACAATTTGAAATCTCGAACGAAATGCCCTTTGTGGCATTTCGTCGAACACCTGCGTGTGTCACTGATACGTGTCCGATACGGACACGTACAGGACACGAAAATTGGCAAACCCTATACCTACATAATCATGACACCTAGGGCTAGATGTCTATGCAATTTAAACCTAATTTTAATGGGTGGAATAGAATGTACCTATGGGTGTTCTTCAACACAAAACTCTTTCAATGAGGGAATCTCCAAAAGCTACCGAATCTCTCAAATTGATTCAAATCTGTGATTTGACTCCACCATCAGCAAAAAAACATTGATTAGATCATAATGAAAGAAATCCCAATAAAAAAGGAGTCCTATTGATTAAACTAGGAAGAAAATTAAATGAAGGCTTACCTATTCCTTAGGAAAATGGAGAGCTAATTAAAAAGAGGCACAAATCCTTATGGAGACATTATATAGGCAAGGGGGGTCTTGGCTGGTTACTTTTGTTAGGGTTAGGGTTTTTAGGTTTCATCCTATGGCTAGGAATGAATCAAGGCTAATGGATGGCCTAGAAGAAAGGGTTCTTTCCTAGTCTTTTGCAAATCACTTAACTAAACTAGACTTGACTTAAACAATTAACTAAAACCATCTAATTCTCAAAGTGGCTCACTAAGTTAGTTGTGACCCATCTAGATTAGGTCCAATCTAGGTTAGGCTAACCAAAATCACATGACAATAATTAAACTAGTATTTAAATCACACCATTCAATTAAATTATTTAAAAATTCCAAATAAAATATATTAAATTCAAAAAATTTCAAAAATGATAAAAATACCCTCAAACTAGAAATGTGTTAGTGACAAATCTACCTTCTTTAAAAGAATTTCGTCCTCGAAATTGAAAGACGAAATGCAACTGGTGAGAAGGATAGAAAGTATACCTCACGGTCCAAAAAGATAAGGGTATCGCTCGCGCATCTCATCCTCCCGCTCCTAGGTAGACTCTCCTGGAGAATAATGCCTCCATGCGACGCGTACCAAGGGTATCACCTGGTTCCTCAGAACCTTCTCCCGTCGATCCAGAATCTCCACTGGCTGCTCTGGATAGCTGAGAGAAGGCCCTACCTCAATCTCCGAATGATCAAGCACATGGCTAGGGTCAGCCACGTACCATCTCAACTGTGATGCATGGAATACGTTGTGGACCCCCACAAGTGCAGGCGGCAAGTCTAGCCTGTATGCTACGTCACCGACTCTCCCGCTGATAAGGAAAGGGCCGATGAAGCGCGAGCTAAGCTTCCCGCCTCCACCAAAACGTATCGTACCACGAGTCGAAGATATCCTCAAAAAAACCTGGTTTTCGACCTAATCACAAGCAAGGTCTCAATTAATTATAATAAACAAATATGATTAATAAAACACAAACAAGTAAACCTAAATCTAATCCTACTCTAATCTGTACCTCAAACTCCAAGGGCCTCCGGTGGCTATTGGCCCAGTGCCGATGTCTGTCCTGCGCCACGTAAAGTCTGTCCCTGATGAGCTTCACCTTCTCGGCTGCGTCAATAACCATCTCTGGTCCCAGCAAAGCTCGCTCACCAACATCATCCCAAGATAAGGGTGTACGACACCTACGTCCGTACAGAGCCTCGAAAGGTGACATCTCGATGCTGGCCTGGAAACTGTTGTTGTAAGCAAACTCCACCAAATGAAGATGATCCTCCTAGGAACCTCCAAAGTCCAAGACGCACGTCCGCAGCATATCCTCAAGTGTCTGAATAGTCCTCTCTGACTGTTCGTCCGTCTGGGGATGGTATGCAGTACTAAACTTGAGCTGGGTGCCCAAGCTAATCTGCAGACTCCTCCAGAAATGGAAAGTAGAGCGACTATCTCGATCTGAGATGATGCTGACCGAAACCCCATGAATCCTGACTATCTGCCGCATATACATCTCTGCCAGCCTCTCTGTAGACGTACCCACCTTGAATGGCAAGAAGTGGGCCGATTTGGTCAACCTGTCAACGATGACCCAAATCGTATCTTTTCCTCCTGGTGTGCGCGATAATCCTGATACGAAGTCCATAGTGATATGCTCCCATTTCCACTCGGGAATGGGCAGCGACTGCAATAATCTACCGGGCCTCTGCCTCTCCGCCTTGACCTGCTGACAGACCAAGCACCTAGCTACGAAGCGAGCTACCTCCTACTTTATCCCGGACCACCAAACATGCTCCCTCAGATCTCGGTACATCTTGTTAGCACCAGGGTGTATAGAGTACTGAGATCTGTGGGCCTCCTACATAACCTGCTCCTCGAGATCTCCGCTGGGCACACATAACCTGGAACCGTGCCACAAGGCACCATCCTCTGTAAGAGAAAACTTGCCTTCCAGCAATCCTGCTCGAACCTGCTCTCGGAGACACCGCAGAGCAACGTCCCTCAAACTGAGCCGACTTGATCCTCTCCACCAAGTCTGACTGAATCTGTATCCCCCATAACTGCATCTGTACCAGGGGCACGATCACCCCAATCCCAAGGCTCTCCAAATCTGCAAGCAAGTGCCGACCTATAGTAAAAAACATGGCTGTCGGATACCTACTCAAGGCATCGGCAACCACGTTGGCCTTCCCTGGGTGATACTGAAGGGATATGTCGAAGTCCTTCATCAACTCTAGCCATCTGCGCTGCCTCATGTTCAACTCCTTCCGAGTGAACACATACTTTAAGCTCTTATGATCTGTGAAGATCTCCACCCTCTCTCCATACAGATAATGCTTCCACAGCTTCAGAGCAAAAATCACCGCTGCCAGCTCCAGGTCGTGGGTAGGATAGTTTTTTTCATGGGAACGTAATTGCCTGGAAGCATAGGCAATTACCTTCCCATGCTGCTGCAAGACACAACCCAGCCCCTTCCCTGAAGCATCACTATAAATAGTGAAACCACCTGATCCTGAAGGCAATGTCAGAATCGGAGCTGTCGTAAGCTGCTTCTTCAACTCATCAAAAGCTGCCTAACACTTCTCTGACCAAACATACTCAGTATCCTTCCGGGTCAACCGAGTCAACGGCTCTGCAACCCGGGAGAAATCCTGCACAAATCTTCGATAATATCCTGCCAGCCCCAGGAAACTCCTGATCTCTGCAACTGAAGTCGGCGCTGCCCATGCCTCAACTGCTACAATCTTCTTGGGGTCAACTGAGATACCATCTCCAGTCACCACATGCCCCAAAAAGTCTATCCGGTCAAAGAAAAACTCACACTTGGAGAGCTTTCCATAAAGCTGCTCCCTCCTAAGAGTCTCCAGCACTATCCGCAGATGCTCCTCGTGCTCCTCCTCAGTCTTGGAATATACCAAGATGTCGTCAATGAACACCACCACGAACTTGTCCAAGTACTGGTGGAACACCATGTTCATTAGGTTCATAAATACTGCTGGGGCATTGGTTAGCCCAAACGACATAACCAAAAACTCAAACTGCCCGTACCGCGTCCTGAAAGCGGTCTTGGGAATATCCTCCCTCTTCATCTTCACCTGGTGATATCCCGACCTCAGATCAATCTTGGAAAATACTCGAGCTCCGCTTAACTGGTCAAAAAGATCGTCGATCCGCGGCAGTGGGTATCTGTTCTTGATCGTGAGGTTGTTGAGTGCCCTATAGTCAATACACATCCGTACTGACCCATCCTTCTTCGACACAAACAACACTGGTGCACCCCATGGCGACGAACTCGAACGGATGAAGCCCTTGTCCTGTAGCTCATCCACTTGCTTCTTCAGCTCCACCAGTTCACTGTTGTTCACTCGATAGACATGCTGAGAGATGGGTTCCGCTCCTAGAACCAAGTCTATCGAGAACTCTATCTCTGTCTGGTAGCAATCCTGGCAACTCCTCTGGAAAAACATCCATATACTCTGCTATCAAGGGGTGTGGAATCGTCTGCTCGTCAACCGAGACTCTACAGAAGACTCCGCTGCTCTGCTCCGCCTGACGTCTGGAGTACTCGAACTCTGGCTCCCCCGGCGCTCTGAAGAGAACTCTACCCCCTCTGCAATCAATGCTGGCATGGTGCCTGCTCAACCAATCCATACCGAGTACTATATCGTAGTTCGGCAATGGCATTACGAGCAGGCTCACCTCCAACTCACGGCCTCCCAAAATAACACTTCGTCCCTTACAAATATCACGTACGAGGATAATGCCACCCCCGGTCGTGATCTTGTAAGTCCTAGGCAATGATTCAGCTATGATACAGTGTCTAATCGCAAACGATACAGATATGAAGCTATACGAAGCACCGAAATTGAATAATACAAAAGCTGGTCTGGAGTCGAGAAGAACCGAACCTGCGATCAACTCTCCTATCGCCTCTGCATCCTCAGCTGCCATGGAGAAAGCTCGCCCCTGCTGGCCTCCCCTGGCCTGCTGCTGGTGCTGCACAAACTGCTGCTGCTGAGTCGGCAATGGTCCCTTCTGCGGTCCCCCTGGAACCTTGGCTCCTGCTCCTGCTCCCTGTGCTATCCTGCCAGTATACTGAGCGCAGTCCCTCATCTGATGGTTCGCTGCTCCGCAAAGAAGGCATCTACCCAACCTCTTTCTGTACTTGTCCCACCCGTGCCCTGGCTTCTTGTAATAAACACAGGTGGTGGCCTGCTGCCTCGGTGCCTGCTGTTGTACCCTCTGCTGCTGATACTGTACTGGCTGCTACCTCGGCTGCTGAAACTGCTGCGGCTGAAACCTCTGCTGCTGGTGGTGCTGCTGGTGCTGCTGCTGAAAGTGCGGCCTCTTGGCCAGTCCTCCGCTGTTGCTACCTTCCTGGGAGTCTCGCCCCCTCTTGAGCCTAAGCTCAAGATCATCCTCTATAGCTAGTGCGTCCACCAGGATCTCCTCAAATGTAGCGCTGCAGGCGTTCTTGGTGTAGGACTTGACCTCCTTTACCAAGTCCTTCCGGAACCTTCGGGCCTTCGTCGTCTCCGACAAGTCCTCCATAAATCTGCTCAGGCGGCAGAACTCTCCTGCGTACTCCTCCACAGACTCGTTCCCCTGGACTAGGGCCTCGAACTGGGTCTCGAGGGCTCCCAGCGCTGCGTCTGGAAAGAACTTCTCCTTGAACAGCTTCTTGAATGCTTCCCAAGTCTGTCCTGCTGTGCCAACCCTCGGATCGGTCTGGTACCATGTACGGGCCAGATCCTGCATCATGCTGGCCGCTGCCTCTATCTGGAGCCTCGTCGGGATCTCAGCCAACCTGAAAATCTTCTCCATATGCTCGATCCACCCATCGGCATACAAGATCCCCTCTGTCCCTCGGAAGTCCCTCGGGTGCATCTTCTGGAAGTCCTGGATGCCCTTCTCCCGTGGCTGGTGCGGCTGCGGGGCTGCCGCTGGCTGAGCTATGACTCTCTCTACTGCAGTCACTGCCAGCTCAATGCCTCATGTAAGCTCTGCTGTATGCCTCTACTGCTAGGTCTGCTGACCCTCCATGTACTGCCGAAAGAAGGCTAATAGCTGCACGGCGTCAACTGTCCCCGCAGGTGGCTGCTGCTACTGAAGCACATCCGGAATCACCGGACTCGGCTCATGCCTCACAGCTGGTGGGGCTCCTCCAAAAGCTGCTGAAATGCCTACCCCAGCTGGCCTGACTGGGGCTGCGGTACCAGGGGCTGGCTGCTGAGTGTGAGATATGGCAGACCTCTTATCGGCATCCCCCTGGCCCTGGCGATGCGATCGCGTCTCAACCATCCTGGAGACAGATCAAAAGAAACAATTTCTGAGAATGAGTCGAAATATCAAAGGAGGACAGTTTAAATTCAAAGGAAGACAATAAGCAGCAAAATTTAGATATACGAAATCTGATAAAGAGTTTGTCCTAATGTGATTGAGTACTTTCAAAAATTTTCCTAATTTCTACTGCAGGTTGCAGTGGTATTCTAGTTCGAATACCACTACACTTCTATTCTAGACCTGCATGGGCCACCACTAAAAATGTGTCACGACCCGCACCCTAGAGTAAGGGCACGAGACGTGGGTACGTATAGCCTACGTCGCAGTGTCGACGGTAGAACGCTGTCCTAGGTCATAACATCTAACAATATAAAGCTAAATAGTTTATACTCCCCGAATGGGGGTGACATAGCAGAAAGTAAACTCAATCACAAACTAAGGTAGAAGATAAGATGGAATGATAGATAGATAAAACTACTGAAATAAAAGGAAATCCCAAGTACAAACAGAGAGTCTAAGTGTCTAAGATAAATACATATCCCAAATCCAAGTACCAGTATATACAATAATCCAGAACGAATATAAATAAATACATCCTAGTCTAGAGGAGTGTCATCCACAGCTAAGGGCTCCTGCAGCTGGTCCAAGTCTGTACTATCATCTAGGGTAGCCCCATAATAAGTGGGACAGCCAGCCTCGTCCTCATCCTCTGTAATATTTCAACAGGTCCAGTCAGGACAGGAGCGAGCACAATACATCTCAACAAGTCATAACATGAAAGGAAGTATAATCTTGCTAGAGAATAAAATACAGAAAACTGAAGAATAGCATAATGTAAGAGAGAAAGACAGTAAGTAAATATCTATGATATATAAAAGAGAGACAGTGCTAGTGATTTAGAGTACAGACGAACATGTGAATGGCTTAGGACTGATTCATGACTACACTAAGAGTGATTCATGACTACACTACTTTGGATATTTATTCACATGACCATTCATACTCCCCCGTACCCCAATCAATACACAAGGATCCAGTCAAGTTACGTTAAGATTCGTGACTAAACTACTACCCGTATAGGGTGATTCATGAATTGATTCGTGAAGGCTCGGTGATCATGAGAGTACATGAGTCACTAGCTGATTCCCGAAGATTCATGATAATAGAAGCATAAGATACGTGATGTAAGTGAACCACACTGGTCAAAAGTATCTGATGCTCTCGAGAGGGATAACATCTCATGAAGGGATCTATATAATAATAATCCGTGTTACCAACGTGTCAGCATCAAGTAAGATAGTCTAAAGCAGAAAATATAATCCTAAACATGATATGAAATGATTAGAGAATGTACTCGTCTGCTATCTGAATGTCCAAGGTGAATATACTGTCTGAGGAGTGGTGTCTGGCTCCTAATCAGAACAGCACAAGTCACAACAAGTCTAAAATGATAAAATAAAGCTCTATTATGCATTCTACATGAGTCTAGGTCAAACTAGGTCAAAGTCAACTCTTGGTCAACCCTGGTCAACCAAGAAGTCAAACCTAGGTCAACTATGGTCAAACTAGGTCTAACAAGTCTAACTAGGCTTAACTAGTCTATTCTAGGCTTAACTAAGACTGAACAGCCTAACTAAGCCCTCACTAGTCTAATAGACACACCATAGACCCAATACCACATATAGAATATGTATCACTATCACATATGAATGTATATGTATATCCACATATACAAATAGACATGTGCCTAGCACATGAGTTATCACACATATAGAGAGATCCCACATGGCTTTACATTACACATTTACACATAGGCTATCTTAACTATTTACCCACATGTATTTATATATATATATATAATCACACACATACTTATATTAGGAATTATCTATATATATATATATATATATATATATATACATATATAGGGTGCATCTATGTTTGTGTGGATATATAGGAGCAATATGTTGACAGGTAATGTAATGTGTGTATGAGTATACATGATTTAGTTTGTGGGTGAGAGATGAATTTACATATGTGTGTGATAGGAGGAAACATGTGTGGTGAGCATGTGAAACAAGATTCAATACTAGGCCTAACAATGACAGTAAAATAATAGGGAAAAATCAGGGCAGTATGTGTGTGTGTCCAGGTGACAGGAAGATGCATTCAGTATCTAATGTGTACTGTGAACTGTCTCAGATTTGTGGAGTGACAGGAACTCAAGAAAACAGTAAGGAAGTGTCCTTGTCCTCAGATATTTGGAAGCAAACAGTATATCAGGATTAGTGAGGTACAAAGTATCCCATTTGTGAATGTGTGTGCTTGTGATCACTGGTGACAGTGTCATGTAGGGAAAACAGTGTACATGAAATATAAACTCAGGTTCAATTTATTGCAAGGAGTCTTAGGGTTCTGTGTTAAGGAATTTAGGGAGTGTGTGTGCATTGTTTACAAGTGAAACCCCAGTATTCAAACAGTGGGTGTGCAACCTTAGTTCCCCAGGAATAGGATTCAGTGTGTGTGTTTCATTTGACAGGAATATATGTTCTCAGTTCAGTCCTGGCATTCGAAGTCTATCTCATGCCAAAGTCCCCCTCCATGCCAACAGTGTATATGATTTCAGATTCATAGATTTGAATCTCAGAAATTCAACACAAAACTACAACAGGAATTCAATCTCAGTTTAAAGAAGGAAAGTAATAGCAGTACCTACATCTAACAGTGAATAACAATGTGTAATTAGGGTTAATCATTAAGTCTAGGAATCATAAAAATCAGTTTAACAGGAAGGGAAAATCAGGATTTAAAAATCTGTTTATGTATCAGTCCATCAAAACAGTCCAACCATGTGTCCAAAATTCTATATCTGATCAACCAACCTAATCTAACTTGTAAAATCAATCTAACAGAGAATAATACACATGTAGGTGAATCAGTTATGGAAATTTAACATTTAGAAACAATCGAAACTGGAAATGAACACAGGAATTTATCGAGCAGAACATGTATCAGAAAACAGGAACCCAATCAATGCAGTTCGATCATGTAAACCTTCTAAAACTGAGAATTTAATCTAAACCATGATGTCTAATATTCAGGTAATCAAAACATAACTAATACTTAATATTTAACAGGAAAATTAGTGAAGGACAATTTAAGAACAGTGATAGATATCACTGATATCTCAATGTATCAGTCGAATAGGGCTTTCCTATTTAAACATTACAATAGCAGTAAGGCTAGACAATATTGGTTGGTAATTAATATCCAATGTGTGCACGTGTCATACCCTCAGTTTCGTGTCCACAAATACTAGACACCAGTGTCCAGACCAATGCACATACACACACGAGACTGCACGAGCTCGGCTGGCCTGTGCACGTGTTCGCATGCACCCGACACGCCACCAAGTGACACGAGACTTGGGGAGTATCGTGTCAGACACTGCCCCGAGCTCCACGTCAAATGACACGCGCCCACGCGTCCTAAACAAGTCGTACGACCCTGCGGGTAGCAGGACAGTGCGCCCAGGCACGCACGACCGTGTCCGCGAGTCCAATGTGACTCGGACACGACTCGAAACCAGCTCAGACCAATAGAAACCCATAAGCGACCCAAAAAATATGAATTCCTATTCAAACACAATTTGAAATCTCGAACGAAATGCCACAAAGGGCATTTCGTCGAACACCTGCACGTGTCACTGATACGTGTTCGATACGGACACGTACATGACACAAAAATTGGCAAACCCTATACCTACAGAATCAGAACACCTAGGGCTAGATGTCTATGCAATTTAAACCTAATTTTAATGGATGGAATAGAATGTACCTATGGATGTTCTTCAACACAAAACTCTTTCAATGAGGGAATCTCCAAAAGCCACCCAATCTCTCAAATTGATTCAAATCTGTGATTTGACTCCACCATCAGCAAAAAAAACATTGATTAGATCATAATGGAAGAAATCCCAATAAAAAAGGAATCCTATTGATTAAACTAGGAAGAAAATTAAATGAAGGCTTACCTATTCCTTAGGAAAATGGAGAGCTAATTAAAAAGAGGCACAAATCCCTATGGAGACATTATATAAGCAAGGGGGGTCTTGGCTGGTTACTTTTGTTAGGGTTAGGGTTTTTAGGTTTCATCCTATGGCTAGGAATGAATCAAGGATAATGGAAACAAAGGGTTCTTTCCTAGTCTTTTGCAAATCACTTAACTAAACTAGACTTGACTTAAACCATTAACCAAAACCATCTAATTCTCAAAGTGGCTCACTAAGTTAGTTGTGACCCATCTAAGTTAGGTCCAATCTAGGTTAGGCTAACCAAAATCACATGACAATAATTAAACTAGTATTTAAATCACACCATTCAATTAAATTATTTAAAAATTCCTAATAAAATATATTAAATTCAAAAAAAGTTCAAAAATGACAAAAATATCCTCAAACTAGAAATGTGGTAGTGACACTTATCTTGGCATTACATGGCTTGGTCTATTTTGGGTTGGTTCGGCTAGGCTTGGGTTGTCTTGGTTCATCATGAACTAAGGGGTGAACCCTTACCTACCACGACCATCATCCTTTATTAACCCATTCCCTCATTCTCTCTCTTCATTTACTTTTTCTTCTCCACCATTACTTTTCAACTACCAGGAGAGAGAGAGAGAGAGAAAGAGAGAGAGAGAGAGAGAGGAGAGAGAGAGAGAGAGAGAGAGAGAGAGAGAGCTTAGGCAAGTGTAGCTTGCTTCTTGGAGGAACTTTGTTTTTATTGTTCCATTCTCTTCCTCTCGAGATTCTAACACACTTTAGTACTTAGCATTTCTAATTTCCGTGGCTCAATTTGTGTAGATCTAAGTTTATAGTATTTTCGGATTTCTTGGGTTTTGATCAACTTAACATTGTTATTTCCAAGTTTTGATGGTTCTATGTTGTAGAGAATTTTGTTCTACCATTTTATGGAAGTCCTGATTTTGACTTTAAATGAAGGATTAATGGAGCCTTGAAGCCCTGGTTTCCATGGTTCTCCTTCTCGAATCTTTGGAGAAGGAGAACAGCTTTTGCGGCAACTCAAGCGGCAAGCTTTTGCGGTAACACATGCGACCAGCTTTTGCGGCAACTCATGCGACCAGCTTTATGCGACAACTCATGCGGCCAGCTTTTGCAGCAACTCATGAGGCCAGCTTTATGCGGCAACTCATGCGGCCAGCTTTATGCGGCAACTAATGCGGCCAGCTTTTGCGGTAACTCATGCGGCCAGCTTTTGAGGCAACTCATGCGGCCAGCTTTATGCGGCAACTCATGCAGCCAGCTTTTGCGGCAACTCATGCGGCCAACTTTATGCGGCAACTTATACGGCTAGCTTTTGTGGTTACTCATGCGGCCAGCTTTTGTGGCAACTCATGCGGCCAGCTTTATGCAGCAACTCATACAGCCAACTTTTGCGATAACTCATGCGGCCAGCTTTATGCGGCAACTCATGCGGCCAGCTTTTGCGGTAACTCATGCGGCCAGCTTTATACGGAAACTCATGCGACAGCTTTATGCGACAACTCATGCGGCCAGCTTTTGCGGCAACTCATGCGGCCAGCTTTTACGGCAACCCTCATGCGGCCAATCTTTTGCGGTAACCCTCATGGCAGGGTTATATTTGGAACACGACATGATAATATAGGGATAGAACATGATAGTAGCCCGTCGTGGCGCACTCTTGATAAGTAATCTACATGATAACCTTGATATGCTGTTACGACAGTTAGCATGTCATGACAAGTATGTATGACCTGGACACCGTGGACGATTGTATTTGTACAAATAAACCAGTACTGTCTTGCATCATATCTAGGATAGGGATCCCTGAGTACCACGATCAGGGATACCTACAATAATTGACTAAGGCTAATAAACTAGAATAATTTAGTAGACATGAAAAGATTTCCAGCTACATGCAATCCCGTTATCTGGGCGCATTAAGTGGACTTGTAGCCTACCGACGAGTAGGGCACATTTCCAGCACATAGTCACGTGTTGTATTCTTCATAAACGGACATTCGACCTGGATAACCGGATGGTCTGCAGGGCTTGTGGCTGTTGGGATAATCTTATTGCATCTTGCTAGTAAATAGGCCTGTGATAATCCTAGTTAGTTAAAAGTATCAAGCCGTACTCTTGATTGGCCGTGATTGATTGGATGGAGTTTATTCCAGCTTAGTCTTATCCTGATTATTTGCAAGATTATGACATGACATGATTATTGATGCTTGCCTTAACAATAATGATCGGGGGTCCAGTTTTGTTCAGGCGAAGGGTTACAACCCTGGTCCTTATTTGGTTTAAGGGTTGTAACCTGGCTCCCAGAGCAGTTCTGTGTCCTCTTTTCGTTTATTGTCTTATTGCAACCCCATGCCATGTTCGTCATGTTTTATCTTACCTCAATACCATGATTATTTATACTGGCCTTAGCAATAAAGATGAGGAGTCCAGTTCTATTCAGGCGAAGGGTTACAACCCTGGTCCTTGTTTGGTTTAAGGGTTGTAACTGGCTCCCGAAGCAGTTCTGTGTCCTCTCTTCATTTATTGTCTTCACTGTACCAATAGTATTTGAGACGGGTTTCTATTCAGATGAAGGGTTACAACCCCGGTCCTTGTTTGGTTTAAAGGTTGTGACCTGGCTACTTGAATGGTTTTCTCGTACTCAGTTTACTATTGTTATCTCTATTATTATCAGTTCTTTATTTATTATCTTTAATATTCTATTATAATATGCTGGTTTTAGTTCCTAAGTGAAGCCTCCTTTGTGGCACTTGCTCATTCTGGGGTCTAACCCAGCTAGTTTTGTATGGCCAGATATCGGAGCAGCACCAGAGGATCTACCTGTCTTCCAGCCAGATGGTGACCACCAGGCGTAACCCTGGCAACGAGTGGGTTTCTTTTTGTCCTCCCACTTATTTGTAAAATTATTCTTTTGAGACGTTTAGCCGGCGAGCACGTGTTAGCTCGTATTGCACCTTTATTTACTGTCTGCCTACGGGTTGTGACATGATTGGCAAATCCTAGGATTGATCATATATGACTGAAAATCTTGCTAGTCCTGACATTTTGTACGACTAGCTTCATGATCATCCGAATATGTAATGTATGGGACGCCTTGCTATTATATATTTGGTGCTCTGACATCTTGTAACTATTATTGCTTGCTTGAGATTGAGACAATAGGCTTATTCATGACCATAGGAGACTGTTGGCTTGTAGTTAAACCCTCATGTATCTAGACAGCCGTGATCGTATAGCGAGGTGGGTTGCACTTTAATATACGTAGCTGGCTATGTACGCTCCCGCTCTCCAGTATTCTGGTTCTGGGACGTTACACACGTGGAGGCTGATGAGGTGATGAATTCTAAAGATACAATCTTCTGGAGGAAAGAGTCAATAATAAGATTAACTCTGTAACATCCAATTATAAGTGGATGTTAGTTAATCTGCCTGAAGGAGTTAAACCTATTGAATCTTCGAGAAAAAAAGACGAAAGCCGAAGGAACTGAAGATGAGTTCAAGGCTAGAGGATTTGCTCAAGAACAGGAGATTGTTGAGGTGGACGCATATGCTCTACTAGCTAAGATGTTAACTATCAGGATAACGATGGCCGTGGCTGCTATTCATAAGTTGTTCTATCATCAGATGGATATCTAGACATCATTTTTGGATAGAGAAATGACAGAAGAGATTCACATACAACAACCAGATAGATTTGTCGTTCAGGGTATTGAAGACAAGGTCTGGAAGTTGGTGAATTCTATGTACAATTTGAAATATACTCCCAAGCTGTGGCTCGAGAAGTTTGACTAGGTTATTAGGTTAAAAGGCTACAGGGTCAGCGAGACTGTTAAAGTATGTTTATACGATGTTCGCTGATGAGAAAGGAGTCATCGTTTGTCTTTATGTGGACGACATAATGATGTGTCACTAGAAAAAAATGTTCCTGACGTCCAGATTCAATATGAAGGATATGGAAGATGCGGATGTCATCCTGGGGATTTAAATAATCTAGACGAAAGTGGAGCTTGCCCTGTTACTAGCTCACTACGTGGAAAGTTTCTCACATGCTATGGATATGATCTTCCAGGGATCGATACTCCTTACAGGTGTGATCAAAAGCTGAAACCAGATCCTGGAGAAGCGTCAGAGAACTGGTGTACTCGAACATCATTTAGAGTTTGATGTAGGCTACAAGTACCACCAGGCTTGACATAGCTTTTGTTGTAGGTATGACAAGTCGATTCACGAACAAGCCAAGTATTGATCTTTGGAAAGCTGTGAAGAGAGTACTTGGATATATTTCAGGTATTCAGAAAGATGCACTACATCGGTTACCCTGCAGGGGTAGAAGGCTTCAGCAATGCCAGTCGATGCTCAGAAGGAGAGACAAAAGAGGTTATATCTTCTACATGGATAATGCTGCTATATCGAAGAAGTCAAAAAAGCAGATCCATGGGTAGTGGTGCTATATCGAGGAAGTCGAAGAAGCAGACATTTCTCTTAGTATGAAATTTGAGTTCTGTTAGGTGCAGCGGATGAAGCAGAATTGCTTCAGGGATGAAGCAGAATGGCTTCAGGAGCTCAGGAAGGATCTTTATGTGGTTGGTACGCAAATTCAGGTGATGCCGATGTATTTTGACAACTGGACACGATCTGCCTGTGGGTGGTGCACATATTTTGGTAGTGCCAATTTTTTGCAACAACCAGTCGACTGCAGTGGTGGCATCAAATGACCTCTTCAATGGTAAGAAGAGAACTGTAATCCTACCATAAAGTTTTATGCTATTAGTTCGGAGCCAGGAGAATCTGGCGGATCCGTTCACCAAAGGTCTCAAGCGCCAGCTGGTCGAGGACTCAGCAAGAAAAATGGGCTTGAAAACGTTCTGATATTGTGTCTCTATAATCCTACCATAAAGTTTTATGCTATTAGTTCAAAGAAAAATCTACTAGGCATCTAGCTTTTGGTTCAAGGGAGGACCATTGACTGAAAGAATATCAGGTGCAGTGGGCAATCCTTTGGTATACTGCAGGATCACGGACCTAGAACCACTGTTAGTGGGCAATCATCTGGATATTGCAAGGTCACGTACCTAGAACCACTGTTAATGGGTAATCTGTCATGACCCGCACCTAGTGAAAGGGCACGAGACCGTGGGTACGTCTAGCCTATGCCGCAGTGTCGGTGGTAGAATATTGTCCTAGGTCTCAACAATAGCTAATACAATATATTGTACCTGTCCAGAATATACTCTCCAATCGAAGGACAATCTCAGAAGATACAACTCAATCACAATATACTGAAGATGGATATCAGCTCAAAATATGATAGATATGAAATTCAAGCAAGATACAATTTAAAATTGAAATGAGTTTAAGTGTTATCAACACCACACACATAGTACGAATTAAATACATAACAAAGTAGCTAAAAGATATATCCAAACAGTCCTAGCAGTCTACTCCAAGCACTACTGGTGTCTTCTCTAGGCTAGCTGGATCCTTCAAGTTCTCTATAAAATTTGTCAACGTATCCAGTCAAGATTGGAGCGAATACATAACTCTGAAAGAAGTTCCAAAATATGGTAGAAAATATAGAGCTAACAATAGAATAAAGTATATGACGTGCTATAAAGGAAGTACAGGAATACATGAGATATAAGTAAGTAAATTGAGTACATGAAATAGAATAGAGAATATATGAACTGTAAATAATATAAGTGTTTTAGAGCACAAAATGGTTATATAATCGGTTTAGGTTGTACATGATTATTCTGCGGTAACTCGATTATATGTGAAGGCAAAATCGACATGTACATGATTACACTAATGAGATTTAATTACATAACCACTTCTACTCCCCTACCCTAATTAATACACAAGGATCCGATCAAGTTATATTACGTACATGATTGTTAATTTATACATGAAGTACATGTGAGAACATAGGAGTACATGAGAACACATGAGAGCACACGAGTGTACATGAATAATACGAATGCAAGGATTACAAGACGTACATGACAAAGTACATGAACATGAAATACCCGATGCACCCGATAAGTGGATAACATCTCATGATAAGATCTATAGAGTACTGGTCCGTGTTAACAACGTGTCAGCATCAAGTAAAGTAGTCTAGAGCAGGCAATATAGATACTATCATGAATAAAAACTAACATAGAATGTACTCGCCTGATATCCTGAACGGATGTGTATCGATGTCCGAACTGGAGTCACAGAGTCCTATGATGACAAATACAGGTTACAGAGTGTTCTAGATTAGACAATAGAGTTATATGCATGCTGTTAGGCCATCTCTAGGTCAGTAAAGTCAACTTGGGTCAACACTAGTCAAACTAGGTCAAACTTAGCTAATTAGTCAACATTTGGTCAACTTGGTTCAATTAGTCTAATATAGGGTTTTGGGATAAGTGGACTATTAGCTAGGCCAATGTAGCATCACAGCCACAAACCAATATAGGCTAAGGTATCTAGAACGAAACTCTATCTAAACTCCATATTTCATAACCCTATAGTGTGTGTGTATATATAGTTTGTGTATATATAGTCTGTGTATATATATATATACACAGTCTGTGTATATATATATATATACACCATATATTAAATTATCCTTATAGCTTGTGTTATGATACTACCAAACTACTACCAACCACCATACTTATTATACTCCTTCCTATATAATATGTATACATACTCATAGATGCGTCAAAGAAAAATATGGAATGGCTTGTAATAGTGAATGTTAGGACAATTTGATGCAAGGTGGAACCATAATGGGCATGGACAAGACAGTATGTGAGTATCCCCTTAATATGGACTGCTACCCAAGGCCTCTTCTATATAGGCCTGATTCTATATGTAGTTTGGAACCTGCATGCTACAGAGACCGTGCCTTAACATAAGGCTGCACACTCAAGCAATTAATATGAATTGGGTCTGTTATAAGAAGAATTTGATGAACATAGGACCCAACTATATGTGAACATGACCCAATTAGACATGGACAGAGCATGTGGATATGCCTAAGACTGGACAACAACTCACCCCAATATACCAACTGACACTAAAGATGAATTCATGACAGATGAAGGATGCAGCGAAACTGGACAAAACAGGTATTAGTTCATCATCAAACTGGGACTAAATGGAAGCTAAACCTGGACAGAACAATACATCCACATGGGCTGCACATGAGTATGAGGGTGAACTCACAACAAATGAACTATTATATAGGCTACAAAAGGGTAGCAGGACAACAGATAAAGGGAAAAATCTGAGCTTAATTCTTTAGTTATCCGAATAGATACTAAGGTAAATCAACTATGATATTCCAAGGACAGGGAACAATGTTAAGTCTGAACATTATAGTAGGTTGACTGAAAGTTAAAGCCTTAACTAAAACTTGGTTATCTGGACTGAACCAAGAATAATATCTGATACACTATGAAGGTAGAAGTGAACAAGAGGTGTGACCTATAATCTGGGGAAAATGCATATAAGGAACAATTGGTAATGCAACGTCTGGCAAGGCTCAAGACTGAACTATAATGTTCATACTTGTACATCCTTTTAGAGGATGCATGATATTACAAAATAGGTACTGCTCTTATGAGCAGGACATGGCTAAAACCAAAGAGGCCAATCAGTTGGAAGGTGCAGGATACCTGAACATGTGTAGTAAAATAGTGGAGGACAGACTTAAGAGGTGTAAAGGGCAATTTGGATGTATGGCAATAGTTGTCCATACATGAGTTGAGTTATAACATGAATAACAGGGAAGCCACATGATAATCTGTACATAACCTATAACAGGGAACAGAAAAGTACAAATGGCTCGACTGGGCATGATGTTAAGCAGTGGAGAATAGGTAATGATATGTGAAGTAGCAGGGCATACGATGTCACATCCATTTTTCTAGTTAAGGGTATTTTGGTAATTATAAATTTCTTTTGATTATTTTAATATATTATATTATTGGTGTTGTGAATTTTGGCCTTTGATAGTATAGCCTTGGTGCAACCTAGCCTAGTGTCTCACCATGACTTAGTGACTTAGTTAGCATGATTAATTAGTGTTAGTAATCCTATTTCTAGTTAGTTTCAAGTTAGAAGCTAATTAGCAAGCCATTGGTTAGAGGCTAGTTAGACTTATTGAATTAATAATTCAATTTAACCATAGAAAAAAGCCCAAGCCCAACTATCATGAAACCCTAGCCCACCCATGTTGTGGCCAGCCAAGTTAGGTCAAGGGAACCCTATTTAATACCTCTTAATGAAAATTGATTCTCTTTTCCATTCCTTCTCCTTCTGGCAAAACTCTAGGTATGTATCTTTTCTATTTTCTTCATTTCTTCTCCTTTTAAACCTTAGTCTTTTGCATTGGGTTCTGATCTATGTATATGGATTGTTGATGGTGAGAAAACTCAGATTTGGAGAGCATCGAAGTTTTGGAGTCACAAGAAGGATCGTCACTTTTGGAGCTTTTTCTAGGGAATTTACCCTCAATAGGTAATCTCTCCAAAACCCTTCAAATTCATGAATTCATCCCGTAGATGCATCCATCTAGGTGTCCCCTAGCTGTAGGATGAGTTTCGTAGGAATTGATATTGGTTTGGTGTCCGTATCGAACACGTATCAGTTTTTTTGTGAACGTGTTTGATGAAATGCCCCAAAGGGGTTTTTATTCAAAATTTTGAAATCTAATTGAATGAATTTATAGCCTTATACATGGCTTTTGATTTTATTTTAGACTGAGCACGCTTCATGTCCCTTTTTGTGTCCAAATCTGGACACAAACACGTGCACAAGGCCACGGTTCACTGCCCTGCTACCCGACTATTTCTGGATACGACACACACGTGGACTCGTACCACTTGACACAGAGGTGGGGACCATCACTGACAGGCCACCCCTCGAGTTTGGGACCATCTCATGTCATGTTGGACATGAGATCTAGCCCGTACTGATTCTGTACTGTGTGCGCACGCGTGAAATGGCCTCTCTGATACGCACCCACACATGCGACATGACACAGATTTGACACAGTGCAGGGACACGAATACGTAGCCCTACCCCTAGCGAACATCTAGACACGAGCACGAGGTGTCTTGTGTCGTGAGTCGTGTACACGAGTCCGTATCCCCACCGCACGAGGCTGTCTGTGCACGGGTTCACTTTGTGTGTTTTATGCTATTTGACACTTCGTGTCCAATATTATTGGATACGAATCACACCCCCATGACACATATGTTATGCCTAATCATCTGTACACATTTAATGGTTGGTTTAATTGAGTTTTCGAAAATCAATTGGAGGTTGAATGTTTACATTCCCAGTTTTACTGAAATTGAGTTTTCAGAGTTTAAAGGATTTAACTGCTAATTCATAGTTAATTTGATGATGATTAACATGCCTGATATATATATGTTACATAGCTGGGTTCATACTGACATGCATGTTTGGGTTGTAAATTGGATTTTCGACCATATTGATACACTGCAGTGATAATGGCTGATACATGGGTATTTAACTGAACATAGGTTCATTCAACCTTGTTCATTTCCTGAGATTGATGTCCACATGTACAATACTATGTTAATTTATGTGGTTTAGGGTTGTATACATTGTTCATTTCTATAAGGAAGTTGTTGCATTGGTTAATATATGAGTTAAGGTTGTATTTTACATTGTAATGTTTAATACACTAGTCCATTTCTGAATATAGGTTGACATATTATACTAAATTGATACCTGTCGATACAATGTAATGCCTGACACATGTTGTTTACTGGGTTTAGGCCATTTCACATGTTAACCAAGCATAAGATTAGTTCTTTTGTTCAATATTTGAGATTGAGGTTGCTATATATATTGTTCAATTGTAAGATGGAGACCTTACTTGAACATGGCCTATTTTATAGGCATGTACTATTGTATTCTTGATTTCTAAGGAGACAAGCAACACAGTTTGGTAGATGAATTAGGTCTTGAGTGTGTCTCATAAAACCCCCTACCATGTACCCTATGTCCACTACACCTAGACACCATGTGTGACACCTCACTTTAACATTCCTATATGCTATTGACACTACACACACATTCGAAACCATTGCTATGTTGACATATATGACTGCCATTTCCAAGCTCACATTACACTATATATATATATATATATATATATATATATATATATATATATATATATATATATATATATATATTATACTGAATTGACACCTGCAGATACAATGTAATGCCTGACACATGTTGTTTACTGGGTTTAGGCCATTTCACATGTTAACCGAGCATAAGATTAGTTCTTTTGTTCAATATTTGAGATTGAGGTTGCTATATATATTGTGCAATTGTAAGATGGAGACCTTACTTGAACATGGCCTGTTTTATAGGCATGTACTATTATATCCTTGAGTTCTAAGGAGACAGGCAACACAGTTTGGTAGATGAATTAGGTCTTGAGGGTGTCTCACAAAACCCCCTACCATGTACCCTATGTCCACTACACCTAGACACCATGTGTGATACCTCACTTTAACATTCCTATATGCTATTGACACTACACACACATTCAAAACCATTGCTATGTTGACATATATGACTGCCATTGCCAAGCTCACATTACACTATATATATATATATTTTATATATATATATATATATATATATATATATATATATATATATATATATATATTATATATATATACATGCATATAAAAGGGTGAGTGATATATATATATATATATATATATATATATATATATATATATATATATATATATATATATTTTTTTTTTTTTTTCTTTTGATATATATATATATATATATATATATATATATATATATATATATATATATATATATAAATATATATATATATATATATATATATATATCAAAGAAAAAATATATATATATATATATATATATATATATATATATATATATATATATATATATATATATATATATATATATCACTCACCCTTTTATATGCATGTATATATTATATGTATAGTGCTTGCATTATAGGCATTTAGCATATGTGAGCCTATGTACATTATATGTATATATCCACTTGTGTGTGTGATTGCTTGGTTTGACATTGTACTTGTGTTTGTGTGCTAGTATAGGCTTCGTTAGGCCTAGTAAGACTTGTTGGACTAGGATTTGGCTTAGTTAACCTAGCTTGACTTTATAAGTTGTCCAGAGTATAGAAGCATGCAAATTTTATCAAATGAAGCCTTATGCGCCCAAGTAATGCTGTGAAGCCCTATGCGCCCAAGTCATCCTGTGAAGCCCTATGTGCCCAAGTCATCCTGTGAAGCCCTATGCGCTCATCCCCCTGTGAAGCTTTATGCGCCCGAGTCGTCCTGTGAAGCTCTATGCGCCCAATTCGTCCTGTGAAGGAGGGCGCATAGCCTGAAATAGGGCTATGCGTCCAAGCCTGACCCGGTCAAAGACATGATCAAAATGTGCATCGAAGCACATGGTTACGTTAGTACCACGAGCAGTCGTGCACCGAAGCATGCGGCCACGTCAATACCATGACCAACCCACGATCTCGTAGCCTGCATGCGCCTACACCCTATGCGCCCAAGGCAGGACTATGCGCCCACATAAAAACTAGTGTGTTTTCCTTATGTGGGCGGATAACATCATTCCAGCTCAGAAACGAATATAAAAAGGGGTCTCATCCCTCTTCAAATCAGAGAACGGAGAGCATTTTTAAGAGCGAAATTGCTGTACTTCTTGGCAGTGAGCCGAGAGTTAGCAATTTTCTTAGGTTTTCTCCCACTTTTGTAATCAGAGTATTAATGGAGTAAAGGAGCAACTGCCGCTCGATCTCCATCGTCCCATTCCCCAAAATTCTTTTTTGTACTCGGGGATCCTCAGCGTAGGATCTCTCAGGCGTACTCGATTTGTGGTGCCTTGCGCCAATAAAGAAAAGACAACATTTCTTCTTCTTTTTGTGTGTGTCCATAAAAATGGCGACTCTGCTGGGGACTACCTTTTCCCCTGACGAGAAGGTGGTGATGCAATCCGATACCTACAAAGTAGGGAGTACTCAGAAGATGCTGATCGTAAAGTTCGATCAGCAGGCGTTCGAAGAGATGCTCTCGAGGGATGGCTCTACTTCCTCAAAATCAGCAAATCCAAACAAGTCTCGCAAGACTTAGCTTCCGAAGGCTCCCTGTGCATATCCTGCTAGTGTCATAGCAGATATGCAACTGGAGGACTCTGCCACGAAAGCTCCCCAAATGGAAAAGGCTCAAACCATTTCGGGCGCTACTAGCCTAGTGACTTCTTTCCTGCACAACCGACAACAGAGTTTTCGACGCTCGAGACTTGGTAAAGGAAAGCACTACGATGCTGTAATATCCCAAATTCGTGATACGTATTTAGTGTACGTATACGTGTTTTGGACCCATAATTATTTAGTCATGATTAGTTATCTTGGTTTATTTTGTATTGGCTTGGTTTTATTGGCATTGATAGTTCAATTGGTTTTAATGGTTCATTGGATTATTTTGGATTAGTGAGGCTTGGTTTATTTCATGGTTCATTTAGTTTAAATTGCTAGAGAGAGGGTTTATTGGCCTTGACTTGGTTCACCTTGGTTTATCTTGGCTTGGTTTATTTTGGGTTGGTATGGAGATTCACCACCACCATAAATATCAATTTCCCTCTCTCTCTCTCTCCTCATTTATTTTCTTCATCTTCTTCCTCATTACTCTTTCCTCTCCACCAACCACCAACCTAGGCAAGTTGCATCTTGCTATCACTTGAGGGCTACATTTTATTTGTCTAATAGCTTTATTAGCTCATTTTAAGCAACAATAGAACTTAGGTTTTCTCCATTTGGAGCTTAGAATTTTGTAGATCTAGGTTTGAAGTATTTTCGGATTTTGGTGGTTTTAATCTATAAAACTTGTCCATTTTCATGTTTTGATTATTCCATGTGGAAGAGAATTCAATTTTACACAAGTTAGAACCTTAAAAATCCAAATTTGGTTTTGTTTTGGCCAAGTTATGAAGATTTGAAATTTCGGAATTCATGGTGTTCTTCTCGGCCAGATGGAGAAGAAGACCCCTCGGCCAGATGAAGAAGAAGACCCCTCGCCCTGCGCTCTTTAGCGCTAGGCCAGATTGCGCTAGCTCTCCCTCGGCCTGTGCTCTTTAGCGCTAGGCCGGATTGCGCAATCACTTCCTCCGGCCAGCGCTCTTTAGCGCTGGGCCGACTTGCGCACGCTCCTCTGTGCACTTGATCGCAGCGCAACCCAGTCAGCGCAGTTCATCCGCAGTGCAACCCAGTCAGCGCAGTTCATCCGCAGCGCAACCCATCCTTCAGCGCAACCTAGTCAGCGCAGTTCATCTGCTGCGCAACCCATACTCTGCGCAATCCAACTCAGTGCACTTGGCTCCAGCACAATCCAACCCTGGCGCAACCTGTTCCTCTGAACCCCATGCACAATCCAACCCTGGCGCAACTTGTTCCTCTGAACCCCATGCGCAATCTAACCCTGGCGCAACCTGACCCTGGCTGCCCAGCGCAGTCTAGTCTTGGCACTTATTTGCATTATGTTTTATTTCATCTTCTTTTAGTTCATGGTATTTCTTGTTTATATCCTTACGCCTTTTGACACGACATTGATATGAGCACGATGTGAGCATAGCATGGTTGATGTATTGAATTCTGTGCGCAACTTGATAGTGACCCGGGGTGGTGTACTCTAGATAAGTGAATGGCATAGTTTATTGAGCGCCGTTGCGACGGCTCTATTGACATGATAATATAACATTGACCTGGACACCGTGGGTGACTTGTGAATGTATTAATAAATGAACCAATGTGTCTTGCATCATGTCTAGGGCATGGATCCCTGAGTACCACGGTCAGGGGTACATATTGAAATAAACTAAGGTTAATGACTAGAATAATTCACTAGTCATGAAGAGATGTTCCCCAGTTACAGGCGATCCCGTTATTCCGGCCGCAAATGTTTGGACTTATAGCCTGCCGACGAGTAGGGCACATTTCCAGCCCACTGTCATGTGGGGCACCCTCTATTGTCACTTTACTGATTAAACTCTATTGACACTCCAGATTGTTACTATAATGATTGTACTCTATTGTCACTCCAGTGTATTGTACTCTCTCTCTGATTGTCACTTTAATGATTGAACTCTCTAAATTGTCACTATAATGTTCGCCTGGATAACCTGGATAGCTGCAGGGCCTGTGACTACTTGGAGCATCTCATTGTATCTTGCTAGTAACTAGGATTGTGATAACCCTAGTTAGTTAATGTAGAAAGCCGTAGGCAATGATTGGCCGTGATTGATTGGATGGAGTCTAGTCCAGTATAGTATTGTCTAGAAGTGATTGATTGCAAGATTGTACCAGAATGATTGAATGATTGTCACTCCAGATTGTCACTATAATGATTGTACTCTATTGTCACTCTAGCGTATTGTACTCTTTATTGTCACTTTTATCATTGTACTCTCTCATTTTTCCCCTTAATGATTGTCACCGTTAGCAATAAATGATCAGAGACTAAGTTCCGTTCAGGTGAAGGGTTACAATCTCGGTCCTTGTTTGGTTTAAGGATTATAACCTGGCTTCCGGAATAGTACCTTCGTCTTCTCTTCATATATTGCCCAGCTATATTTTATTTAGCATGATTCTCCAGTTGTCTTATGTCATTGATGCTTCACTTAATTATATTCTCTGATTGGGACAAGTGCATTGGTAGTGCACAAACCTCAATCTGTGTTACTTATTGTTTTCTTACATATTGAATGCTAATAATTTGTTGGTTTTAGTCCTAAGTGCAGCCTCATTTGTGGCACTTGCTCTTTCTGGGGTCTGACCCAGCTGGTTTTGTATGGCCAGATACCGGAGCAGCACCAAAGGATCTCCCTGCTTTCCAGCCCGATGGTGACCACCAGGCGTAACCAGGGCATCGAGTGGGTTTTTTTTGTTCTTCCACTGTAATATTGTAAATTATTCTTTTTGAGGCGTTTAGCCGACGAGCAAGTGTTAGCTCGATTGAAGCTTTTACTTATTGTCTGTCTACGGGCTGTAACATGATTGACAAGCCCCGGGGGTTGATCATGTATGATTGAACTCTTGCTAGTCCTCGCATTTTGTAACGACTAGCTTCATGATCATTCCGAATATGTAATGTATGGGACGCCTTACTATTGTGTATTTGGTGGTCTGACATCTTGTAACTATTATTAGTTGGTTGAGGTTGCGACAATAGGCTATTTTATGACCTTAAGAGACTGATGGATTGTAGTGAAACCCTCACATATCTAGACAGCCGTGACCGTATAGTGGCGTAGATTCTATTCCGTTATACGTAGCTGGTTATGTACGCCCCCGCTCTCCAGTATTCTGGTTCTGGGGCGTTACATGGTTTAAGTGGTGGCCCATACATGTCTTGTTAATCAAGATGTATGAGGGTTTACCGGATAGTTGTCTCAATCTGTACTCTCCTTTGATCTCCACTCGTATCTTCATATCTCCTTGAATTCCTGACTTGATAACATGCTTGTATCATTGATCCATCCTGGTCCTTCTTTAATATCCCTGATGTCATTGCTTCAGTGACATCGTTCCTGTTGATCAGCCAGAAGGAGCTCAGTCCTCAGCAACAACCTCCCGAGCCGTACCTCCTGGAGAACCAGTACCACCAGTTCAGTCCGTTCAGCCTGCCGAGCCGGATGATGGCACCTTGGTAGGTCTCATCAGGATCTTGATAGCTTTCCAGGATCGTCGAGGAGACGCCTTACACCAGGCAGTAGAAGATGCTCTGAACAGAGGCGGTCGTCATGGGAACAGTACGGTCAACAGTTTTAAGCGCCTGAACCCTCCATTCTTCGATGGCAGCGAGGATGCCATTGCTGCCGATGCTTGGCTACAGGATACAGAGGTGATTCTTGAAGCCGCGAAGACTCCAGAAGACGAGAAGGTGGCTGTAGTGCGCCTACAGTTATTGGATCTAGCCCGCAGTTGGTGGGCCGCACAAGCAGTGGGATTGGCAACACCTGTCTCCTGGGCAGTGTTCAGCGAGAAGTTCCAGACCAAGTATTATGATGCAGTGGCTCGATATGACTTGCAGACCAGGTTCAGTAATCTTAAGCAGATGGGGAGGACGGTCGACGGTTATACGGCCGAGTTTTCCAGACTCAGTCGGTTTGCTCCCACCTTGGTGGCAACCGAGTTTGACAGAGCGCAGAGGTTCCAGCAGGGACTTCACCTGGAGATTATATTGGTAGTAGAATAGTTCGAGCATCAGACCTATGATGCGGTGTTGCGAGCAGCAAGGAGGCACGAGTATACCTTCCAGAGAATAGTGGACAGGACCGGAGGTCGGAAGCGGTCCCATAGTCAAATGAACCAGTCTTCGGCACCACCTCCAGCAGCTAGGACTTTAACTATTGGAGCTCCGAGGCGAGCAGCTTCAGTTATGTCGGACCAGCACTCAACCCTGACGTACTCTCAACAGAAACAAAAGCAAGCACAGTCTTCCGCCGTAGGCTGTTCTTATTGTGGGAAGCCTGGACACGTGGTAGAGGAGTGTCGCAAGGCGTTGGGATTGTGTCTATTGTGTGGAGCACCGGCCATAGGGTGGGGTCCTGTCCATTCAGAGTTGATTCAGCATCGATAGTATCTAGTCCCTCGGTTGGGGGACCAGCACCAGCACCAGCACCAGCTCCAGTTCACCAGCAGCAGCAGTTCCCGTTCCCGAGGCCATTGCCGACTCAGGCCCAGACTTTCCAGCAACAGGACCCGCGACAGTTTGCCCTAGCCCAGGCTCAGGTTCAGAATTGGCCGAGAGGTATATGTGTCCTCTCATCTTGCTTTTCTACCGTCATTATGCGGGGTGCATGACGTATTTCATGTATCATAATTGCGACGGAACATCCCGAACCCGAGCCATATCCTAGGTCATTCGAAACTGGTTATTGGTACCAACCTTTTCGTATGAGGAGATGCCCGTGTCCATGTTTGACCAAAGAGAGAGACCGCAAGCGCAAGACTATCAGTTCAGTCCGTGTTGCTTAGAGTTATCCCTCTTTGGGAGAGTCAAACTTGGGAGCATGAGGATGATATCTGATCAGGTCATCCCGGCTGGTTTGACTCGTAAGGTGTAATATCTTCCTTATGCCTTATGCTTCGAATCCTTGCTTGTATGAATGATTGTATGATTGATTGGTAGTAGTAGATTGCCTATGATAGAATAGCTTTCCCTTACATCTCTAGCCACTTGATTTAATTCCGAGGACGGAATTCTTTTAAGGTGGGTAGGATTTAATGTCCTAAATTCGTGATATGTATTTAGTGTACGTATACGTGTTTTGGACCCATAATTATTTAGTCATAATTAGTTATCTTGGTTTATTTTGTATTGGCTTGGTTTTATTAGCATTGATAGTTCAATTGGTTTTAATGATTCATTGGTTTATTTTGGATTAGTGAGGCTTGGTTTATTTCATAGTTCATTTGGTTTAAATTGCTAGAGAGAGGGTTTATTGGCCTTGACTTGGTTCATCTTGGTTTATCTTGGCTTGGTTTATTTTGGGTTGGCATGGAGAACCACCACCACCATAAATATCAATTTTCCTCCCTCTCTCTCTCTCTCTCCTCATTTATTTTCTTCATCTTCTTCCTCATTACTCTTTCCACTCCACCAACCACCAACCTAGGCAAGTTGCATCTTGCTATCACTTGAGGGCTATATTTTATTTATCTAATAGCTTTATTAGCTTATTTTAAGCAACATTAGAACTTGGGTTTTCTCCATTTGGAGCTTAGAATTTTATAGATCTAGGATTGAAGTATTTTCGGATTTTGGTGGTTTTGATCTATAAAACTTGTCCATTTTCATGTTTTGATTGTTCCATGTGGAAGAGAATTCAATTTTACACAAGTTAGAACCTTGAAAATCCAAATTTGGTTTTGTTTTGGCCAAGTTATGAAGATTTAAAATTTCGGAATTCATGGTGTTCTTCTCGACCAGATGGAGAAGAAGACCCCTCGGCCTGCGCTCTTTAGCGCTAGGCCGGATTGCGCTAGCTCCCCTTCGGCCTGCGCTCTTTAGCGCTAGGCCGGATTGTGCAATCACTTCCCCCGGCCAGCGCTCTTTAGCGCTGGGCCGACTTGCGCACGCTCCTCTGCGCACTTGACCGCAGCGTAACCCAGTCAGCACAGTTCATCCGCAGCGCAACCCAGTCAGCGCAGTTCATCCTCAGTGTAACCCATCCTCCAGCGCAATCCAGTCAGCGCAGTTCATCTGCTGCGCAACCCATACTCTGCGCAATCCAACTCAGCGCGCTTGGCTCCAGCGCAATCCAACCCTGGCGCAACCTGTTCCTCTGAACCCCATACGCAATCCAACCCTGGCGCAACTTGTTCCTCTGAACCCCATGCGCAATCTAACCCTGGCGCAACCTGACCCTGGCTGCCCAGCGCAGTCTAGTCTTGGCACTTATTTGCATTATGTTTTATTTTATCTTCTTTTATTTCATGGTATTTCCTGTTTATATCTTTACGCCTTTTGACACGACATTGATATGAGCACGATGTGAGCATAGCATGGTTGATGTATTGAATTCTGTACGCAACTTGATAGTGACCCAGGGTGGTGTACTCCAGATAAGTGAATGGCATAGTTTATTGAGCGCCGTTGCGACGTCTCTATTGACATGATAATGTAACATTGACCTGGACACCGTGGGTGACTTGTGAATGTATTGATAAATGAACCAGTGTGTCTTGTATCATGTCTAGGGCATGGATCCCTGAGTACCACGGTCAGGGGTACATATTGAAATAAACTAAGGTTAATGACTAGAATAATTCACTAGTCATGAAGAGATGTTCTCCAGTTACAGGCGATCCCGTTATTCCGGCCGCAAATGTTTGGACTTGTAGCCTGCCGACGAGTAGGGCACATTTCCAGCCCACTGTCATGTGGGGCACCCTCTATTGTCACTTTACTGATTAAACTCTATTGACACTCCAGATTGTTACTGTAATGATTGTACTCTATTGTCACTCCAGTGTATTGTACTCTCTCTGATTGTCACTTTAATGATTGAACTCTCTAAATTGTCACTATAATATTCGCCTGGATAACCTGGATAGCTGCAGGGCCTGTGACTACTTGGTGTATCTCATTGCATCTTGCCAGTAACTAGGATTGTGATAACCCTAGTTAGTTAATGTAGAAAGCCATAGGCAATGATTGGCCGTGATTGATTGGATGGAGTCTAGTCTAGTATAGTATTGTCTAGAAGTGATTGATTGCAAGATTGTACCAGAATGATTGAATGATTGTCACTCCAGATTGTCACTATAATGATTGTACTCTATTGTCACTCTAGCGTATTGTACTCTTCATTGTCACTTTTATCATTGTACTCTCTCATTTTTCCCCTTAATGATTGTCACCGTTAGCAATAAATGATCAGAGACTAAGTTTCGTTCAGGTGAAGGGTTACAATCTCGGTCCTTGTTTGGTTTAAGGATTATAACCTGGCTTCCGGAATAGTACCTTCGTCTTCTCTTCATATATTGCCCAGCTATATTTTATTTAGCATGATTCTCCAGTTGTCTTATGTCATTGATGCTTCACTTAATTATATTCTCTGATTGGGACAAGTGCATTGGTAGTGCACAAACCTCAATCTGTGTTACTTATTGTTTTCTTACATATTGAATGCTAATGATTTGTTGGTTTTAGTCCTAAGTGCAGCCTCATTTATGGCACTTGCTCTTTCTGGGGTCTGACCCAGCTGGTTTTGTATGGCCAGATACCGGAGCAGCACCAAAGGATCTCCCTGCTTTCCAGCCCGATGGTGACCACCAGGCGTAACCAGGGCATCGAGTGGGTTTCTTTTGTTCTCCCACTGTAATATTGTAAATTATTCTTTTTGAGGCGTTTAGCCGACGAGCAAGTGTTAGCTCGATTGCAGCTTTTACTTATTGTCTGCCTACGGGCTGTAACATGATTGACAAGCCCCGGGGGTTGATCATGTATGACTGAACTCTTGCTTGTCCTCGTATTTTGTAACGACTAGCTTCATGATCATTCCGAATATGTAATATATGGGACGCCTTACTATTGTGTATTTGGTGGTCTGACATCTTGTAACTATTATTAGTTGGTTGAGGTTGAGACAATAGGCTATTTTATGACCTTAAGAGACTGATGGATTATAGTGAAACCCTCATATATCTAGACAGCCGTGACCGTATAGCGGCGTGGATTCCATTCCGTTATACGTAGCTGGCTATGTACGCCCCCGTTCTTCAGTATTCTGGTTCTGGGGCATTACAGATGCCAAGAATCAGGGTGTTCGACACTCTGGGCAAATCTAGCAAGGCTCACAAACGAAGGAGGCAAAGCTGGAAGAAAATAGCGCTGCTCCACCAAGCATGCGCCCAAAGCTATGCGCCCAAGGAGATGTTTGGGTGCATAGCCCCAATCAGAATGCTTCTATCTTCGACAGATTGGGCATCCAGGGTCATGCGCCCAAGGCTATACGCTCAGGCTCCACTGATCCATACTATGTGCCCACGTCAAGGAGGTTCAGACATGCTGCCAAGAAGTATGCGCCCAAAGGCCAGTCTCTAAGGCCTATGCGTCCACAGCAAAAAAGACAGGCCCTAACGCGTATAGCACGGGGCTGTCTTCAAGGACATGACAGAACTTAGGTGTGGGGGTTTCCCCTGCACATGAACTAAGTCTGGATGTGCCAACTCTCCTTACGAACCCGGATGCAAAGCTCAGCGATGCATGCAACATGGGTTGTAAGGCAAAACACCCTTCCGCTGACTTACGCGACATGATAAATCATAAGCATAAAGTGAGAGAGGACATAAAAATTCATAGTGCACATCCTTGCACCAGTATTGTCATCAACTGTTGCTGCTCTAAAGCAACAAAAGTGCCTCAGAGACAGTCCGTGTTCCGACGGCTGCATTTATCTGACGATGAAAAGCCGCTGTGTGTCTAATCCAACATGGCTTCATGGGGTCCCCCTTACTGAAGCCCCAATCAAAGATAGTGGGCCACGAACCCAACTTTCTCTCTCAGTTCCACGAGAAGAAGGAGAAGAAGTCTACCAACAGATGGCCAGCAGGCTGCCACATCTGAAGGAGTCTATATGGGTACTCGGTCAAAGTCGAGATTCCGTATAGATGACGAAGACTCCCAAGCTGGGGGTAGTATTCCATCAGAGTCTGAAGCGGATGACCTTCACACTGGGGGTAGCCTCCCAGAGGATGATGATCTCTTCGAGTCTGACGATAACTATCTACCTTCCCTACCTGAAGATGAGGGACTCGTCAACTCAGAGACAGACAGTATCAGCACCAGTTGTACTGTTTCCTCTGTTCATCCTCGTATGTTATCTATATACATGGCGGACGGAGGAAGACATGATGAAGCCAGTGATCAGACCAGCAAACGGCTAGAGGGTACGTCTTGAAACAACATTTGCCAAAATTACTGATATGTTGACCAGTATCATAACGGTTTAAGCTGCTGGGGCTGTTCCTCCACCTCAATAAAATGTCTCAGCTCATGATAGTCCAGCTCATAGCAACAACCCTCCTTCACTACAAAAGAAGTATCACTCCGTTGCGCCTCCTCCGAATCTTACAAATGCCGGAGGTGGTCCTTCGCCAATGACGCCTGACAACCGTTCGGCAGCTGTATTCCAACACCTACTCAATCAACATGATACAATTGATTCCTTGGTTGCCCGTCTCGACACCATCTCACACAAAGACGAGCTTCAGAAGATAGGGATATCTCAACCTTATCCTCCTGAAGGGGAGAACGCTACTTGCCCTCCTAACTACAAGCCGCTGATGCTAAATTCATTTGATAGGTTGACTTCTCCTCGTCAACACATGACATACTTCAACATGCAGACTTTGCACTTACCCAGGGACGATCCGTTCTTGTCAAAGCTGTTTATTAGCACCTTGTAGGGGATAACTTTTGAATGGTTCTGTAGTATGCCTGACGGTTGTATCAATTCGTTTAAAGACGTGGAGAGGTTGTTCCTCAATAGATTTTACGAGAGTGGCATACACGTTAGTATTTCCACCCTCATCGAGACCAAGCAAAGGAGGACTGAGTCTGTCATCGCCTTCATCGAACGCTTCAGGCGGCTAGCACTGAAGATGTCCTTCGGCATACCAGACTCAGAACTTATGGATACTTTTCGACATAACTTCTTTCCTACGGTGAAGTTTTGTCTGGGTATACATAAGTATGATACATGGCCCACTTTTATTGGGGTCGCTGATGCTGCTGAAAATAACGTTCCTAATCTGGAACTACTAGGGTTAAAAACACCCAAATCTGAAGACAAGGGCAAGCATCCTTAAACTATCCTTGTCCGTGGGGGTAAAGAAAAATAAGTCTTGAAGGTCGACACATCCAAAGGAGCTTCCAATTCTCAGGGCGCCTCCGACAAGACTAAGGAGACCTTCTCCTTTGACGAAGACGATGTCATTACCATATTTCACACCCTGACGAAGGGTAATAAACTGACATTGTCACACCCACTTTTCACTTCAAGGGTATTTTGGTAATTTTAGATTATTTTATTTATTTATTGAATTCATGTGATGATATGTGGTTTGGTTTGTTGTCTGGGTAGTTTTGATGGGTTTGACTTAGCTAACCATGACCTAGAACCTTGATGCCATATTAGAATTTGATTTATTATTATTAGAATTAATTTTAGCATTTATTAGTTATTTTTAAAGTATTTTAATTGATTTTTTTAGCCTTTTTAAGTAGCCTTTTTAAAGCCTTTTTGACTTGGGCTTTACTAGCAGCATAGGGAGCCTAGGACCAAGCATCTAACCTAACCCTAATATCCCTATACCTGGCCGGCCATAGGCAGCCCCTCCTCTTTCATTTGTATTGTAGTTTGTAGCCTCCAAGAAACCCTAGATTTCCCCTATTCCAAAATTTCTAACTTTTGCATCCGGAGTCCGTTTCTCCTCAAACGAAGTCCGTCGTGCTCGTAGGAAGGAGAGGATCTTGCTGGAGTAGTGCTAGCAAGGTGGTGGAGGCATTTGCTTGAGGGTACTCGACCGTTGGAGTGTTCGAGGAGTCTACTATAAAAATTTGTCGGATTAGCTGTTTCACTTAACAAAATGCATAAAATTGGCCTTTGAAAATAAAACGAGAAAAAGTACAAAAAGTACAAATTATTCTGGGAAGTATGGCTATGGAAGTCTGATCTGAAGACGATCACTTTGTTCCTTGGACTATACGATGATGATGAAGATCACTGCTAGAAGATGAACAGCCGGAAGAACTAAGTCACCAGAAAGGTATCGACGCACTTGGGCACTGATGGCGAGGTCGAATGCATTCCTGCTTTACTTCACTCTATTTTGGAAGAAAAAGTTGAAGAAGAATGCTACCGAAAATCAAAGTCTCTGGGCTCTGATTTATATATTCTCTCCTGTCTCTCTGATCCCCTCTCGATCTGAAAAATAAGTCTATTTATAGACTTGACCCATTGTGCGTAAAAAAAAACAAAATTAGGTTTTTACGCTGGTAACTGTCACCCACGATGGAAGTCACCCTCTACGTATGTTGACACGTGTCCCATTATTTCAATAAAAATAGGGAGCACGTACACACGTTCCTCAATAAATATGGCACGAAAGCCACGTGGATAAACCACATTCCAAAGTAGTCAGGAAGAATTGGGCGTAAAAACAACCCAAAATATGCTCCAAGCGTAAAGTGGCAAACTGGCGTAAAAACAACCCAAATAAAATTTCTCAGCGTAAAGTGGCTAAAATAGCCTTGAGCGTAAAACTTAGCCCAAATAGACTTTACACTCACAATAGCCTTGAGCGTAAAAGCTCACATAACTATCGTGCGTAAAAAGAAGTGATTTTATTGAGCGTAAAATAGCCTTCTCTGCACACCATACGACAAGTATCGAGTTTGGTGAAAAATCCGATCTTCTCGACTTCTGTGTTGCATGATGTCAGTATAATCATTCTGTCAAATCAAATCTTCTGCATTAAATGTTGTCTGAAAGTTTGTCTCTAAGCGTAAAACTCAATGAACTGTCTTGGCGTAAAGTAGCTAGCGTAAAATTTTCAATCTCTTTGACTCAGTCCATAGAGCACTTTTTACGCTCCTACAAGACCCCCTTCAAAGTTTTCAAATATTTTCAAAATTTGAAACACTTTGAACAGAAGCGTAAAATTTGGAATTTGACCAGTTAGCGTAAAGTTCGGGATATCCAACGGTTATCCGCGTAAAAGTTGGCATATCCAACAGTCGGCTTAAAATCTGGAATTCGAACCGATTCAAAAATTCTCTATAAATAGGGTTCTTCGGAGAGAGAGAAAGCTTTACTTGTCTTCTTTACTTTCATAATCCCGATCTTCCTCGAATCTTCTTTTTCCCCTTTCATTCAACTCGATGGCTCCCAAGAAATCCACCGTCGGCAGCAAAGGCAAGAAACCCGCCGTTGATTCTTCGTCGGTCGACCGTGTGCCAAACCCTGTTCGGCCATCTACAGCATCTCAGCAAAGTAACCCCGTCGTGGCTCTGGCAATGAGGGGTAAAACATTAAACTTTGGTCATGAGTTCATCGGAGAAGAGACCCCAACGAAAACAGAAAACTACGCTCACGTTGTTCGTGTTAGCGTAAAAAACTTTAAATACGCCCACATTTATTGTGTCAGCGTAAAACTTGAAATACGCCCACATCTAATGTGTCAGCGTAAAATTTGAAATACGCTCACATCTAATGTGCCAGCGTAAAACTTGAAATACGTCCACATCTAATGTGCCAGCGTAAAACTTGAAATACGCCCACATCTAATGTGCCAGCGTAAAATCTCACAAAATGAAAAGACTTTGTGTACAATAAAGACTTTTTACATTTTTAAAACTTTTTACCCTTTGTATTTAAGACTTAGACCAATTTATCTGCGTAAAAGATACCAAATTAGATTTTCACTAACTTGATTTTTCTTTTTTCTTTCGGCAATAGACTTGCAAATTCACCCTCTTGCAGAAATATTTGGGTCGCCGGCTGGTATGGTTGGCTCAAACTATCTGGAGAACTTATCACTTGTACAGTTTCCTCAATCCAACCCTGAATACCCTGAAGGAAGAGCGCAACTGATAGCTGCTCAAGGGGACAGGATGTTGCTGTCCATGATGAATGGAGAAGTGTTGGTATCACTAGAAGACCAACAATTTTTGAAGCCAGCTTTTCTATTTGGGGATGCGATAGACTTCAAATCGCAGACTCACCCCAAAAAAGAAGCCTGGGTGTTTAAGTTTGGAGAAAGGGTGATGTATCTCCCTGACACGGACATGGATTATCCTCTATCTGCTTTTGTCCATGCTACTCACCCTCGTTGGATGCTATGGAATTTGACTCCCAGTAGCTATGGCAGGCCAGGCAAGATTATTTTCAAGAGGGAGAGAGCTATTGATATGGGCTACCACATTAGTATTCCCAGTGGTGGTGTTGTCCCATTTTATGGTTTATTGCCCGGGTTCACACCAAGTGAAGACTCATTTCTGATCCAGCTAGTACAAGTACCCATGTTTATAAATAAGTCCGTGAAAGAAGCTGTGCTATATCCTCAGACCAACCCTAGGTTGACAGGGTGGTTGACTCCTTATAGTACTAATTGGATTCAAATCAGTGCTTGGATTATGAAGCACTTTAAAACAGGCCTGGAAACTATCGGTCTATATGAAGTAGTGGCCTCTACAAGTTATGGCATACCACCAAACAGTAACTTGTTCTTGGCTTTATTGGAATTGTATATGAGTTTAACAGGAACTTTTGCAACTCTACTTGGTGAAATGGGTCTTGCTTTGCATGAGATGCAATTTATCTCGAAGCTGCCGATGGACGAGGCCCCTTCTGAAGAATATATTTCCTCCAATCGGGAACTAGCAGAAATAAGAGAGAATAACCCTGAATTCGTGTAGGTTTATGAAGAACTCATGTGCCATTATCTGATTTGCACCAGTTTGTATGAAACTGGATCACATTTGGCATATGTAACCAAATGGACTACCTATTTATTTTACCATGAAAATAGGATATCCAGGACTGAGAAGGGTAGGTTTCGAGAAAACAAGACTCAAACCATCAACCCTTGCTCTATAATTCCAGTAGATGTGATCCAGGAACTGATGGTCTCACATAAAGCTCGAGACCAATATCTATCCACCAAGACTGGAGATATCCCTGCAGGGACTGAGGCTTTAAGCTACCTGAGACATGGTAATCAGAAGATGTCAAGGAAGGCTCTGCTGGCAGGCTTCCTATCCCTATGGCTACGAAGATAGGTCATGCCGGGGATCAGTACCATAGACAGGATCCACCGAAATGTATTGTGGCCAGTAGTACATTTGGTGTTCAAAGCAAAAATCAATCTGTTGTCGGTAATGGTATACCGAATAAATACAGGCCTACGAACTTTTGGTGAAGAATTGCTTAATAATGCTCCTCACCGAGACAATTTTCCAAGGGTGGAGCTGCCATATACTTATTTGATGGGATGGTTATTACATCACAATTGCAATTTGCTGCCACCAGGCCCTGAAGATGAAGCAAATATCTTCCTTCAAAAATTCAGCAAGGCCACATAGACTGCCACGACAGTGGCAGACACCCGAGCAGCGTTGAATTACTCCCATGGTTGGAATTTCTTCTGCACAAGGCCGCCAGTTCTAGCTGATTGCCTCGGCGTACAATTCGAAGACAGAGGAGAGAGGACAATGTCATTACCAAAATCAGTTTTCCAATGGTTAATATGCATCAGACCCTCTCATCTGATGTACAGGAATGAAGATAACTGTGCATTTGAGCCTTATCTGCCGAGTAGGTTCGCTCGTCAATTTGGATATGACCAGCTTCATGTTGGCAATCCTTCCACTAGCTTCTATTATTATGGAAAACTGATTGACGGTGCGAGAGCATGGAGATACTTCAGCACCACATGTACTGGTACAAGATTCAAAATATCTACTGCCACCAGTACAACCTAGCTACGTATACTTCACCTATATGCTCGTTTTTATGCATCCATCTGTTCTTTCGCAGATGGTTATAGTATGCCAGGAAGTCTTCGGTGGCCTAAAGAAGGGAACATCGAGGAACCAATCAGAATAACTCCTGATGTACCCGACAACACTACTGTTACAGATGAATTTCTGACAGTATTCCCTACAGGAGCTGGGGAAATAGCAGTGGGACCAATAGTTATTCGGAAAACTCGCAAACGGAAGCAGAGTACAGCTACTACTCTTCCAGTGAGGTCTCCTGAAAAGAAGAAGAAGGTCCCCGTCAAGATGCCTTCCAAACCAAGAGCTGCTACTCCAGAGGATGACATTTCTGTCGAAGAACCGCCACATGTCGCATCCTCTTCAACTCATTTTGAAGAAGGATCCTCAGCATCCCAAGCAGCCATATCAACCGAAACTGTAGGGATTTAATCGCCAGGATGCCTTAGTACTTCACTTCATTTAACCTTGCCACAAAAGGCTCAAATAGTTGAAGGCATTGCTTCAGAATCTATCCCACTAGATGAACCAGCTCTCAATTTTGATGATGAAGATTGGGATGGGGATTATGACGTATATTTGGCACGTTCTACACCTATTCCAGGTATATATACAAAATCTATATAAGATTATACATTATGATTTTGTATTTTAATTTGTTTTGTTCATTTTGCAGGTGTTATTATTGTACCAAAACCTATGGCTCCTCCTTCTTCTCAGGAAAATATTTATGAGGAGAACCCGGAGTCTGAGGAAGAGAGTTATTCTTCAGATGGAGTAGAGAAAATTCAACCAAAAGAAGAACTACGACAAGAGCTTGAAACAGAGGTTCAACCAGGATTATCTTCTCATATTGACAACAGAGAAGAAGAACAAACTGTAGAAAAATCAACTGCAGATCAAGAACCAGCTGCTGAAGAAGGAACTGATCTCAATGAAGAGATTGAAGTGTTTTCAGAGTCTGAACAGCCAGAAGTCCAAAAAGGTGATGAAGGCGTAGTCAAGTCATCCACTGAAACTGAAAATGTCATGATAGCATCATCTGCTATTATTACTAATCGAACAGAAGTTCATGAGGAGACAATGCTTGAATCTGAGTCAGCTGCTTCAACTGTTATTCCATCCACCACAATTACCGCCACCAGAACTCCAGAAACGGCTGGAGTAACAATTACTAAAGACGTGATCTCTGAAGCTCCCAGGGATGAGTTGGCTATGGTAGCGATGACAACATCGTCTATATCTCAGTCTGCTATCGGAACCACCACATCTACCCCTAGTATTCGAAAAAGGGATTTGGTAGAGATTGCTGCAACTCCAAGCTCCAATGCAGAAATAAATCTCTTAGTTGAGATTCATACTGAAGTTTTTTACAAGATACTAGCAGCTTTGATTGACATGGTCTTGAATAGGGGTCTGAGTTATGAAAGCTTGAAAGGCGCGATTGTTTCCACTATCAGGAACGTCGCCATGTTTAATGATGTTGAGAGAGTAACTGCATTGGAAAATGTTGTAGAAGAACTTGAGCAACCTATTAAAGAATATCTGAGGTTGACAAGTAAAACTACTGAAAGTCTCATTCAAGCTGAGTACGATGCTTTATCAGCTGAATACACTGCTCGGGAGACTACTTTCAACAACTCTCTCAGAGAACATAGCAGCAAAGTCGCCAAAGAGAAAGCTCTCTTAGCTGATACAAAGCCTCAGTTGGAGCGTTATAGAGAAGCCTACGACACTTCAAATACAAAAATTCAGGAACAAAATGATAAAATTCGTGAAGTGGAGGCCGAACTAGCTCGTCTGAAAGCTGAGAAGGAACAATTAATAGCAGCTCGTGACCAATATTTGACACAGAGCTCAATTCTGGAGGAACAAGTTTTTGGAGCTGAATCTACTATCAAGCACCTTGATGATGCCAGAGATAATCTGATAGCTACTTTCGCTAAGTTTTCTCCTATTTGCACTCCAGAGGCTCGAAGAAAGATAGCTACTGAAAATGTAATGGGCTCTCATGAGAAGCGTTTAGCAGAGCTCCAAAAATTGCTAAAAGATATATCTGCTCCGCCTTAGGCAAATAAGGAGCTTTTGTAACCTTTTATCTTATTCAAGAAATGAATAAAATATTTATTTTGTGATTCTATCATTTATTTTGAAATTAAATGATAGGTATGAGATAGAAAACACTTATCAGAGGTAATATGGACGTGACAAGTCTTCTAAACTCAATAAATTGTATCTATCCAGAGGTAATATGGACATGATAGATAATAAAATCTTGTTTTCATTTTTAGAGTATACAATACTATCAGAGGTAATATAGACGTGACAGATTGTAACGACTCAAAGAAAAATAAATTAATATCTATTCAGAGGTTAAATGGACATGATAGATAGGAAAAATAAGCAGACTTAATATTTATGCAGAGGTCGAATGGACATGATAGATAATAAATCTAACTTTTTATACCAACTGGTGAGATAAAAGATTAATATTTCTCTTTGAGGAGACAAGTAATCAGCTTAACCAAACATTGGTAGCTGGAGAAATAAGAAGACAGACGTCATTGAGGATATATACCAAAACTATGAAAGAATGAATAAACCAACGTTTCTTTTGGAAAAAGAACGATCATTTCAATTCCACAATTAAATGGATGAATCTGATGTAATGAATGGATAGGTCTTTTCAGGAATGAAAGAGTTGTTTTCAATTTCCAAGACCGGTTCATTAATAGCTCTCTCCTATAAATAGATGAGAACACTTTGTAACATTTCATCCTTGTTTCCATTCCTCTATTGGAAATGTCTTCCGAACACGTGCTGCAAAAGTCTGAAGTCACCACGAAAGTTGAGGATGTCATCGAGACACGCCCCGTTGAGCCAATTGCGTCAGGCCCAACCGGAATAGGCGAAGGCTCGTCTACGCCCAAGCCACCCCAAGACATTCTCGCTTTCTTAATAGAGTCAGGAAAAACTCCTGAAGAAGAGACGCTGAGGATGGCTGCCTGCAAGTTTTTTGTGAACTCAGGCAATGATGTCTTCGATGCATTGGCTGACTATGTATTTAATAAGGAAGGCAGTGGTCTTCATCCTTAATCCTTTGTTCTGAACAAAAATAAATTAAAAAAAATTATTTTCATTCTATTTTTTTATACATAGTACTTCTTAAGAAATTTTCCATTGATCGGCATCATGAGTAAATCTCCATTGGGCTTAGATAACCGATAGGCACCGTTGAAAAAACTGTCTCGATGACATAAGGGCCTTCCCATTTCGCTTGGAATTTCCCTTTGCTCTTATGAGTCATCACCATCGGTCTTCGAACAGCTAGTACTAGCTCACCAACTTTAAATACCCTCTCTTTAACTTTACGATTGAAAGTTCGAGATATACGGGCTTGATGTAGTTCAATATGCTGTTGAGCTTGAAGACGCTTCTCATCCAATCCTTCAAGTTCTTGGAGTCGTAAGCGATCATTGTTCTCTGTAGTTAGCTCATTAGCAGTAGCTATTCGAAGAGATGGAATCTGAATTTCTAATGGAAGGACAGCCTCACATCCGTAGACCAATGAAAATGGTGTAAAATTGGTAGGAGTTCGGACTGTCGTTCGATAAGCCCATAAACATTCTCCAAGTTTCTCATTCCAATCACGTTTGTTAGAAGAGACAAACTTTTTGATAAGTTTGATGATCATCTTGTTGAAACCTTTGGCTAAACCATTAGCAGCTGGATTTTAAGCCGTAGACGCCAAGTTTTGGATTCGATTCTTATCACAGAACCGATAAAATGCCTGACTGGCAAATTGTGGTCCATTATCATGTATTATCCGTCGAGGGATCCCGAAGCGATAAATAACATGGTGTTTGATGAAGCTAATCACATTAGATATTTTCACTTCAGTAAGAGGAACCGCTTCCGCCCATTTAGAAAAGTAATCAGTTATAGCCAATATAAACCGATGTCCTTTAATAGAAGGAGGGTTAATCGGACCAATAATGTCCATGCCCCAGGCTTCGAAAGGCCAAGAATGTGCCGTAGGATGGAGGAATTCAGATGGTTGATGAATAAAATCAGCATGAATCTGACATGCTTTATACCGTCTAGCAAAATCCACAGCATCTGCTATCATAGATGGCCAATAATACCCCATCCTTCGAATGCGGTCTTATAATTTCGGACCAGGTTGATGAGCACCACAAACACCATCATGAGCTTCACGAAGTGTTTGCTTAGCTTCACTCTCTGAGAGACAGCGTAGTAAAAGCCCATCATATGAACGACGATATAACATATGTAAAGACGAATCATAATAAAATCGAAATGATCGTCTCCTGATTGATGCAGCTTCTTTTGGATCTTCAGACAAAATCCCATGAACCGTATAATCAATAAATGGACTTCTCCAATCCCTCTGTTGGGAACTTGATTCTGTAATATAACTCTGTTCAATATTCAGATTATCCTTTATACAGAATAAGTCTCGGTCCAACAAAGTAATGGTGTTTTGTCTTCGAAATAGAACAGCTAAATCTGTAGCTAAGCTTGCAAGAGCATCTGCTTCCAGATTCTGAGAACGTGGTACGAATTCGATGAAGAATCCTTTGAATGAAAGGACCAACTCGATTACCACTTGATGATAAGGGATAAGATCAGGGTTTCTGACTTCATATGTCCCTCTAACCTGATTAATAATCAGTTAAGAATCTCCATAAGCTTCCAAGAACTCAATATTTAATTGTTTTGCTACTTAGAGACCAATCAGCAGAGCATTATATTCTGCTACATTGTTGGAGCATGGCTCATTGAGAGAATAAGCACGGTATATGACCATTTTGTCAGGAGAAACCAAGACGATTCCTATCCCAGAGACAATATTGCTTTTAGGCCCAACCCGTGATGCTCCATCAAAGTATAACTGCCAAATATTATTTCTCAAAGTCATGTTGCAATCCACAACTTCATCTGGAATATCCTCATATAGCTTCGACGTTTCAGGTATAGGGTGAGCTGCTAAGAAATCAGCTAATGCTTGACCCTTCACTGATTTTTGAGGTACATAGACCATGTCATAAGAAGTGAGCAACATCTCCCAGGTAGCTAACCTGGAGTTAAGAATGCTTGGTTTTCTCATCAATACCCGAATAGGATTTATTCTGGAGATGACATGAATAGTCTGTCCTGACACATAATGACGTGTCTTTTGAACAGCAAAAACCAAAGCCAGACATTCTTTTTCTACATGAGTATACCTGTGTTCAGCTCTGACCATCATTCGGCTAAGATAATAAATTGCCTGTTCATGACCTTTGTCACTTTTCTGTGCAAGGAGAGTACCAAGTGAATGATCTAAGGCTCGAACATATAACAAAAATGGTCTTCCTACCACTGGTGGTACCGAAACAGGTGGATTTGTAAGGTATTATTTGATGTCATTGAAGGCTTTCTGACACGCTTCATCCCAAACAAAGGATACACCTTTCTTTAATAGACGGAAGAAAGGTTGACATCTCCCAGAGAGATTAGATATAAATCTCCTGATATAAGCAATGCGACCTTGGAATCCTCAAAGTTCTTTTAGATTGCATGGAGGATGCATTTCAAGAATTGCTTTAATTTTATCAGGATCAACATGGATACCCTGAGAAGTGATGACAAATCCCAAAAAATTTCCACTGGAAACCCCTAAGAAAGACTTAGTAGGGTTCATTTTCAATTGATACTGGCGTATCAATTCAAATACTGTCTTCAAGTCTTGAATATGATCATCTTTTGATTGACTTTTAACAGCAATGTCATCTACGTAACATTCAACTGTCTTCCGTAGATATTCTTGAAAGATGTTGCTCATGGCCCGTTGATACGTGGCGCCGGCATTTTTAAGACCAAACAGCATAACTGTATAACAGTAAACCCCAAGGGGTGTTCGAAAAGCAGTATGCTTCTCATCTTCGGAATGCATCTTGATCTGATTGTATCCTGAGAATCCGTCCATGAAAGACATGCATTCAAAACCGTATATATTATCTATCATGACATCTGTAATTGGAAGTGGAAATTCGTCTTATGGACAAGCTGCATTAAGATCTCGAAAATCTATACAAACTCGGACTTTTCTGTTCTTCTTCATAACAGGAACAATATTGGAAACCCAATCTGGGTGTTGTTCTTCACGAACAAAGCCATATGTAATCAATTTTTTGACTTCTGCTTTGATTGCATCCATCATGTCTCTTCGAAAATGCCGTTGCTGTTGTTTCACAGGCTTGGTATTAGGAAGAATATTGAGTTTATGAGTAACAACTTTAGGATCTAGACCCGATATATCCTCATAACTCCATGCAAAGATATAAATATATTCTTTAATCAATTTTATCAGCTCTTCCTTTTTATCTTAGGAAAGGTTCTTACTAATAAATATTGGGTTAGACGTAGCCCCGTCTCCAACATCAATCTGGAGAATTTTATCCTCCGTAGGTGGTTGTCGTTGTTCAAAACGAAGTTCCCATTGGGTATCCATCTGTTGAGCCCAAGGGTCATTTTTAAATGATTCAGATTCTTTTTCAGTTTGAACCATGTTGACTGAGAATACACATTCAGATTCATCGTAATAGTCCTCTCCAGCATATTCAGATTCGATGAAATGGATTTCTTCGGATTCTGAGGATTGTGAAGAATTAGAAGAGAATTCTTCTTGTATATCATCATTAAACATGTGGGACGGATCATATCCCAACCCATGACGAGTTTTCTGGTAAACGGATCACCACATAATGGTAATCGTCTACCTTTGCCTTGATTGAGACCTTGCATAGTCTTCAAATCATATCCCATATTCTGGATAATCTTGAGAGATTGTTGACTATATTTGTAAATTCGGATTTTTCCTTTATCTTTATCTCTAAGATCATCTGTCTAAACAACAGGGATGTTTCTAGCTAGGCCAAACACAATTTGGTGCTTATTTTTTTTATCAGACAGAATGACGAAATAAGATTCTTCATGACGTCTAAAAGTTACACAAGCTTGTGATGAAGCGGCTACAGGAAGAAGATAAGGAGAAGATGTTAAGAACCTTTGAGCATAAGGTCCAACATCGACATGAGAAGGAAAAGAATTTTCCTTATGGTCAATGTATAAAGTTTCCTCTGTATCTATGTCATCTTTATATTGATGACCTTGATCATCAGGAGATAAAGTCATTCTTTCAACAAATTTGACAGCCATATACTCAAAAAGGAAATCTTCATTGATATTGGAAAGTACAGAATGATCAATATTTACATCATTTATAATTTGACTACTACGCTTCGGATTGATCATTAACGGACCATCATCCGTCTTCTGCGTAGACTTGTCAAGGTTGATGACCAATGGTGGTTCTGGATCATTCATACAAGAAGTACGTCCCTTGACTTTGATCATAAGAGGTTGAACTTGGCTTTTGACAGGAATACTTATTGATTCCTCAGATGAAGCTAGAGTTCTTCCTTTGACCTTGATCATCAGAGGTTGATCACTGACAAGTTCGGGTTGGATTCGACCTTTGACCTTGATCTTCAAAGGTTGGCCTTCTGGAGGATCTTCATTGACAGACTGATCTTCAACAGGTGATTGCTCTTCAGCCATATCTGATATCTCTTTCATATGCTCTTGTTTGTAGAGTATTGAGTCAGAAAAATAAGCTTCAACACCCTTAAAAGGATTGATATCAGCAAATTCAGTTTTCACAATCCCTTGGGAATCCACGTACTTGAAGCATTAGTGGAGAGTTGAAGGCACAATGTTATGCTCATGTATCCACGGTTGCCCGAGAAGGATGTTGTAGGATACGTCGGAGTTGATAACATAGAAGGTTGCCATAGTTTGAAGATCACCAATCTGAATCTTTAGACGAATCTTCTCCAGTGGTTTACTCTTGTCAGAGTTGAAACCAACTATTGTGGTACTAGTGTAAGTCAAATCACTAGTAGGAATCCTCAAAGGTCTTAGCATACTCTGAAGAATAATGCTAATAGAAGACCCAGGATCAATGTAAATCCTGTCAATTTTAGTGGATCCGATATACCCAGTGTAGCATAAATGCCTGTCATGCTTGTTATGCTTCAACAACATGTCTTCTTGTGTGAAAGTAATATAAGGAATTATCTCCATCACACTATAGCATTATGGGCATGACACTGGTACATTATCGGGAGTCTTGAGTTGAGCTAAGCACGAGTCAGCTTGCAACAAAGCTTCACTCAAAGTTTTGCGACTTTCTTTAGAAAGGCGAAGCAACTCGAAGATAGCGAGTCTAGCCGGAGTATTAGCTAACTGGGCTAGAATATCAAATTTGTAGGGTTTCATCATCACCTCTTGACTGGAAGCAGACTTCAACGGGACGTCAAAGCGTACTGCTTTCTGTTTCCCCTTCTCAACTACGGATGGTTTAGCAGAAACATGAGATGGTTGAGCTGGTAGTGTTTCCACTATGTCTTCTGCTTCTTTGGAAGATCCCTCATAATCCTTGTGGTACTCTTTTCCAGATCTCGTACCAGCAAAGCTTTCTTCCTGTAACACCCATATTCGAAATACGTATTTTATCAGGCATATACGTATTTCGGACCTGTATTTTATTTTCTCGGATTTTGGCCTGTACTTGTAATTAGCTTGACTTGCAGATTTTGGTTCTCGTAATTGGGTTTTACCTGGCTTGGTTTATTTTGTGGAGGCGAATTGGTTTGATTTGGTTTGGTTTGGTTTGGTTTAACATGCATTGGAACACCTTAGCCTATGTTCAACCCTCATTCCACCATAACCCACCCTCTTTATTATCCACACCTAACACTCTCTCTCCTCATTACTTCCCTCCATTAATTTTTTCTTCTTCTTCCTTCCTCTACACAACTCACCAACACCCATAGGCAAGTGCACCTTGCCACCACATGAGAACCATATTTTATTTGTTCATTAGCTAGATAAGGCCATGTTGATCAACAATAGTGCTTGACATTTTATGATTTGGAGTCTCCATTGTTCTAGATCTAGGTTTTAACTATTTTTGGATTTACATGGTTTTGATCTATTTTGGTTGGATTTTTGTGGGTTTTGATGCTTCCATGTGGAAGAGAATTCAATTTTACTCAAGTTAGACCCTTGAAAATCTAGATTTGGCTTTAATTTGACAAAGATATGAAAATTTGAATTCTTGGTGTTCTTGGTGTTCTTCTCGGCCTGGAGTAGCAGACTGCAGCCTATGCTCTTTAGCGCAGTGCTGGACTGTGCATCCCCCTCTCGGCCTGCGCTCTTTAGCGCAGCACCGACCGCGCTGCTTGCCTCTTGGCGAACTGTGCTCAACCCCAGTGCGCATCCATCCATGCGCAGTCTGATCCTGGGCAGTCTGCTCATGCGCAACCTGTCCTGTGCAGTCTGCTCATTGCACAATCTGTCCATGCGCAGTCTGCTCATTGCGTAATCTGTCTATGCGCAGTCCACTCATGCGCAATCTGACCCATGCTTCATCCCTCCCGCGCACTTCACTCATACACAATCTGACCCCTGCGCCAACCAGCTCAGCGCAAGCCGACTTCTGTGCAGCTCACTCCTGCGCAGTTGGCCCCCTGGCGCACTTGACTCCTGCGCAACCCGACCCCAGGGACCCTTGCGCAATCTGTCCAATCATGGAGATTTGGTTTTATTTTTCCTTAAGCTTGGCTCTCCTATAGCCCTGTATATTGATATTACTTAATATGTTTGGAATGACTATTGTACATGGCATGGACACGGGATTCGGGCTGACTTTATTAGCTGAACTGACTGGAGTGAAGTAAACTGAGCTGCCAAACAGATGCTGAAATGGTACTGGTACCTGACTCTGTGGAGGCGAAATCTGATGCCGACATGCTGCCTGAACCAAGAAAGAAGACGGAGCAATAAAATCCTCGAAAGAAATAGATAAGAAGGTTGGGTGTCCCTGAATGATAAGGACACGAGGTATCAATAATGGACAGGAATAGAACAAGGATATGTCAATCACGTTTACAGTTGAAGGAAAACGAGAATGTAATAAGCAAAGAGAGATCAAATGAAGACAAATATAGGATTGAGATTCTAACAAGATGAATCTCCCACAAGTCTGAAGACAGACCTGCATGGGCCACCAAAAAACCCTGTCACGCCCCAGAACCAGAATACTGGAAAGTAGGGGCGAAACAAAGCCAGCTACGTGTATTAGAGTACGCCAGTACCCCAATATACGATAAAAGCTGTCTAGAAGACAAGTGGGAAGACTCTAGCATGCCACTGACGACTCCTATGGTCGAACAAATCCTATCTCAATCCAACAACAACAAGTATCAAGAGTATATCAAATATGAAAGTAAAGAGGCGTCCCAAAATACTATATCATACATGATCATGAAGCTAGTGAATACAAAATGCTACACTAGCAAAGTACCAATATACATGATCACTATATCAGTCTAGATCTAATATAATACATCATGTTGACCGAAATCTGAGAAAGTCTCAAAATAATAGGGCTAACACATGCCCTAGCTAACACCACCAAAATGAAATGAACCACAAGTGGTAAGAAGAGGGAACCCACTCGCGAGGAGGAACAACCGCGGATCTAAGCAGGCGGCGGATCATCCAGAGAAAGGTATGGAGAATCCTCGGGCTCCAGCGGTAAATCTGGCCAAACAAAACCAATGGGGTCAGGCCCCAAATAGCAAGTACCACAAGGAAGCTCGAGGTGAACGACAAAACCCAACAACAACACAACAACATAGTGACAGAAATAAATAAAGATGGTTCGAGACTAGTGCGGTACCAATGCACGTATCTCGAGAATATAAATGACTGAATGGAAATACTGAACCGTATAGCAATAGAGAACAATAAGCCAATGAGCAACAAGGGACTTAGGAACTACTCGAAGTCGGAGCCACAACCCTTAAACCAAACAAGGACCGGGGTTGCAGATATTTTCCCGAGCAGAACTTAGTCTCTGGCCACTCGACGACACAAGAGAATATAAGGTAACACACAATCAAAAGTGCACGGCCAATCATTGCCTACGGCTTTCTATCATTAACTAGCTAGGGTTATCACAATCCTAATTACTAGTATGCAAGTTGAGGAACTTCCCTACCACCTACGCTGCAGTAACTCGGATGGCCAAGGGGGCGACGACGGTAGAAGAAAAGAAATAAAATCAACCAAACAATCTCAATCAATAGTAGATAAACATCTACTCCAAAAATAAAACATATCAATAGTAGATAAACAACATCTACTCAATAACATATCAATAGTAGATAAACATCTACTCAATCAATAGTGGACAGGGGCCCACGCCAATCGGGGTTATCCCTGCCACTGTGGGGGCCCATAGCGATCCGAGTACGCGGTAGCATGAAGTGTCCTCCCCTCCCAATGATCTATATGAGTTTACTAGTCAATTACCTATAACATTCATTTTTAATTCTCAAGTCGTGGACACTCAAGAATCGTCCTATAATGACGAGCCATGGGTACAAGTCATTTGCGAGATATCTCTGGCAAATGTTCTCAATACACATTACGCGTGATACAATAGACAATACTCACACTCGATTGTCCATTGCCAAGATGCAATAGATTAAACATTCAACAAGCTATATCCACGGTGTCAAGAAAGAACATGTACTCATATCTCAGGTCTAGAAATCAATAAGAAAATCAAGTCATGAGTGCGCTACTACGAGCCACTAAATCGAGCTAGGCATATACAGTAATCTCACTACTAAAATACCCCACTTTACCGACGGAAGTTTAGCGACGGACGGATTCCGTCGCTAATAGCGACCAGTTTCCGACATCTTAGCGACGGATTAGCGACAGACAACATAACATAATTTTTTCCAATTTTAAATGTAAAAATTTGTCGGGTTTCCGTCGCTAAGTCGACGAACGTTAGCGACGGATTCTTTTTCGTCGCTTATTTGTCGCAAATGTTGGCGGCAAAATCTTTAAAACATTGGCGGGAACTTTAGCGACTAACTGGCGACGGATATATCCGTCGGAAAACACCTTTTAATTGGCGACGGTTTAGCGACTAATTTATTCCGTCGCTATTCCGTCGCTAGGTTCTGTGCCCTAACTTAAATTGAACCGACGGGGGGGAATTTTTCATTCCCCCCAAAACTCTCTCTCTCTCTCGCGTCTCTCTCTCTCGCGCACGCGGCTCTCTCTCTCTCTCTCGCGACTCTCTCTCTCTCTCTACCAGGTATCTCTCTCTCTCTCTCTCTCTTTCTCTAATTTTGGGTTTTGGGGCCGGGGGGGAGTGGGGGGGGGTCGGCTTCGCGGTGGGTGGAGAGGGCGGGGGGGGGTGGTGAATGGGGTCAGGGGGTCGGGGGGGTGTGGGGAATGGGGGCAGGGGGTGGGGCGGGGTGGGGAATGAGGGTCGGGGGGTCGGGGGGGTGGGGAATGGGGGCAGGGGGGTCGGGGGGTGGGGGGTGGAGAGGGCAGGGGGGTCGGAGGGGGTGTTGAATGGGGGCAGGGGGGTTGGGGGGGGGTCGGGAATGGGGGCAGGGGGGTCGGAGGGCGGGGGGTGGGGGGTGGAGAGGGCAGGGGGGTCGGAGGGGTGGGGAATGGGGGCAGGGGGGTCGGGGGGGGTGGGTAATGGAGAGGGCACGGGGGTCGGGGGGGGGGGGGGTGTTGAATGGGGGCAGGGGGGTCGGGGGGGTGGGGAATGGGTTGCATTCCCCGATACGGATACGGTTTGGCATGTCCCGATCCTAAAAAATAATACTATTTCATTTAATTTAATTTCATTTAATTTCAAAACTACTAAGAAATAATACTTAAAACACTTAAAATTATGCCTAAATGTATAAATTATATGTTTTTAAATGTAAATAATTTATTAATAATTATTTGTTTTCCAATACCAAAAAAATTCGATACTTCGATCCGATACCGCCGATACTACCGATATCGCCGATACCAATACTAGATTGCTTAGACTTATATTGCAAGGTAACTAGATACAAGTTATGATACAATGTAAATGCAAGTATACATGTTAGCTAGATAGCTTAGACTTATATTGCAATCTCCTATTCACACGAGTATTGATATCGCCGATGCCAATACTCGTAGGAATATATAGTCCGATACCGATTCCGATACCGATTCTTTGAACCTTGATTTAAATACATGTTAGTATAGTATCTTCACATATATGTTAAGAGTATATACATGATTAGCAAGGTAACTAGATACAAGTTATGATACAATGTAAATGCAAGTATACATGTTAGCTAGATAGCTTAGACTTATATTGCAATCTCCTATTCACACGAGTATTGATATCGCCGATGCCAATACTCGTAGGAATATATAGTCCGATACCGATTCCGATACCGATACTTTGAACCATGATTTAAATACATATTAGTATAGTGTCTTCACATATATGTTAAGAGTATATACATGATTAGCAAGGTAACTAGATACAAGTTATGATACAATGTAAATGCAAGTATACATGTTAGCTAGATAGCTTAGACTTATATTGCAATCTCCTATTCACACGAGTATTGATATCGCCGATGCCAATACTCGTAGGAATATATAGTCCGATACCGATTCCGATACCGATACTTTGAACCTTGATTTAAATACATGTTAGTATAGTGTCTTCACATATATGTTAAGAGTATATACATGATTAGCAAGGTAACTAGATACAAGTTATGATACAATATAAATGCAAGTATACATGTTAGCTAGATAGCTTAGACTTATATTGCAATCTCTTATTCACACGAGTATTGATATCGCCGATACCAATACTCGTAGGAATAGTCCGATACCGATATACATTGTAGAGCTCTGTTTTGCTATTCTGGACATGTTGTGACCTGTGCTGTTCTAAATAGGAGCCAGACACACTCCTGAGACGGGGGAGTATGTATAGTGATGTGGATTCTTACTAACTTATCATGTGAACCCATTTATGGGCCCTTCATTGAACCTTCTCATGTGCAACTTTCAGTCCATTCACAGTTCCCTATATTGTACTCTACATCACCTAGTTCACTTATATCTAACATCCTAACCCTAATCCAAATTTATGAGTATCGGTATCGGGCTATTCTTATGTTTAGTTTGTCTTACGATACAGATTTTTACATCCAAATTGAGGATGAGTCGTTATTTTGTTGATCGTACATGGATGTACAAACGGCAACACGAGAGTAGAATTGGTGTGAGTGACGATTTTCAGGCAGGCGTGGAAGTATTTCTTAATTATGCAATGAGCAAAGCTCAGTACATGGACGGTAACAAAATTAAGTGTCCATGTGTTAAATGTCACAATAGACGTTACGAAGAAGTGGTGACTGTGAGAGATCATTTGACCCGTAAGGGTTTCGTACGTAATTACGGCCTGTGGTCATCGCAAGGTGAACTATATTCGGAAAGACAGGCTGCGGAAGCTGCTACTTATGCTTTTGATGATAATGCTGCAACGGATGTCATCGAAGACCATGGATGCTCTGTTGATTATGGAGATCTGCAGAACCTTGCACGAGATATGGTGTATGATGCGGCAGGGCCTAATTTTGATCCGGAGGATCCTAATCCCGAGGCGAAGGAGTTCTATGACATGTTTCAAGACGCAGATACTTCTCTATATCCTGGTTGTGAGACTCATTCCGCACTGTCAGTGACGATGCGGTTGTTGAACATAAAGTCTGATTTTAACTTGCCACAAGCTTGCTATAATCGGATCACAGAAGTAATCAAGGAGGTGTTATCGAAGGAATCAAAAGAGCTACCAAAAAACTTCTACAAGTCAAAGATGATGGTCCGACAACTGGGACTGGGGTACGAGAAGATAAATTGTTGTCGCAACGGATGCATGTTGTACGACAAAGAGAATTGCGTATCAGAAAGTTGCAGCTTCTGTAATGCGGATCGTTACAAGCCAGTACAGGGAAAAGGAAAGTCGACTAAAAAACGACGTCCTTACAAGTATATGCATTACTTGTCGATCACGAAGCGCTTGCAGAGGATGTATATGTCTCTAAATACAGCAGAACACATGACGTGGCACAGCGAAGAACGCATAAAGGACGAAGGAGAATTGTCACATCCTTCGGATGGAGAGGCGTAGAAACATTTTGATTTGTGTCATCCAGATTTTGCTGCAGAGCCTAGAAATGTACGCCTGGCGCTATGTGCTGATGGCTTCGCCCCTTTCGGACAGTCGGGATCTCAGTACTCATGCTGGCCGGTCATTCTTACCCCTTACAATCTGCCACCATGGATGTGTATGAAGACTCCTTATATGTTTCTGACAGCTATCATACCCGGTCCTAAAAATCCGACGAAGAACATCGATATATATTTACAGCCGTTGGTGGATGAGCTGAAACAGCTGTGGGAGATCGGCATCACGACCTATGATATTTCCAGGAAACAGAACTTTCAGATGAGAGCTTCACTCATGTGGACAATCAATGATTTTCCAGCATACGGTATGCTGTCGGGATGGAGTACGCACGGCAACATGTCTTGTCCGATATGCATGGAAAATAGTAAGGCGTTCCGCCTTAGGCATGGAGGAAAAACTTCTTTCTTTGACTGTCACTGTCAATTTCTGCCCGCGACCCATCCTTGGAGAAAGAATAAGGAGGCGTTCAGATATGGAAAACAAGAATTTTCTCAACCTCCTGCCAGATTTTTGGGATACGATATTTGGAAAGCTGTAAAGGAATTGCCCACCGCAATGGAAGATCCATCGAACCATCATGTCGAGGGGTTCGGACAAAGCCATAACTGGACCAAACGGAGTATCTTCTGGGACTTGCCTTATTGGAAAGATAATCTTATAAGGCATAATCTTGATGTCATGCATATCGAAAAGAACGTGTTCGATAATGTCTTCAATACCGTCATGGATATTAAAGGAAAGACGAAGGACAATCCAAAAGCAAGACAAGACATAGCCGAGATATGCAAGCGTCCTCATCTGAACTTGATACAAAGGGGTGCTGGTGGACAATTAAGTAAGCCTATAGCGCCATACACATTGAGCAAGGAAGATAGATTAATAATCTGCAAGTGGATATCTAATTTAAGATTTCCCGACGGCTATGTTTCGAATTTGTCTAGATGCGTTGATCTCAATGAACGCAAGCTAACAGGAATGAAGAGTCACGACTGCCACGTGTTTATGGAAAGATTACTGCCCATTGCTTTGAGAGAGTTGTTGCCTTCTGCTGTATGGGTTCCGTTGGCCGAGCTGTCTACATTCTTCAGGGATATCTGTTCAACTAAGCTGACGGTACAACATATGGTACAACTTGAGGAGAAGATTGTCTTAACAATCTGCAAGTTAGAGAAAATATTTCCATCGGGCTTTTTCGACAGCATGGAGCATCTACCGATTCATCTAGCATACGAAGCCCGTGTCGGTACATCTGTTCATTATCGATGGATGTATCCCTTTGAAAGGTAAATAAAAATCGATATAATTTAAGTAAAATTTAAGTGGATTTTACAATTCATTGTTAATTCTCAAGATAATTTGTCTCTTTAGGTACCTACACCATCTAAAGAAGAAAGTTGGCAACAAGGCTCATATAGAGGCTTCGATATGCGAATCATATCTTATCGAGGAGGTGTCAAATTTCTGCTCCATTTATTTCGATACTCATGTCGAGACAAATCGAAATAGACCTCAAAGGAATGAAGAAGACGTTGAGGATGGAGGTATATTCAATTTAAGGGGCAAGCCTATTGGGGCTAGTAAGAAACGGTGGTTGACCGACGATGAGTATGATACCGCTCACCGATATGTCTTGTTAAATTGTGACATACAAGAAGTGAGAGATTTGGAGAAGTAAGTGACTACGCCTCGTTATAATCTCTAATTTGGTGAATTAAGTGACTACACTTATTTTTATTCTCTCTAACAGTGTATTTAGAGGTGAAGTCAAAATGAGGACACCATATATTACAGATGAGGGACTTCAAAGAGAGGTTGATTGTACCTTTCCGTCCTAGTTTCGTAAATACGTAAGTAACTGAGATAATATGTTATGCGGCTACCATTAAAATATATGCAGCTAAAATATTTAAATTATCAATACATGTTTACAGGTTTTATTGCCTGAAACAATACTCATAAATGAGAGCATTCGTTATTTGGCATTGGGACCGAAGAAGCATGCAAAGACTTTGTCAGGCTATGTTGTTAATGGCTTCAAGTTTAAGTCAACTCAGCATGCTATAAATGCCGAATTTCTCAATGACGGCTTCGATACCAAGAATTCTGGTGTTTGCATAAGAGGCACCATCTATGACGACGAGCCGGACTTTGACTATTATGGAGTGCTTCGGAAGATTGTAGATTTACAATATAGTGCCCCATATGATATGCATATTGTGATGTTCAAATGTGAGTGGTTCGATACGAGACCAAATATCGGTTGGAGAATCGATAAACAATTTGGATTCGTCGATATAAATCATCGCAGGAGGTATAGAGGGTCCGACACGTTTGCGATAGCAAGTCAGGCTGTTCAAGTCTACTATACAAGCTACCCAAGGCGTCGTAGAGATCGATTTGACTGGTGGGCAGTATGCAAGATTAAATCTAGAAATACATTCAACGTTGGAGACCCAGCATACCAAGAGGACCAGATCGAGAAGCCCCAATACATGGGACAACAGTCGGATACCATGGACGTGGAAGATGTCGATATACCTCATGCTGAGAAAAATAGAGGGGAGGAAGAGGTTGATATACAAGACTTAGCTGTCAACCAGGGGAGAAAGAGGCGTCTTGTCCCAAGTATTGAGCCTGAAGAAGAAGTAGAAGAAGAAGAAAAAAGAAGAAGAAGAAGAAGAAGAAGAAGAAGAAGAGGATGAGGATGAGGATGAGGATGATGATACAGATGAAGTCGACGATGAGGATGATGATATAGATGAAGTCGACGATGAGAATGAGGATGAGAACGATGACGATGCCGATGAGGACGAGGACGATAACGATGATTAGATTAAATATCGGTATATATTAGAAGCACTTACAACTAACTTAGTGAATTCAGTTTAGACGGACACATTCTTATTTCAGTTTATGTTTTTGTCGTTCGATCATCTACTTATTGTATGATTTTCTTTTTACAGATGGCACTCTTAGTTCTCATTGTCTTGACGGCACTCGTCGCCCTGCTGCTGGTATATATATTTTAGTTCAGTTTTATATTCATTTATACTTCTATATTGTTAATTATATTTATGTGTTCTATTTACAGGTCATGGTCACTACCACTCGTGCTGCTGGTAGCGGCAGTGGCCGTGGCCGTGGTGGTGCTGGTGGTGGCGGTACTGGCCGTGGTGGGCGTGGTGGTAGCGGCACTGGCCGTGGACGTGGTGGTAGCGGTCGTGGTCGTCTTCCACATTCTCCGGATATAGAGTCCTCCGATCCCGACTTGGAGAGCCCGGCCACAGACTCTTCCCGCCGTCGATCTATCTCTGCGCTACCTTCATCTTCATCGAGGCCTGAGACTCCATCCGCTAGCGGATCCGTTCCGCCCCCGGATGCACCAGCGGGTACACCATCAGTTACTGCAGGGTGGGCTCCGGAGTACCCCCGGATTCAGCTTCATCCTGCTACCGGTGAGTACATTCGCGGACCCACGGATCCTCCGACGCCTCCAGAGAGGCCGATAGGCGAGAACCGATGAGAGCTATGGCCCGCGGGTGATACGTAAGTAAATTTAAGTTAATTTATTAAATTTGTTTCATTTATTCAAGTTAATAATCCAGTCTTTGCTTCTTTGTAGGTTTTTCCCGTATGATGCTGCCCGGATACTCGGGCAAATTATCCGGGAAAACTACCATGGCCCCTACCTCAATTTTTCTGAGGTGCCTCAGAACATGCAGTACGTCTGGCTCGAGGAGATGAAGGTATATATATATCTTTTGGTTAATTATTAATTATTCTTTAATCCACTAATTTTTTAATTACGTGATAATTTAATTTGTATGTCAGACGACGTTCTGGTGGCCCCCCATCGCGAGGAGTTGATTCGCAAGGCCTACAAAGCCGCCGCCGGGAAGAAGATACGGGATGCGGTGTACGACGTTCGTACGGCGCATTCGAGGAAGAAGTGGCTCCGGGAGGAGTACTACGAGCAGATGTTGGATAAGATGAATACTGCTCAGTACAGGGAAAAATCAGAGAAAGCGAAGGCGAGCAGACAGGCCGCTAGTCTGCATACGGGAGGTTCAAAGCCCCACGCAGCGACGCGTGCAGATTTGGTAAGATACCGCAAATTCATTTCACTATTAAATTTGGTACTATTAATATACGTAGTTAATTAAATTTGACGTATATTTCGTATGCAGGCACAACGGGCGGTAAAGGAGGGGAGAGAGCCGGAGTCGGTCACCGCCTACGATGTATTCCTGCATAAACACAAGAGGCGGGCAGACGGGAGCTTCGTCGATGCGAGGGCCCAGGCGACTGATGTAAGTAATTACGTTTATGAGATTTATATTAGAAATATAATTATTGTTAACTTAATTAGGTGAACGTAGGATTCAAATTATAACTTAGGGAAACATAGAATTTAGATTATAACTTAGGAAAACTTATAGTATAAACACATTCATTGGATAGGCTGCATATCGTGAGGCCCTTAGTCAGATTGAGCCCCCTGTCGAGGTTGTCGGCGAAACGACGCCCACCCAGACGTCCTCTTCTATGGCCGCTCGCTACGACGACGTGTTCGTAGAGTCTGTCGGCGGCTTTAATAAAGGGCGCGTCTACGGCGTAGGTTCCATGGCGGCGTCGTTGCAGGGCGCGACTCCGAGATATCCACCGCCCCCGTCTCCTCCCGCGCCCCCGTCGGACGATATGAGGGCGCAGCTTGCGACTCTCACCTCCGATATGTCGGAAATGCGGAGTCTAATGTCGGATGTGCTGGAGCGCCTTCCGCGTCCTTCTTCTGCTCCCGGTCCAGATCCGTCTGCTCCCGGTACGTCTAGTGCGGTTGCCGGTCCTTCCGACCCTGGACGTTATTAATTTGACCGTTCTGCCGAGGTCCGCTTGGTACCGGATACTGCGCTCATTGGGCTCATGGACTTGATGTCGCCAGAGCAGCTCCGTACGCTTCCAGAGCATGTGCTGTCCCAGGTGCCGGCGTACATGGTGGAAGAGTACATCCGCAGAGCCGAGGCGGCGCCGAGACGACGACGCGATCCATCTCAATGATATTTGTACTGTTTTTGGATATTTGTACTGTTTTTGGATTTTGAATTCTGGATATTTTGGAAGCGTACATGAATGTTTGGATATTATGAATTTGTGTATTTGTGTTTGGATATTTGTACATAGATGTTTGGATATTTCTGTTTGATATTGGATATTATGAATTTGGATATTTGGATATTTGTTGATCGTACATGGATGTTTGGATATTGGATATTATGAATATGTGTAATATTTACGAAAAGGAAATAGAATGTTTCTGTAATTTTTTTAAATTAATGTTGCATTTAGCGACGGACTAGCGACTAACTAGCGACGGATATATCTTCTAGCGACCGATGAGCGACTAACTAGCGACGGCAAATCCGTCGCTAACTGGGATATTTGCAGTTACCGACGGACGAGCGACGGAATATCCGTCGCTAACTGGGTGATATAAATATTTTGCAGTTAGCGACCACCTAGCGACTACCTAGCGACGGCGAATCCGTCGCTAACTGGTTGAAATAAATTTGCAGGTAGCGACGATCTAGCGACGAACTAGCGACGGAATTCCGTTGCTAACTGGAATATTAGCGACGGAATATCGACTAACTAGCGACGGCAAATCCGTCGACATGGTTCTGGAAATATGGTAGGTTTCTAGAGACTTAGCGACGGATAGTGGGTCGCTAATCCGTCGCTAATCTGTCGAGGATGACGACGGACTAGCGACGGCTTAGCGACCCATTATCCGTCGACATGGTTCTGGAAATATGGAAACTTTCCAGAACCAGGCCGATGCCCTACCCGTCGCTAATCCGTCGCTATAACGTCGAGGTTAACGACGGAATGGCGACGGAATAGCGACTGATTTTGCGTATCAGGAACCTCTCTGATACGCTTTTACCGACCTATTTACGACGGCTTAGCGACGGATATTTTAATATTATATGGCATGTAAACCGACGGGAACAAGTCGTTAATCCGTCGCTAAACCATTGAAAGGCAACCGTCGGTAATCAGTCGCTAGTCCGTCGGTTGATCATTTGTCCGACGGCTTAGCGACGGACAAATTTTAGCGACGACGTATTTCCCGACGGCCATTTTCATCAAATATCCGTCGCTATTCCGTCGGTAATTTATGTTACCGACGGATGAGCGACGGATGTGGCCGTCGCTAAAGTTGGTTATTTTGGTAGTGTCTGGAGTGCACCATAACAGGCCATTATCTATAATCTGGACATAGAACAATACATGAACATAAGCATGTACCATATATATAGAGTGTACAATCATTCTTTAACTATCCAAGGTCATCTAATCATGTTAAGAGTCCATTACAATCGAGAAAATATCAAAAACGGACGAAAACGGGCAAAAACGGACAAAAACAGCCTAAAACAGCATAAAACGGCATACTTGTTAACAATTTAGAGGTAAAACTCGTTTCGGCCATAAAAACTTTATTTTAAATCGAAATTCGGACTTTCAAAAGTCAAAATTGAATAGAATTGAATTTCCTACATCATGGAAGTATTAGTTTTCACAAATTAAAACATTTGATAGATCAAAACCTCAAAATACTCAAAAATCATATCTAGAAACTCAGATCTATGCCATATTATCGATCAAAACCAAAAGTGCTATACATTAAACTTGTTAACAATTTAGAGGAGCATATTATAGAACAATAAAACTTTAATTTCTATGAAAAACAAAAATAAAGTATGGTCATATCACTTTTGAGCAAGATGTACTTGCCTAGGTTTTAGCAACCAAGCCTAATCTTCCACTCCACCACCAAGAGGGGTTCCGAAACCACACTCTAGGCCTCAAGGCCAAGCCTTCCTAAGCTTGAGGAAGAGGGAAGAGAGTGAAGAGGAAATGGTGAAGGAAAGAAAAGAGAGAGGAGAGAGAAGCTCATAGGATATATATAGAAGGGGTGAATTAATCTTAGCCGTTGGATCATGATCCGTGTCAAAATTCTAGATCAATCCTAGCCATTAAAAGAAAACCAATTGTCCATTGGATAATAGAATGCATCTACACTATTCACGAAAATATCTAAATACTATTCATCAAAATATCCAAAACACTATTCATGAAAATATCGGAAACACTATTCACGAAAATATCTGAAATCGAAAATATCTAAAATATGGAAAAATCTGTCCGGGCGACATGCCGTCGTTATACTCCGGTACACCATCGGTATGCCGGCCAAGGAAAATCTATATTTTGGGAAAAATTTTCAAGCGTTCCAAAAACTGAGAAAATACGAAATGCAATACAAAATACGTATCCGTATATAAATACCGATACTGTGAGACGAGTCTCACAACTCTCCACAACTTAGAAAAATTTCGTCCTCGGAATTTCCTAAAGCCAATCGAGCAAAAAATACACATGCTAAAATAATGTAAAATCATAACACATTAAAAGAAAACATCCCGTGTACAAGTGATATTTGAGGTACATAATTTAAATAAATACGGAAAAATAAATATATACATATATAATACAAGAAAAGGAGGCATATGAAATAATATATCCCTGAGTCAGTTGAGTAGGGATTCGTCCTCGCTTGCCTACGCTGACTCACAAAGTGGACAAGGGTCAAGTTTCGAAGTAAGTCGGTACCAACGACTCAGTCGAAGACATGACTCTAATCCAGGACGCACCTACGTAGTCGGGATACATGATAGATATCTGGTATCACGAGATACGGAGGCAGATGAGTGGTACGAGAAACTCGCGTTCACTCGTCGAATATGTCAAGTCGACCATCGCATTCTGGGTATAAGTGGAATACAAGGCCGTCGACGGAACCCAAGAATGAGAATGACTGAAGGAACGCCTCATATGCTTACCAACAATCTGACTGCCCTCAGCCAACATCTGCTCAATGATAACTAACTCTCTCTGTCTATCATCGGGACTGCTGCTCTTACCTGCTGCTGAATTTTACCTGACTTACTGGACCTGGGCAAACTGCGCCGAATGTTGACATTGAAACTACTGAGACCACGTCGGAAGGAGGTACTGAACACGGGATTCGGGCTGACTTTATTAGCTGAACTGACTGGAGTGAAGTAAACTGAGCTGCCAAACAGATACTGAAATGGTACTGGTACCTGACTCTGTGGAGGCAGAATCTGATGCCGACATGCTGCCTGAACCAAGGAAGATGACGGAGCAATAAAATCCTCGAAAGAAATAGATAAGAAGGTTGGGTGTCCCTGAATGATAAGGACACGAGGTATCAATAATGGACAGGAATAGAACAAGGATATGTCAATTATGTTTACAGTTCAAGAAAAACGAGAATGTAATAAGCAAAGAGAGATCAAATGAAGACAAATATAGGATTGAGATTCTAACAAGATGAATCCCCCACAAGTCTGAAGACAGACCTGCATGGGCCACCAAAAAACCCTGTCACGCCCCAGAACCAGAATACTGGAAAGTAGGGGCGAAACAAAGCCAGCTACGTGTATTAGAGTACGCCAGTACCCCAATATACGATAAAAGCTGTCTAGAAGACAAGTAGGAAGACTCTAGCATGCCACTGACGACTCCTATGGTCGAACAAATCCTATCTCAATCCAACAACAACAAGTATCAAGAGTATATCAAATATGAAAGTAAAGAGGCATCCCAAAATACTATATCATACATGATCATGAAGCTAGTGAATACAAAATGCTACACTAGCAAAGTACCAATATACATGATCACTATATCAGTCTAGATCTAATATAATACATCATGTTGACCGAAGTCTGAGAAAGTCTCAAAATAATAGGGCTAACACATGCCCTAGCTAACACCACCAAAATGAAATGAACCGCAAGTGGTAAGAAGAGGGAACCCACTCGCGAGGAGGAACAACCGCGGATCTAAGCAGGCGGCGGGTCATCCAGAGAAAGGTATGGAGAATCCTCGGGCTCCAGCGGTAAATCTGGCCAAACAAAACCAGCGGGGTCAGGCCCCAAATAGCAAGTACCACAAGGAAGCTCGAGGTGAACGACAAAACCCAACAACAACACAACAACATAGTGACAGAAATAAATAAAGATGGTTCGAGACTAGTGCGGTACCAATGCACGTATCTCGAGAATATAAATGACTGAATGGAAATACTGAACCGTATAGCAATAGAGAACAATAAGCCAATGAGCAACAAGGGACTTAGGAACTACTCGAAGTCGGAGCCACAACCCTTAAACCAAACAAGGACCGGGGTTGCAGATATTTTCCCGAGCAGAACTTAGTCTCTGGCCACTCGACGACACAAGAGAATATAAGGTAACACACAATCAAAAGTGCACGGCCAATCATTGCCTACGGCTTTCTATCATTAACTAGCTAGGGTTATCACAATCCTAATTACTAGTATGCAAGTTGAGGAACTTCACTACCACCTACGCTGCAGTAACTCGGATGGCCAAGGGGGCGACGACGGTAGAAGAAAAGAAATAAAATCAACCAAACAATCTCAATCAATAGTAGATAAACATCTACTCCAAAAATGAAACATATCAATAGTAGATAAACAACATCTACTCAATAACATATCAATAGTAGATAAATATCTACTCAATCAATAGTGGACAGGGGCCCACGCCAATCGGGGTTATCCCTGCCACTGTGGGGGCCATAGCAATCCGAGTACGCGGTAGCATGAAGTGTCCTCCCCTTCCAATGATCTATATGAGTTTACTAGTCAATTACCTATAACATTCGTTTTTAATTCTCAAGTCGTGGACACTCAAGAATCGTCCTATAATGACGAGCCATGGGTACAAGTTATTTGCGAGATATCTCTGGCAAATGTTCTCAATACACATTACGCGCGATACAATAGACAATACTCACACTCGATTGTCCATTGCCAAGATACAATAGATTAAACATTCAACAAGCTATATCCACGGTGTCAAGAAAGAACATGTACTCATATCTCAGGTCTAGAAATCAATAAGAAAATCAAGTCATGAGTGCGCTACTACGAGCCACTAAATCGAGCTAGGCATATACAGTAATCTGGAGTGCACCATAACAGGCCACTATCTATAATCTGGACATAGAACAATACGTGAACATAAGCATGTACCATATATATAGAGTGTACAATCATTCTTTAACTATCCAAGGTCATCAAATCATGTTAAGAGTCCATTACAATCGAGAAAATATCAAAAACGGACGAAAACGGGCAAAAACGGACAAAAACAGCCTAAAACAGCATAAAACGGCATACCGGCGGTATACTGCGGCATACCGGCGGTATACCGGACTAAAGACAGTAAGTTTCTGGTGCCAAAAACCGACATACCGACGGTATACTACGGCATACCGGTGGTATGCCGTTTTTCCAAACAGCAACAAAATCCAGATTTTTGGTAAAACTCGTTTCGGCCATAAAAACTTCATTTTAAATCGAAATTCGGACTTTCAAAAGTCAAAATTGAATAGAATTGAATTTCCTACAACATGGAAGTATTAGTTTTCACAAATTAAAATATTTGATAGATCAAAACCTCAAAATACTCAAAAATCATATCTAGAAACTCAGATCTATGCCATATTATCGATCAAAACCAAAAGTGCTATACATTAAACTTGTTAACAATTTAGAGGAGTATATTATAGAACAATAAAACTTTAATTTCTATGAAAAACAAAAATAAAGTATGGTCATATCACTTTTGAGCAAGATGTACTTGCCTAGGTTTTAGCAACCAAGCCTAATCTTCCACTCCACCACCAAGAGGGGTTCCGAAACCACACTCTAGGCCTCAAGGCCAAGCCTTCCTAAGCTTAAGGAAGAGGGAAGAGAGTGAAGAGAAAATGGTGAAGGAAAGAAAAGAGAGAGGAGAGAGAAACTTATAGGATATATATAGAAGGGGTGAATTAATCTTAGCCGTTGGATCATGATCCGTGTCAAAATTCTAGATCAATCCTAGCCATTAAAAGAAAACCAATTGTCCATTGGATAATAGAATGCATCTATACTATTCACGAAAATATCTAAATACTATTCATCAAAATATCCAAAATACTATTCATGAAAATATCGGAAACACTATTCACGAAAATATCTGAAATTGAAAATATCTAAAATGTTGAAAAATCTGTCCGGGCGACATGCCGTCGGTATACTCCGGTACACCATCGGTATGCCGGCCAAGGAAAATCTATATTTTGGGAAAAATTTTAAAGCGTTCCAAAAATCGAGAAAATACGAAATGCAATACAAAATACGTATCCGTATATAAATACCGATACTGTGAGACGAGTCTCACAGCTTGGGACTGGGAAATTCTCATTGCATCTTGTTAGTAATTAGGCTTATGACAACCCTAGTTAGTTAAAGTAGTAAGCCGTAGTAATTGCTTGGCCGCTTGTGAATGAATGATATCTAGCTCTGTCTAAGTCTTGTCTAGTCCCTGTACCTGGTACTCCTGAACATGATTGTTTTACTTGCTTTAATAATAATTGGGTAGAGACAAGGAGCTATTCAGGCGAAGGGTTACAACCCCGGTCCTTGTTTGGTTTACGGGTTATAACCTGGTTTCCAGAATGGTTCCACATCCCTAGTCGTTTATTGTCCCGACGTGTTCCTTATTACTTGTACTTTTATTTCATTTCTTATGTTCTGATATGCTGGCTTTTGTTCTTATTTTGTGGCCTCCTTTGTGGCACTTGCTCTTTCTGGGGTTTGACCCAGCTGGTTTTGTGTGGCCAGATTTTGGAGTAGCTTCCGAGGATCTACCGAACCTCCAGCCCGATGGTGGCGACTAGAAGGAACCCGGGCTACGAGTGAGTTTTCTATTTTGTTTCGCTCACTCTATTGTAAATTTATTCTTTTGAGGCGTTTAGCCGACGAGCACCTGTTAGCTCGATGCACTTTTACTTACTGTTTGCCTACGGCCTGTAAACATGATTAACAAATCCTAGGGTTGATCATGTATGACTTAACTCTTGCTAGTCCTAGCATTTTGTATGACTAGCTTCATGATCAGCTGATATGTAATATTTGGGACGCCTTTTATTGTATATTTGGTGGTCAAACATCTTGTAATTATATTATTTGCTTGAGATTAAGACAGTAGGCTTGACCTTAAGAGACCGTTGGCTTGTAGTAAACCCTCATATCTAGACAGCCGTGACCGTATAGTTGAGATGTATTCTATTTCAATATACGTAGCTGGCTATGTTCGCCCCCGCTCTCCAGTATTCTGGTTCTGGGGCGTGACATGGTTTAAGTGGTGGCCCATGCAGGTCTTGTCAATCAAAAAATGTGAGGGTTTACCGAATAGATGTCTCAATCCGTATTCGTCCTTGATCTCCGCCCGTATTTTCAATTCCCTGGAATTCTTGCCCTGATTACATGCTTGTATCGTTAATCTGTCCTGGTCCTTCCTTATTGTTTTCCTGTGTCGTTTTCTTCAGCGGCACTGTACCTGACCCTGCCGATCAGCAAGGTAGAGCACCTCCCGTGGACCAGCAACCTGGGGATCAATCCCAGCATTCCGGAGTTACTTCCCGAGTTATACCTACTGGAGGAGAGCCCCCAGTTCAGCCTGTTCAGCCTGCAGAGCCGGATGATGGCACCTTGGTAGGTCTCATCAGAGCCTTGATAACTTCTCAAGATCGCAGAGGAGACGCCTTGCACCAGGCAGTGGCAGATGCTTTGACCAGAGGCGGTCACCCAGGGAACAGCGTGGCCAACAGCTTCAAGCGCTTGAACCCTCCATTCTTCGATGGCAGTGAAGATGCGATTGCCGCGGACGCTTGGCTTCAGGATACCGAGGTGGTTCTGGAAGCAGCTAGGACACCTGAGAATGAGAAGGTGGCGGTGGTACGTCTGCAGTTTCTGGACTTAGCTCGCAGTTGGTGGGCGATGCAAGCCATGGGGTTAGTGGCACCCATTGCTTGGGCGGTGTTTAGAGAGAGATTCCAGACGAAATATTTTGATGCTGTGGCTCGATACGACCTGCAGACCAGATTTACCAACTTAAAGCAAGGAGGCAGAACGGTCGATGGTTATGCGACTGAGTTTTCTAGGCTCAGTAGGTTTGCCCCCACCTTGGTGGCGACCGAGTTTGATAGGGCCCAGCGGTTCCTGCAGGGACTACATTTGGAGATCTTGTTGGCAGTCGAGCAGTTCGAGCACCCGACGTTCGATGCAGTTTTGAGAGCAGCTAGGAGGCATGAGTATACCTCCCAGAGGATCGTGGATAGGACCGGAGGTAGGAAGCGGTCCCACAGTCAGATGCACCAATCATTAGCCCCAGCCCCGGCAGCTAGAAGTTTGACCATTGGAACTCCGAGGCGGGCAGCCTTAGTGACATCGGTTCAGCATTCGACCCCGACGTACCCGCATCAGCAGAAGCAGACTTCCGCGATGGGATGTTCTTATTGCGGGAAGCCAGGCCATGTGGTGGCAGATTGTCGTAGGGCGCAAGGATTGTGTCTAGCTTGTGGAGCGGCAGATCACAAGATAGGAGCCTGCCCGAATAGGGGTAGTTCTTCCTCTTCCAACCTAACCAGTCCATCGGTTAGGGGACCAGAACCTGTGCAGCAGCAGCAGTACCCGAGGCCATTGTTGCCTCAGGCCCAGGTATTTCACCAGCAGAACCAGTAGCAGTATACCCAAGCCTAAGTGCAGACCAGGCAGAGAGGTTTCCAGCAGAGGGGACCCGCAGCTAGAGGTCAGGCCATGATAATGGCTATGGAAGAAGAAGTTGCACCAGGTGAGGTAGTGGCAGGTACTATTTTCGTCAACTCCTTTCCAGCATCGATATTATTTGATTCTGGTGCATCGCATTCATTCATGTCTGTACGATTCGCGACACGGATAGGATTGGAGCCCGAGTCATTATCAGTAAGGCTCAATATACTTACTGGTAATGGTCTTGTGGGGGTAGATCGAGTGTTTTCCTCGTGTCGAATCGTAGTTAGCGGTAGAGAGTTCCCCGTTAGATTTATAGAATTCCCTATGGCAGACTATGATGTAGTCCTAGGCATGGATTGGTTGAGGAACCAGTATGCTAGGATAGACTGCCATGTTGGCAGAGTTGTTTTCAGCATTCCAGGAGAGCCAGAGTTTTCCTTTTCCAGAGGTGCGGTGGAGCCATCTTCTCCAGTATTGCGGATGGCAGTAGCAGCAGTGCAGTTGCCTAGGATAGTTGAAGAGTTCCCAGATGTCTTCTCAGAGGAACTTCCAGGGATTCCGCCAGAGAGGGAGATCGAGTTCACTATAGACTTGATCCCCGGAACAGCACCAGTATCAGAACGAGTCTACAGGATGGCGCCTTCAGAGTTGGAGATTTTGTACAAGATGATTGAAGAACTCAGGACCAAGGGATTCATTCGTGCAAGTGGATCGTCTTGGGAAGCCCCGATGCTTTTTGTGAAAAAGAAGGATGGTACGTCCAGGTTATGTATAGATTATCGTACCTTGAACTCAGTGACAATCAAGAACAGATACCCTCTTCCGAGGATAGATGACTTGTTTGATCAACTCAGAGGGGCTTCGGTATTTTCGAAGATAGACTTGCGGTCAGGATATCACCAGATCAGAGTCAGAGAGCAGGACATCCCGAAGACAGCGTTTAGATCGAGGTATGGACATTGGGAGTTCCTTGTTATGCCCTTTGGAGCAACCAATGTGCCAGCAGTATTCATGGACCTCAGGAATCGTATTTTTATGCCTTACCTGGATCAGTTCGTGATCATGTTCCTAGATGATATCTTGGTCTACAGCAAGAGCAAAGCAGAGCATGAGCAGCATCTCAGAATCATCCTTCAGACGCTTAGGGAGCACCAGTTGTACGCCAAGTTCAGTAAATGCGAGTTCTGGCTCGATCGCATTTCGTACTTGGGTCACATCATTACTCGAGGAGGAGTGGAAATGGATCCCCAGAAGATTGTGGCTATCAAGACTTGGCCAGCACCTACTTCAGTGGCAGAGGTTCGCAGCTTTTTTAGATTGGCCGGCTACTACCGGCGATTCATTTTAGATTTTGTAAGGATTTTAGCGCCGATGACCCAGTTAACTCGTAAGGATGTGCCGTTTGTTTGGACAATAGAGTGTCAGGAATCATTCGAGAAGTTGAAGCGAGGATTGATAACGGCTCCCATTCTCACGCTTCCAGATGTGACCGGAGGATTCATAGTTTATTGCGACGCTTCAAGTAGAGGATTGGGATGTGTCTTGATACAGCATGGGAAGGTAATATCTTATACATCGCGTCAACTTCATGATCATGAAAAAAAATTACCCGACCCACGACTTGGAACTAGCAGCAGTAGTGTTTGCACTTAAGCTTTGGCGGCACTACTTGTACGAAGATAGAGTAGAGATATTTACTGATCACAAGAGCCTGAAGTATGTTTTCACCCAGAAGGACCTTAATATGCGACAGAGAAGATGGCTTGAGCTACTGGTGGATTACGATATGAATTTACAGTATCACCTGGAAAAGGCCAACGTTGTAGCAGATGCGTTGAGTCGGAGAGCCGGAGTTTATTTCCTGACGGCGCAACCAGAGTTATTGACAGATCTTCAGAAGATGGGAATTGAAGTAGTTCTTTCTACCAGCGTGGCATTGATGGCCAGTCTACAGGTTCAGTCCAGCATAGTTGAGAGGATCCGTACAGCACAGTCTACAGATTCCAAGATTCAGCGGCTTAGAGCAGAGTGTGCGGCAGGAAGAAGGCCAGAGTTATGCATTCATGAAGATGGTACACTTCGACACGGCTCTCGTCTTTGTGTACCCGGTGGAGATATCAGACAGGAAGTCATGGTAGAAGCTCACAGTTTGCAGTATTCTATTCATCCCGGTGGCACGAAGATGTACCGTGATATCCGTCAGCACTTCTGGTGGAATGGCATGAAGAGGAAGATAGCCCGGTTTGTCTCTCGGTGTTTGGTTTGCTAGCAGGTTAAAGCTGAACATCAGAGGCCCGCTAGACTTCTACATCCCTTGCCGATTCCATAATGGAAGTGGGAGCACGTGACTATGGATTTTGTGACTGGATTGCCTAGATCCCCAGCTGGTCAAGATGCTATTTGGGTTACAGTAGACAAGCTCACGAAGGTGGCTCATTTTCTCCCATTCAGAGTTGGACAGTCTACGGCTCAGCTAGCAGAGATGTACCTCAGACAGATTATCAGGCTTCACGGAGTGCCCGTCAGTATCACCTCGGACCGAGATTCGAGGTTTATATCACACTTTTGGCATAGCTTGCAAGAGAGTTTGGAAACTCGTCTCCAGTTCAGTTCGGCATATCATCCACAGACAGATGGCCAGTCAGAGCGCACAATCCATACCCTTGAAGACATGTTGAGATCTTGTACACTTGACTTCGGTGGTTCGTAGGAAGATCACCTGTACCTGGTGGAGTTCTCGTACAATAATAGCTTCCAGGCCAGTATCCAGATGGCACTATTCGAGGCTCTGTATAGTAGGAAGTGCAGATCCCCGCTAGCATGGGATGATGTTGGAGAGAGGCAGATGCTTGGTCCAGAGATGATTGCCCAGACAGTTAAAGTGGTCAGAAGGATCAGAGATCGTCTTCGAGTTGCCCAAGATCGCCAGCGGCATTGGGCTGATGCTCATTGACGTCCCTTGGAGTTTGCTATCGGCGACCATGTATTCCTTAGGATCTCGCCTAACCGCGGCGTCATTCGCTTTGGCGTGCGGGAAAAGCTTATCCCTAGGTATATAGGACCGTTCGATATCCTGGAGCAAGTAGGAGATGTATCCTATCGTCTTGCTCTTCCGCCGTCGCTAAGTGAGGTGCATGATGTATTCCATGTTTCCCAATTGCGACGGTACGTCCCGGACCCGAGCCATATCCTGGATCATTCGGAACTGGTTGTTGGTACCAACCTTTCGTATGAGGAGAGGCCCGTGTCTATATTGGACCGGAGGGAGAAGATACTCAAGAACAAGACTATTAACTTAGTCCGTGTTGCTTGGGGTCATCAGTCTCTCGGTGAGTCAATGTGGGAGTGTGAGGATGACATCCGATCGCGATATCCCTACCCGTTTGACTCGTAAGGTATAATATCTTCCTTATGCCTTATGTTTTCCATCCCTTGCTTGCATGTATGATTGTCTGATTGCTTGCCTGGTTATAGCTTGCCTGTGATTAATATAGCTTGTCCTTGTCTCTCTAGCCTCTTAATTAAATTTTGAGGACGGAATTCTTTTAAGGTGGATAGAGTTGTAACACCCATATTCGGAATACGTATTTTATCAGGCGTATACGTATTTCGGACCTGTATTTTATTTTCTCAGATTTTGGCCTGTACTTGTAATTGGCTTTACTTACAGATTTTGGTTCTCGTAATTGGGTTTTACCTGGCTTGGTTTATTTTGTGGAGGAGAATTGGTTTGATTTGGTTTGGTTTGGTTTGGTTTAACATGCATTGGAACACCTTAGCCTATGTTCAATCCTCATTCCACCACAACCCACCCTCTTTATTATCCCCACCTAACACTCTCTCTCCTCATTACTTCCCTCTATTAATTTCTTTTTCTTCTTCCTTCCTCTACACAACTCACCAACACCCATAGGCAAGTGCACCTTGCCACCACATGAGAACCATATTTTATTTGTTCATTAGCTAGATTAGGCCATGGTGATCAACATTAGTGCTTGACATTTTGTGATTTGGAGTCTCCATTGTTCTAGATCTAGGTTTTAACTATTTACGGATTTACATGGTTTTGATCTATTTTGGTTGGATTTTTGTGGGTTTTGATGCTTCCATGTGGAAGAGAATTCAATTTTACTCAAGTTAGACCCTTGAAAATCTAGATTTGGCTTTGATTTGACAAAGATATGAAAATTTGAATTCTTGGTGTTTTTGGTGTTCTTCTCGGCCTGGAGTAGCAGACTGCAGCCTGCGCTCTTTAGCGCAGTACTGGACTGCGCATCCCCCTCTCGGCCTGCACTCTTTAGCGCAGCGCCGACCGCGCTGCTTGCCTCTTGGTGAACTTCGCTCAACCCCAGCGCATATCCATCCATGGGCAGTCTGATCCTGCGCAGTCTGCTCATGCGCAACCTGTCCTGCGCAGTCTGCTCATTGTGCAATCTGTCCATGCGCAGTCTGCTCATTGTGCAATCTGTCCATGCGCAGTCCACTCATGCGCAATCTGACCCATGCTTCATCCCTCTCGCACACTTAACTCATGCGCAATCTGACCCCTGCGCCAACCAGCTCAGCGCAAGCCGACTTCTGCGCAGCTCATTCCTACGCAGTTGGCTCCCTGGCGCACTTGACTCCTGCGCAACCCGACCCCAGGGACCCTTGCGCAATCTGTCCAATCATGGAGATTTGGTTTTATTTTTCCTTAACCTTGGCTCTCCTATAGCCCTGTATATTGATATTTTATTAGATATTTTACGTCCATTATATATCCTTACGCCTTTTGTCATGAACTTGATTTTACTTAATATGTTTGGAATGACTATTATACATGGCATGGTATGACAAGGAACTAGCCTAACACGACAGTGACCCGTTGTGGTGCACTCCTGACATGACCAACCTGACATGATAGTGGCCCGTCGTGGCGCACTCCTGACAAGTACCCTGACATGATTTATCTTGATGCTGTTGCGATGGCTAACTTGACTCGTATAATCAACTTGACACCGTGGGTGTTCCAGTTTGCTTGCTTGTGCAATCCACTTGTCTTGTCTTGCATCATGTCTAGGACGTGACTCCCTGGTTTCCCACGGTCAGGGATTCGTACTGAATATGGATTAGGCTAATGACTAGATCTAACTATAGTTCATGGAGAATTTCTAGTCACAGGCAATCTCGTTATCTGGGCGCTCTTAATTGGACTTGTAGCTTGCCAACGAGTAGAGCACATTTCCAGCACACTGTCATGTGTTGCACCCTCTAAGTCACCTAAGGAAATATCGTCTCCGGGGCGATGTACCCAACCATACTCTCAACCCGCGGAAGGATAACTGGATGGTCTGCAGGGCTTAGGACTGGGAAATTCTCATTGCATCTTGTTAGTAATTAGGCTTGTGACAACACTAGTTAGTTAAAGTAGTAAGCCGTAGTAATTGCTTGGCCGCTTGTGAATGAATGATGTCTAGCTCTGTCTAAGTCTTGTCTAGTCCCTGTACCTGGTACTCCTGAACATGATTGTTTTACTTGCTTTAACAATAATTGGGTAGAGACAAGGAGCTATTCAGGCGAAGGGTTACAACCCCGGTCCTTGTTTGGTTTACGGGTTGTAACCTGGTTTCCAGAATGGTTTCACGTCCCTAGTCGTTTATTATCCCGACGTGCTCCTTATTACTTGTACTTTTATTTCATTTCTTATGTTCTGATATGCTGGCTTTTGTTCTTATTTTGTGGCCTCCTTTGTGGCACTTGATCTTTCTGGGGTTTGACCCAGCTGGTTTTGTGTGGCCAGATTTCAGAGCAGCTCCCGAGGATCTACCGAACCTCCAGCCCGATGGTGGCGACTAGAAGGAACCCGGGCTACGAGTGGGTTTTCTATTTTATTTCGCTCACTCTATTGTAAATTTATTCTTTTGAGGCGTTTAGCCGACGAGCACCTGTCAGCTCGATGCACTTTTACTTACTGTCGGCCTACGGGCTGTAAACATGATTAACAAATCCTATGGTTGATCATGTATGACTTAACTCTTGCTAGTCCTAGCATTTTGTATGACTAGCTTCATGATCAGCTGATATGTAATATTTGGGACGCCTTTTATTGTATATTTGGTGGTCAAACATCTTGTAATTATATTATTTGCTTGAGATTGAGACAGTAGGCTTGACCTTAAGAGACCGTTGGCTTGTAGTAAACCCTCATATCTAGACAACCGTGACCGTATAGTTGAGATGTATTCTATTTCAATATACGTAGCTGGCTATGTTCGCCCCCGCTCTCCAGTATTCTGGTTCTGGGGCGTGACACTTCCTCAGACTCAGGAGAAGGAAGTACCATATTACAGGATTTAGTCTTCTTTCCCCTAGCCTTCTGCTTTCGAGGAAGCTCAGATCCCAATCCAACAGTGGATTTTTGACTTTGAATCTGTAAAGGAAGTCTCATTCCTTTATCATAGTTCAAACCTTCCGCCTTCTGAAAGTCATAGCCCATCTTTTTCATGAGAAGAACTGATTGCTGACTGTATAAATGAATGGGCAGCAGACTTTTAACAGGTGGTTCAACAGAGGAAGGAGAAGATATCTCTGTAACTACAGGAGAATGAGGAATAGAAGCCTCTGTAGCTACGGGAGACGAAGGATTCGGGATACAAGGAAAAATCCCTGTAGGAGCTTTTTTATGAGTAGCGAAAACTTGTTGTACCCTGTATAAGGAAACACTGTTCATGGCTAGCCACTACTTATGAGTCAACTTGAGCTTGGTAGGAGAAGCCAGACTTGGAGGACATATGTTCAAACCTCTCAGTCTATCTTCCAAAGGAATGCCATCCCATAGATGATCCAAATCATCAGGATCTGGAATAACATGAGAAATCATGTTGCAGGTTTTGACTTTCCTACCTTTCTTGGATTTTGAAGTTTTTTCTTCATCTTCCATTTCAGGTACTAAGTCAGGATGTACCCACATAATTTCACCATTCTTTAATGTGAGAGGCAATAATCCTTCATTTTCCACTCTGGCAGGCGGGATATTCACAATCTTCATCGTCGCCTTCTGAATTGGGACAATCCCATCTGGGACTTGTTGAGGAGAAAAACCTCCGAATTGAAGAGAAACTATATTGGTTGTGACCGTATGCTCATCGTTAGTTAAAGCAATGTCATTGGCATTGATCAGCTCTTGGATTTTCTTCTTTAGAACATAACAAGCCTTGGTGGGATGATTTATATATCTGTGATAGATATAATACTTGGGATTGTCAGTCAGATTTACCTCATTAGGCCTTTTCGGCTCCAGAATTTAGAGTTTGCCACTCTTTACCAGACATTGAAATATCCCTGGGATATCACTTTCGTCAAAAGAGTATTCTTCTTTTGGCTTAGAAGACTCCTGATTATTCGGCGTCGTTTTTTTTGGAAAGATTAACCATAAGAGTATCCTTTCCTTTCCCATTATAATTGCCAGAATTATTACCAGAAGAGCCTTTCTTTCCTTTATCTTCTGAGGCAAAAATCATCCCATGCTCACGAGCCAACCTACCATTGGTCTCGGCAGAAATTGCTGCTATAATAAACGAGGCCCAATCTGTGAATTGGGAACCCGTGAAGACAACAATGGATGGTCGCAGATTCATCTTACATGTATCAATCAACGCTGAATCCGGTATACCAGGAGGCATCTTCAGAGTCGTCTGTCGAAAACGTTCGATGAACGTCCGAGTATCTTCCTTCTCCTTTTGTTTGATTTCTATTAAGGAGGACATATTCATGTCCATGCCCCCTTCATAGAAACGGAAGAGAAACATTGCTTTAAATTCATCAAAAGACGAAATGCAATTGTCGGGTAAACTATGATACCAGTCGTAAGCTGAACCCGTCAAGCACCTGATGAACACTCGAGTAAGAAGAGCATCATTTTTTTGCAGATGCACAGTCATAATATCAAAGTAATTGATATACTGACAAGGAGAAGCCTTTCCATCAAACAATAACATTGATTGTGGCTTGAATTTTGGTGAAAAGGGTACATCATTCCAATGAGGAGGATAAGGTTGCTTAATCCCTAACCTCTGGAGTTGATCTTTATGCTTCAGAACTTCAAACTGTGCTTTTAATTCACGCACTGCTTGAATAGCTTCACTAGTTTGAGGAAGCACATTTGATTGAATAGTTGTTGGATGTATCGTGACCCCCACTGGAGGTGGTACATCTTTTGGAATGATGGGATCTGGAGAAGCAGAATTTTGATTAACAGCAGGCTCTTGATTATTCAAAGGTTTGTCAACCCCTTGACTATCTTGAGTTTGTGCTGCTACTTGCACCGGTGTTACTACTGCCGGTTGAGTGGTCTGTTGAGTCATTATTATCTGGTGCATGCTTTGCATCATGGTAAGCATGCCCTTTAACGACTGTTCAATGGTAGTGAGACGTTGTTCTGTATTAACAGATGACGTCTCTGGTTCATCACCAATAGCATAAGATTCAACCTCTCTTAAAGAAACAGAAGGATTAGTATAGAGGTATGAATCAACACTATCCGTTTCGGACTCAAGAGATTGAGTACCCCCAGCTTCTGAATCAGAAGTCTGCAACTGTCTTTGCCTTCATGATCGAGTATTCTGATATACTCCTTCAAAGGAATCAAGAAGTCTGTTGAATTGTTGTTGACCTGGAGTTTGGGACGTATTGCATCATGGACGTCATCCTCTGTTGGTATGAGATGCCATGTTGACTGAGGCATATGACAACTCATGTTTCTTGGTCATCAACTTGTTGTTGAGGCGCATTGAAACTTAACCGGTCAAAAACTGACCGTTTAGAAGCTGAACAATAATACTTGATTACAATATGATGACACTCGCAATAATGATTTTCTTGGGGGAGTGTCACAGGAGATTGTCTGTTTTTACGCTTTTGTACTAATAACTCGCGTAAATCAGAAGGAGCAGAGGAAGTAGTCTTCTTTATTACATTTAGGGTAGAGAAACGTTTAGTTCCTTGTGTATAAAGAAGACTACTAGCTGCATTCGCAGAACCAACCTGTATATTTTTACGCGCTTGGAGTTGTGTGCGTAAATCCTGAGATTTTTGAGCACAAAGGACTCCATCTTTATTGCGTGTAATTTGAAGGTTTGGTACCTTGTGTATAGTAGTATAAGAAGGTTGTTGGTTGAAAACAAAAGTTTTACCAACTATATTTTTATGCTTCATGCGTGCAGGTACATTCACTTTAGATGCAGAAGCATCCTTGTAAATTTTATCTATACTGTTACAGACAGGAGATTTACCTTTACGCATAGAGCGCAAAACATGAGTATCTGCCACGTCATAGACGAGAGATTTTCCTTTACGTGTGGAGCATAAATTTTGTGTGTCTACCGCGTCACAGACGGAAGAATTATTTTTACGCTCAGAACGTAAAGTATTGGGGTCTACCACGTCATAGACGGGAGACTTGTTCTTACGCACAGGACGTACAGCTTTGGAGTCTACCACGTCACAGATGGGAGACTTGTTCTTACGCGCGGGGCATAAAACTTGATTTTTACGCTCAAACGTAAAACCTGAGGGTCTGCCACCTTACCAACGGGAGACTAATTTTTACGCCGATGACGTATCACCAAAGTAGAGACTGCCTCATCACAGATGGGAGTCTCTACAACAGGAGTAGGAAGGATTCCTTTGCCTTCAGAGATAGCAGGGAGATCCGAGGATGCCTTGGATTTGGGAATCCAAACTTTTTGTGCCTTCCTCGATTTCTGAACATTGGAGCAGTGAGTACCACCCCCAGTTCGGAGTATTTCTTCATAGGCAGTCTGGTCGAAGTGTACAACCAGAGTCTTCTTTGTCGATCCGATCGACACATCATCGTATTGAGCAGTTGCCTCCTCGTCAGAGGAGAAGGTCGTCCCCAGCAGAGTCGCCATTTTGTTTCACTTAACAAAATCCCTAAAATTGGCCTTTGAAAATAAAACGAGAAAAAGTACAAAAAGTATAAATTATTCTGGAAAGTATTGCTATGGAAGTCTGATCTGAAGACGATCACTTTGTTCCTTGGACTATACGATGATGATGAAGATCACTGCTAGAAGATGAACATCCAGAAGAACTAAGTCACCAGAAAGGTATCGACGCACTTAGGCACTGATGGCGAGGTCGATTGCTTTACTGCTTTGCTTCACTCTGTTCTGGAAGTAAAAGTTGAAGAAGAATGCTCCCGAAAATCAAAGTCTCTGGGCTCTGATTGAGGTATTCTCTCCTGTCTCTCTGATCCCCTCTCGATCTGAAAAATAAGTCTATTTATAGACTTGACCCATTGTGCGTAAAAACAACAAAATTGGGTTTTTACGCTGGTAACTGTCACCCACGATAGAAGTCACCCTCTATGTATGTTGACACGTGTCCCATTATTTCAACAAAAATAGGGAGCACGTACACAGGTTCCTCAATAAATGTGGCACGAAAGCCACGTGGATAAACCACGTTCCAAAGTAGTCAGAAAGAATTGGGTGTAAAAACAACCCAAAATATGCTCCAAGCGTAAAGTGGTAAACTGGCGTAAAAACAACCCAAATAAAATTTCTCAGCGTAAAGTGGCTAAAATAGCCTTGAGCGTAAAACTTAGCCCAAATAGACTTTACACTCACAATAGCCTTGAGCGTAAAAGCTCACATAACTATCGTGCGTAAAAAGAAGTGATTTTATTGAGCGTAAAATAGCCTTCTCTTCACACCATACGACAAGTATCGAGTTTGGTGAAAAATCCGATCTTCTCGACTTCTGTGTTGCATGCTGTCAGCATAATCATTCTTTCAAATCAAATCTTCTGCATTAAATGCGGTCTGACAGTTTGTCTCTAAGCGTAAAACTCAATGAACTGTCTTGGCGTTAAGTAGCTAGCGTAAAATTCCCAATCTCTTTGACTCAGTCCATAGAGCACTTTTTACGCTCCCACATTAGCGACATTCCAAAACGTCATTAAACTCGATGAAAATGTCGATAAGTAAAATTAGCGACATTTTGGGCGACGTTTTGGAAACGACAGAAAAAACGTGTCGCTAAACGAGAAAATATTGCAAAACGTCGCTATAGCGACGTTATTTAGCGATGTTATAAACGTCGCTAATTAGCGACATTATTTGCGACGTTTTAACGTTGACGCTAATTAGCGACGCAAATGGCGACGTTATTGTCTGGTCGCCGTTTAGCGACACTTTTGCGACATTTTGGCGACGACGTGCTGACATCAGATTTGGTGCCACGTGTTCCTACGTCAGCATTTAGCAACGCTTTTAGCGACATTTATTAACGTCGCTAATATTTAACGACGAAGCGTAACGTCGCTAAGTTAAAAAATATATAGAAAAATAGATTCCAGAATGCAAATGGAGCTGGAGCCTGAGCCAAAATACAGAATACAAAATACAAAATACAGAATCCAATCTCTGGGTTCGTCGACCCCCGCGGTGGAACACTCAACACCGGCACGCACAATACATTCCAGAATATACAAAAAATATAAAGAAAAAATACTATCCACAACGAACAAAGTCAATATATAATATCCTCAACGAACAAAGTCAATATCCGCAAATACGTACAAGGTCAATATCCTCAACGAACAAAGTAAATATTCCCAAATACGTACAAAGTAAAAAATATAGTACAGTCCAAAAATGCAAAAAAGAAACTACTGATCGTCTGGAGCTGGACCCGATGCTAGAGCTGGACCAGGTGCTGGAGCCGGAGCTGGAGGTGGAGCGCCACCAGATGACTGTCGTCGCAATGACAGGATCGTCTGATACTCCTTTGGTGACAACAGGTAGACGAGCATGTCCTCCATTGCACCGCCGGATGTAGACGATGCTCCTGAAGTAGCTGTATCATCTCGACCAAACGCTGCGTAGCCTCCTGTGTAGCATGGGTCATCTGTCACAGCGCCTCAGTAGTCTCCTCAAGCCTCTCGAAGCGTGAGATGAGCGTAGAATCATCTGTATGCGGCCCCCCATCATCTGTAACATCTTGTCATGTAGAGCTGCGATCTGCATATCGACACTCTGCTGGTGGCGGAGCGACTCCTCAGTCTGTGTGGGGCCAGACACAATAGGGGCGGTCGTAGAGGCCTGTGACGCAATAAAGGCACCATAGAAGCCCGTACCATAGTACGTACCCCTATGCATGCCACCAACGGCCCTTATCTACAGTTCGTCATCTGACTGAGCTGTGGCGGCCGAGGGCTGCTGGGAAGTGCTAGCACCAGCTCTCTCTGACCGTGTCGGCCCGACCTCCCTAAGCCTCAAACACTCGGCCTAGAAATAACATCTATATGAATTCTCACGTGGTCGCTAAAAATTAATATTAATGAACTAGCATTAAGTAAAACTTCTAAAACTCAGCCTAGAAATAACATCTATATGAATTTTCTACGTAACTAAAAATTAATATTAATGAACTAGCATTAAGTAAAACTTACGTAGGTGTCCCGGGCCTTGTCGTCTACGAACCGCTCCTCCTTCGTGTGCGTGGCAAAATTATTATATGATTTGTCAGTTAAGTTAAAAGAAATATATTACTATAAAGTATTAATTATGGGTAGACGGCGATATACGTACCATATGGGTGAAGAAATCCATGATGGACCGTGATCCACCATACCACTGTGACCCTGCCTGTCGTGCTCTTTTAGACTTTGCGGACTTCTCCTTGTAGGCTTCCTCCTCGAATCTCCTCTTCATTACCGTCCAGTCGGCGGCAGAGATCCAACCCTGAATAGGCTCTCCCCGGCGGTCGCGATCCTTTTGGTCGAGGATTGCGTCCCTAATGAGCTTGCTGGCAACGCTGGAAAAAATTGTCCGACAGCAACGGCACGGTGGGGAGGGAAGAAGTAAGTCTGTTGAAAAAATCATAGAAGTACGTAAGTTATAACATAACATACTAAATGTTAAATGGAAATTGTAGTGCCCTGTCCCGCAAAGTCAATCGGAGGAATCGAAACGCCGACGGTGTTCGGCCTTAGCCTTGTAATGGCTGCTCGAAGGCTCGCTCGATCAAGACGACCGCTCGCTCAGGTGGGGTAGTTTCGGTGAACTTGCCTCATCTTTGCCTTCACATAATAAATCGTGTTTTCAACTTGCACAAGTAGGCTTAATAATAAAATAGATGAATCCACATAGCTAAGGGAATAATCCCGACGGGTCGAAATAAGTTAGAACATGGAAAACGTCCCACGGTCGGCTTAGAGTTGGTGCACGACGTGCTTTGAAAATGACACTCGGTCCTTCGTCCCGTGGCTTGGGAGAAGGAAAGTTGGCTTGACACAAAACTATGAACTTGCCTAAGTCGTAGGCGTCGCCCGCATAAACGCTTGATAAAGCGTGCACGGTTCCACTACGTAAGGCTTGGCATAGCCTTTGCTCGTCCCTCGGGTTAAGTTGTAGGCTTGAGTAAGTTAGGCAAAGTTATGCTGGTCGACCTAAGTCATTACAAGTGCTGTCCCGCTCATTCTGCGGTTGTCAAGTTAAATAGTCCCACGATCCCAAGGGCCGTCATATAAGGTATGACTTGGGCGACAGCGTTGCGTAGAACACGAGTCGGTTTAGAGGCACGAGCCACGGTTGGTTCAGTGGAAAGTTAGCCACGGTCGGTCGATACTTAAGAAAAAACGTTATGTTCAAGTTAAGTTGGAAGGCTATGCAGTAGCCGTTCCCTGAGTTCAAAGAATGTTAAGTCTAAGCGATGGTTAGTCGCCGAGAGAAAATATGTCGGGACTGTGGTTCAGTCGCCGAGGCAACCCTGGTTTGGGCTCTGCAAAGGAAGTATGAAAAGAGTAAAGCAAAGTAGCTAAATGATGATGATGAGATCATGCATTACGTTAAGTCTAGAAGTTAGCGTAGGCGCGTGGTCATGGACAACTTGTCGACAAGGGCGATGGTTTCTTCGAGCGGCAGCCCTGGGCCATGGACACCGACTCGGCCTAGGAAGAAACAGGTTATAGCCGAGCTGGATAATAGGTAATCGGTAGGTCGGGGACTTGCATCGAGGATCGCAACCGGCGGTGCAAGGGTCCCGAATGCCAGGCTATGTCCACGATGGCTAGTTAATGCCAGTGACCTTTCATATAGATGTATCGGCACGGGCGGCAATCCGCGTGTGTGCCTTTGGATTGAGTTGAGTTGGATATATATGAAGTTAGAGAACACAAGGTCTGGGCCTAAGATTTGGCTATAACGAAGGCGGCGTGCTTCGGCACGAGATGTGGCATCGAGTGTTAAGTTGTTGGCATAGAGTTGCATGAGTTAGGCTTGAGCTGTTGCGAGTTAAGTCAAAAAGGGCCGTAGGGCAAGTTGTGTGAAGTTACGTTGAGTTGCTAGGCACGACCTCGAAATATGAGAAACGTGCGTTGTCACAACCCAAGTGTAGGCGAGACTAAGCAAGGAGGCGCTGCCTCGGAGATATTGAAGCACGAATCGAGTTATGGCATGACAGAGTCGTTACGTCCCAGAGTTGGTTATAAAAGACAAGTATAAGTCGGTACGTCGACAATATAAGCACGAAAAAGGTCTAGAGGCAAGGAAATGGAGTCTTTCGTGTAGTTACGTCTCTGATTATGGCCGTAAGGCAAACACGACTTGATAGGTTAACGTTATTGGCACGAGAAGGGTCTAAGGCAAAAGTATGAGTTAACGTCGTTGTGCAAGCACGGGATGGTCCTTGGACACAAGTATGCAAAGGCGTCGGTCCTAAAACTGATCCTAAGGCAAGAATAGAAAGACAATCGTAAAAAGGGTTTATGTTGCACAAAGTAAATGAAACGTGTTAGTTTTGTATGGGTGGGCGAGGAGCTCACTCCACCAGTACAGTTGAGTACTGACACCCACACAGTGTTTCATGTGTAGGCACAGGTAGAAGCTCGTGGCACGGAGCTCGCTTGGATCACGTCGAGACATGGAGTTCCTTGGCGATTCGAAGCGTGCGGTCGCGTGGATCCGAAGACTTATACAGGACATAATGTATGGACATCGCGTTCCGAAGCTTCCGCTGGCTCAAGCATTGTAATCGAGAGAGAAAAGTGAGCACGAGAGACTTGTAATTTGGCCTTGTGCCCACAAATGTAATCTTGTATTCAATATCAATAAAGAGCTTCTTTGGAATGACTTGTGTTCATGTGTACTTGTTCTTAAATTCTGCTGCATGTATTCAATATTTCTGCTTGGAACTTCTGTGCGACGACCCCGTCGCCGCCGATGTAATCGGTCGTTATGAAACTGCCTTGCACAAGCGCAATCTAGGCTCGTGCGGCATCACGCCTTAGCGAGGAGGATCGCTCCTACGGGAGCGGGGCGTGACATAATGGTATCAGAGCACGGCTTTACGTCCTTGGACTTCACGTCAAATTTTTCAGTTTTGAAAGCTCGTCGTTGGAAAATAAGTATGCCTCTCTCTCGAATTTCCTTCGGCATGTCCATACAATAAGTCTAAATATTTTCAAAAGCTCGTTCAAGCGTTCAATCGAACGCATCGATAGGCGACGGCCTTTGTGCCGAACGATGTTAAACATGACTCGATAGAGAACACATGCTAAGTTAGCAAAGTCGTATGCGTGCCCAAATAGTCCTACGTTGACATTAGCAAGTGAGCGTACAAACTCGGAATAGTCCGCATGGGATGACTATGCTCACGGCCTTTTGGCTAAGTTGTGTTTCGCATCGCGCACCTCGACCCTTGGTGCAAACGAATTACGAACGATATCAAGTACCGTTTGGTCTGGAGCGAAGCTGCACTTAGAGTGTCTATCGATATGAATGCTATTGAACTAACGCTTAGGCGTACACGGAAGATTGACTTGGATTTCGAAAAAATAGTGCGAACAACTTAGCACGTCGAGGCGACGTGAGCGACTACGTTAGAGATTCGTCGAACGAATCGGAAGGATGTCTAAGCGAATGATGCGAATGTGATTGAGGACTAGATCATATGGCTCGAATCCGAGTGGTGTATGGATTTTCTTGGAAATCAGTCTAGCAAGATTGAGGATTACGAGTAACGGCGAGTATATCGGCGAGGCGATGCGATCGTACAAAGCCTTAGAACGCATCACGCTTAGTTGGTCGTGACTTCGAGTGTCCCGAACGAGTATCTCGTTTGGACAACTCGCGAATAGGCAATGCGAGTTAGAAAATAATATTGAAATGATTTGGAACGATGAATGAAAATGAATGGTCTTGATCGAGGATACTTAGAGGATCGCGCGTACGATATCAGATTGATGCAAATGAAATATGACTTGATTTTCAAACAATGATCTTGAAATGAGTTTGAGGAAGAGCGACTGAACTTGATCTTGAATATCGAGGAATTGTGGTATATTCAGTTCAGACAATAGCATCAATCGCACGACTCGAAATTGGTTGTAAAGGAAGATCGTCAGGTTACGCATATCGTCGATGATATTGTGGCGTATCAAAGATCGATATGCGATAACTCGGGGGTACTCTGACTCGGCGAATGACGATCGTGCAAATGTCATTGTTCCGTTGGATGCTATACGCGGGATGTTAAAAAATACGTCAAGAAAAATATAAACTTGGCTCGAGGATTTTCTAGTTGAATGAATGACGGTCGGACTATCGAACTTGGATTGGATGGAAATGAAATGTTTGGATTTACTTCGTCGCTAACCACAACTTCGACATTCTTGTCTTATGCGAGCGCAACTCCAGCCTCGCACATACGTCACGCCGACTAGGGCGATCACTCCGCGTGAGCGCTGGTATGGTGATTCATACAGCAGGGGTGATTGAACTAGCATGGCATGGCAATTTATATGCTTCGACTTGTGATTTGACGCGAAGGTGACTCAAGAATGGATTGTGTGCTTGAAGAATCAAATTTGAGGATTTCGTAGGTCCAATCCGCGTATCGAGAATGAACGAGTCTAGACTCAAACAAGAGTTACGCCCCGATGAGAATGATTATTCTGCGGGAGCGTTGTGTGGTGATTCACGAACCACCGTAGATAATCGGACTCGCGTAAGATTGGGGCACAACGTATTGTCGAGCTAGACGATCTCGTGATCGAGTACATGAATTGGTTAGAGTTGGTGATTTGAGTGGATTCGAATTCGCACAACGAATGCATTGATGCGAATAGGTGATCATGCTCGATGTTTAGAAATCTGAGTGACGCGAGCTTGGGTAGAAAACTCCGTACTATCGACTTTGGTTTGACCCTAGGAATGGGGTCAGTGTTGGCATTATTGTTGGGGAACTATGATTCCAATCCTGACATTGACTTAGCCTCGAAAAGATTGGCCTAGCGGTTAGGCGAGATGCCCTATTTTATGAGTTGTAATCAAAAGATTAATCTTGAGGATTGGTTTGAATGGATAGCGTGAATCACGAACATAGGAAACCCTGCTCACGAGACTCGGCTGACATGCATATATTTCAGGGACGCCTGGGTATGTGCACGAGGCGACTCGAGTGAGAATAACAAATTATCTATCATGCGGCTTTACTGAATGTATGTATTTTGGGGACACTTGGAATGCGTGTACGATCCAGCCAAGTGATACAATGAGTTCAAGCAAGACTTGAAAAAGGGAGAGTGCCGAGATCTTGAAATCGTATTAAAGGAAAGATTAATTATAGTACGAGCGTGGCTCGGAATTGAGGAAACATATAGGCGGAGTGTGCACGATTAAGTCTTGGCCATAGAAATAGTAGGATGGCTTGCCTCCAGGAAAGTCTTGAGGACGAGACTTGTTCTGAGTGGTGTATGTTGTAGTGCCCTGTCCCGCAAAGTCAATCGGAGGAATCGAAACGCCGACGGTGTTCGACCTTAGCCTTGCAACGTGTCACTCCCCGTTCCCAGTATACGTATTTTTAATACATGTACTGCTTAAATATAATTATTTAATACTTATCATGTATGGTTTCGTATTTAAATCTCTTTAAATTCATGTTAATTAAATTCCTACAATTAATTTTCTGTATTTTACTTCCTGCTTTTATTCTCTGCTTTAGCTTACTTTAGGTTTGGCCTAGGTTGGTTTATTTTTGGGTTATGGTGGTTCATCATGAACCGAACCTACATCACCATTTAAAGCCCCCAAACTCTTTCTCACTCTTCATTACTCTCCTTCACCATTACTCTTCTTCTTCTTTCTCATTACTCTCTCCACCTACCAAACCCATAGGCAAGTACATCTTGCTTCTTCATGAGGACCCATTTTTATGGTTCCATTCTCTTCCTCTTGTGATTCTAAGAGAGTTTAGAACTTGGCATTTTTCGTTTTGAAGTTTTATTTTTAGTAGATCTAGAAATTAGTTATTTTCGGATTTTGGTAGTTTTGATCTATCAAACTTCTTTGTTTTCAAGTTTTGATGGTTCCGTGTTGTAGAGAATTTTATTCTACACAATTTTGACCTTTGCAAAGTTGGATTTGGACTTATTTTGACCAAGTTATGGACTTTTGAAGCCTTGGGTGTAACCATGGAGTTCTTGCTGTTTTGGAGAAGACAGTGAGCAGTGTGCGCTAGCTTTTTAGCTTGCACCAATGAGCTGCGTGCGCTCTTTAGCGCAGCGCAGTCCGATCCATACGCTGCCTTTTGGGAGCGTATGTCTTGCATACGCTCACTTGGGTGACAAGGAGTCGTATGGAGTCCATACGCTGCCTTTTGGGAGCGTATGTCTTGCATACGCTCACTTGGGTGACAAGGAGTCGTATGGAGTCCATATGCTGCCTTTTGGGAGCGTATGTCTTGCATATGCTCACTTGGATGGTAAGGAGTCGTATGGAGTTCATACGCTGCCTTTTTGGAAGCGTATAACTTGCGTACGCTGGCTTGGATAGTAAGGAGTCGTATGGAGTTCATACGCTGCCTTTTGGAAGAGCTGACTTGAGCGTAGCTTGACTTGAGCGTAGCCTGACCTGAGCGTACGCTGACTTGAGCGTAGCTTGACTTGAGCGTAGCTTGACCTGAGCGTACGCTGACTTGAATGTAGCCTGACTTGAGCGTAGGCTGACTTGAGCGTAGGCTGACATGAGCGTAGCCTGCTTACCCTGGATCTTCTATAGCCCTGTATATTGATATCTTATTAGGTATTTAACGTCCATTTTATATCCTTACGCATTTTTGCATAAACTTGATATAATCATGATATGTTGATATTTCTGTTAAATATAGATTGTTACGTGGGATGTACCATGTGTCGTGAATTGAGTTATAGATACCCCGATTGACTGGAATTAAACTCCCGAGAGTTGTAGACTCGACCCCACTGAATACTAGTTGACTTTCATGCCTTGTCACCATTGATAATGATTGTGACCTTGATTAATAATTGATCATGCGTTCCTAGTTGAAACTAAGAGACTGGCTAGTCGTCTTATTGAATTGAATGAATGGGACACGTTCATATGAACTATGAACTATTGAAATCGACTGGCTAATCTCGAATGTTGGCATACAGGTATATGCAGGCTTCGATTCATTTATTATTTATTTATCTTACCAAAGAAGCATGTGTACTTTATGGTCAAGGTATGATTACTCCGTGGTTAGTTTTGATTGTTGTATTACGCTATGTAAGACCTACAACCTGACCGCACTGGTATTATTGTAGAGTTGTGCATATCGTACCCCGTACGAAAGTACTCATTCTGAATAACCATGATCCACGGCATGGTACTTCACTCAACATAGAGACTACTAAGTTAAATAAAATAATGATTGCATGGAGAGAATGGATTTTCGAGTTCTTACATGGCAGCCCTCTTGGGACTAGTAGTGCCCGATAGGTCTGCTGGTCTCCACAGATACTGCAAGCCTGCCACACGGGCACGGAGCGGTATCTGGTTATATTATTTATTGTATATTATATTGATGACGGGCGTCCTGCTGGGACTCGTCTAATTCATGATTGGCGCAATTGATTGACTGGGTAAACTAGCCTTGCTTGCACATAGTGAGAACTGAGGAATCTTTTATTGCATAATTCCAGGATAACCTGGAACACACAGTAGCAAGCCGTAGTAGTTGAATGGCCGTTTAAATTGATTTGTTTGTGTACTGTACCTACTCTGTTGCCTAACTAAGATGATCAGAATGTCAGGACATGATGGACCAACTTCTGTCCTTGTTTGGTTGGGAGGTTGGTTCGAAGTGTCGTGATGTTATGAGAATCCTAGTGGCAAGCAGAGATCTATTTATCATATTTCTCATTACTGGTTTTAGTTCTCATGTCGTGCTTCCTTGTGGTACTTGCTATTAGAGGTCTAACCTCTCTGGTTTTGCATGGCCAGATTTAGAGCCAGTCCCCGAGGATCCAGCTTACTTCTACCTCCAAGATGGTCACCACTAGAAGGATGATCGCAAGGGGACTCGAGTAGGTTTCTTACTTCTCCGCCCGTTTTGTTATCTACTTTATACTTTGCCGTTTGGCACCGACATGTTAGTCGGATTATCTTGTACCTATTTTTGCATAATTGTAACTAAGTCAGACAGCAGCTGCTAACAATTGTGTATACTTACTACCTCATCTGGCTGTATTTTGTAAAGCCAGATAGCAAGAACATTTTGACTGAGCGTTTGGGATGCCTTACTGCTTTATCTCACATGTTCTCTATTTCTGTTTCTTGTTTGAATGATTGAGACAATAGATGGAAAGTGACCATAGTGAGACTTTTATGTAGTATGCACCCCCTCGTCTTGTAGACAACATTGATCGTATTATACGGTATTCATCTACCCGTAATACGTAGCTGGCTGAGTCATTCCCCCGCTCTCCAGTATTCTGGTTCTGGGGCGTGACAAGGTTTTAGTGGTGGCCCATGCAGGTCTGATTTCAGACTTGTGGGGTGTTTAATAGGATGTCTCAATCACACATGTTTCCCTTTGATCTCATGATTCGTCAATTCTCAACTCTAGCTTGACATTCCAGTATCCTTTGACTTCATTGATCCTTCATGTCCGGTCGTTTGATTGTTCTCTTGTCCCTTTTCTTAGGGGCACTTCGTCCGCACCTGTCAGAGCTGGACAGCAACAACATGGACAGCAACATGGATAACCTGACCATGTTGGTCAGTAACAAGAGCCGGTACTAACTCAAAAGGCTACCCAAGAAGAAGTGATAGTGGAAGCAGCAGCTGGATCGCAGTATCCAGATGTTCCACCACCACCAACAGTTCTACCTACCCCTGTGGAGATAGACACACCAGCTCTTCTGGAGATTATGAGAGGGATGATGGCCACTCAGCAACACCAGATGTTAGACCAGCAGCACATGCACGCTCAGTTGCAAGAGCAGAATGTACTACTCAACCAAGGATTACAGACGGCATTAGAAAGAGGGGCAAGGATAGATTCAGGAGCGTCAGCCCGGTTTTATAAGTACAACCCCCACCGTTTCGAAGGCACGGAGGATGCCATCTCAGCAGATGCATGGCTTAAGGATATTGAGGCTATTTTGACAGCCGCTAAGGTGCCGGCAGAAGAACGTATGGATCAGGTGAAGTTGTTACTTCAGGATCTCGCACGTGATTGGTGGAAATCAGAGGAGGTAGGCATCAGACATCCTGTGGCTTGGGACAATTTTACAGCAAGATTTAAGATAAAGTACTATGGAGTTGTGGCGCGGTTTGAGCTACAACAGAAGTTTATCAACCTCAAGCAGGCCGGCAAGACGGTAGATGCTTATGCAGCGGAGTTCTGCAGATTAAGTAGGTTTGCCCCAGAGATGGTAGCGACAGAGCGCCAGAGGGCTATGAGGTTTCAGCAAGGATTTCATCTTGAGCTCTTGCAATTGATAGAGGGGCACAATTACCAGACTTTTGATGAGATATTGGCGACAACCCGAAGGCATGAGATCACCATTCAGAGGATCACAGTAAGGACTGGAGGTCAGAAGAGATCGCACAGTCAGATTGAAGGAGGAGGGGGAGCAGCGCCCCGAACAACAGTACCATCCCTTGGCATTCGCATCCACGATGTGGCGATGCGAAGGCCAGCACCACCACCCAGGCAGCAGCAGCAACAGAAGAAGAACCAGCAACCCCCAGCAGGCTGTACTTATTGCGGGAAGATGGGGTACACTAGAGATGTGTGTCGGGCATTGAACGGACTGTGTTTGATATGTAGAAATCCAGATCATCGGGTTACCACATGTCCCATGAATTCGAGGTCAGGAGGACCAGGGCAACAGTTTCCCGCTCTGCCAGCACCAGGGGCAGGGAAGTATCGAGGACCAGCGGTAGCAGTGAGACCATTGGCCCAGCGTCCGTTAATGCCACAGGCTCAGATGTTTCGGCAGCAGGGACCGCCGATGCAGCAGCACCAGCATAGACCACCCCAGTATCATCAAGGCAGAGGCCAGCAGCAGCACCAGGCTAGGCCACAGCATGGGAACCAGCAAGGAGGTCGAGGGCAGGCATTCACACTGTCCTTGGAGGAGGCATTAGCATCGAAAGATGTTGTGGTAGGTAACATTCTCGTCGCCTCATATCCCGCAGTAGCATTGTTTGATTCGGGAGCATCACACTCATTATATCTGCACAATTTGCGACACGGCTAGGAATGGAGTTCGAGACATTGCTAGGAAGGTTGAATATACTCACCTGGCAATGGGCTCGTAGGAGTTAGTAGAGTTATTCTAGCGTGTAGTGTTGTAGTTTGCGGGCATTCCTTATCCGTCCAGTTGATAGAATTTTCTGTTGGAAATTTTGACGTTATCTTAGGCATGGACTGGCTGAAAGACAGTCATGCGACAATACATTATCATAGTAGGAGTGTATCTTTTGATATTCCAGGCATGAAGAGATTCACCTTAGTCAGATCAGAGGCAACTCAGCAAGAGCAAGGAGTAATAACGGCAATGGAAGAAGTTCAAGTTCCGAAGGTAGTTGAAGAATTTTTAGACGTATTTCCCGAAGAACTTCCCGGTCTGCCACCGGTTAGAGATATTGAGTTCAGTATAGAATTGGCACCTGGGACTAAACCGATATCAGATCGGGTTTACAGAATGGCGGATTCGGAGCAGGCCAAGTTGTATCAGCACATAGAGGAATTGAAGGAGAAGAAGTTTATCCAAGCCAGTATATTGCCATGGGCAGCACCAGTGGTACTTGTAGGAAAGAAGGATGGGTCATCCAGATTGTACATCGATTACAGAAAGCTTAACGCGGCAACAGTAAAGAACAAGTACCCACTACCAAGGATCGACGACTTGTTTGATCAGTTAAGCAGAGCTAGAGTTTTCTCTAAGATAGATCTTCGTTCGGGATACCATCAAGTGAGGGTTCGAAAGAAAGACATTCCCAAGACAGCATTCAGGTCAAAGTATGGACATTATGAATTCTTAGTAATGTCGTTTGGTTTGACCAATGCTCCAGCTATATTCATGGATTTGATGAACCGTATCTTTATGCCGTATTTAGATCAGTTTGTCGTAGTATTTCTCGACGACATTCTTGTGTACTCTGCTAGTAAAGAGGAGCATAAAGACCACCTCAGGAAAGTGTTACAGGTTCTGAGAGAGAACCAGTTGTATGCCAAGCTCAGCAAGTGTGAGTTTTGGTCGGATCATATTTCATTTTTGGGTCATATCATATCAGGAGCTGGAGTAGCAGTAGATCCCAAGAAGGTAGAAGCAGTAGAGAGTTGGCCAGTACCCAAGACCATAGCTGATGTACGGAGTTTCTTAGGATTGGCTGGATATTACAGAAGATTTGTGTCAGATTTTGCAAGACTTTCAGCGCCCATGACCCGCTTGACACGGAAAGATGTACCATTCGTCTGGTCGGCAGAATACCAGGCATCATTTGAGAATCTGAAGCAGAAGTTGATATCAGCGCCTATTCTTACATTGCCAGTTGGACCCGGAGGTTTTACCGTATATTGTGATGCGTCAGGTAAAGGACTTGGATGTGTCCTTATGCAACATGGGAAGGTGATAGCATATGCATCTAGGCAACTTCGAGACCACGAGAAGAATTACCCAACTCATGATTTGGAGTTGGCGGCAGTAGTATTTGCTTTGAAGCTATGGAGACATTATTTATATGGTGACCGAGTGGACATGTACACAGACCATAAAAGTCTGAAGTACATCTTTACTCAGAAGGAGCTGAACATGAGGCAGAGAAGATGGTTAGAGCTGATCAAGGATTACGACGTTGAGCTTCAGTATCATCCAGGCAAGGCTAATGTGGTAGCAGACGCTCTTAGCAGAAGAGGCGGCACATTTATGTTGACAACGCAGAAGCACATCTTAGAAGACCTTCAGGAGATGGGCATCGAAGTTATACTTTCTAGTGATGTAGGAATTCTGGCGAGTCTACAAGTTCAATCCGACTTGGCAGGCAGGATCAAGGCGGCCCAGGCACAGGACCCAAGGATTCAGAAGCTTAGGGCAGAATGTGAGTCAGGGCTCAGAAAAGAGATGCAAATTCATGAAGATGGTATGCTTAGGTTTGGATCACGTCTATGTGTACCTAGTGGAGATATCAGACAAGAAGTTATGACAGAAGCTCACAGTTCCCAGTATTCTATACATCCTGGAGGGACCAAGATGTACCAAGATATCAAGCAGCACTTATGGTGGAACGGAATGAAGAGGGAGATAGCTAGGTTTGTTTTCCGTTGCTTGATATGTCAGCAGGTAAAGGCAGAACAGCAGAGGCCAGCTAGATTATTACAACCACTTCCTATCCCGGAATGGAAGTGGGAACACATCACAATGGACTTTGTGACCGGTTTACCGAGATCACCAAGTGGTAAAGATGCTATTTGGGTGATAGTAGATCGGCTTACAAAGGTAGCACGTTTTCTTCCTTTCAGAGTAGGGCAATCTACAGAAAAGTTGGCAGAGTTGTATATACAACAGATAGTTAGGCAGCATGGAGTCCCTGTCAGTATTGTGTCAGACCGAGATACCCGTTTCACATCATATTTTTGGAAGAGCTTACATCATAGTCTGGAAACCAAGTTAAGATTTAGCATGGCTTACCATCCGCAAATGGACGGGCAATCAAAAAGGACAATTCAGACTTTGGAAGATATATTGCGAGCTTGTACTGTGGATTTTGGAGGATCTTGGAAAAGCCACCTGCACTTAGTTGAGTTCTTATACAACAACAGTTATCAAGCCAGTATCCAGATGGCACCATTTGAGGCACTATATGGTAAGAAGTGTAGATCGCCACTAGCATGGGATGATATCGGAGAAAGGAAGATGCTAGGCCCAGAAATGATTTTTCAGACAGTTGAAGTGATTAAGGGAATTAGAGAGCGACTTCGTATTGCACAGGATCGGCATCGTCATTGGGCGGACCAGCATCGTAGGCCGCTAGAGTTTTCCGTTAGAGACCACGTATTCTTACGGATCTTACCTACCCGTGGGGTCATTAGATTTGGCGTTCGCGGGAAGTTGAGTCCGCGATACGTAGGACCATTCGTTATCCTTGATAGGGTAGGCGATGTTGCTTATCGTTTATCCCTTCCACCTTCGTTACGAGAGGTGCATGACGTGTTTCATGTATCTCAATTGCGAAGGTATATATCGGACCCCAGCCATATCCTCGATCATTCAGAACTGGTTGTGGGTACCAACCTGTCTTACGAGGAGCAGCCTGTATCCATCTTGGACCGAAGAGAGAAGATACTCAAGAACCGAACAATTAGTCTTGTCCAGGTTGCTTGGGGTCATCACTCATTAGGAGAGTCAACGTGGAAACGTGAGGATGATATCCGATCACGGTATCCACATCTGTTTGACTCACAAGGTATATTTCTTCCCGTGTACCTTGATTGTCTTAACTCCGAATGCTAGTCGCCCTATGAGTAGAAATTACTTAATATCGTAGATTGTTGAATATAGATATGTTACTTGCTATGGACAATGTAAAATGATTGCTTGCTTAAATTGCTTGTACTAGTTTGGCCTTGATATTCCTATCCTGCTTGGATTTGAAATTTCGAGGACGAAAATTTTCTAAGGGGGTAGAGATGTCACTCCCCGTTCCCAGTATACGTATTTTTAATACATGTACTGCTTAAATATATTTATTTAATACTTATCATGTATGGTTTCGTATTTAAATCTCTTTAAATTCATGTTAATTAAATTTCTGTAATTAATTTTCTGTATTTTACTTCCTGCTTTTATTCTCTGCTTTAGCTTACTTTAGGTTTGGCCTAGGTTGGTTTATTTTTGGGTTATGGTGGTTCATCATGAACCGAACCCACATCACCATTTAAAGCCTCCAAACTCTTTCTTTCTCTTCATTACTCTCCTTCACCATTACTCTTCTTCTTCTTTCTCATTACTCTCTCCACCTACCAAACCCATAGGCAAGTACATCTTGTTTCTTCATGAGGACCCATTTTTTTGGTTCCATTCTCTTTCTCTTGTGATTCTAAGAGAGTTTAGAACTTGGCATTTTTCGTTTTAAAGTTTTATTTTTAGTAGATCTAGAAATTAGTTATTTTCGGATTTTGGTGGTTTTGATCTATCAAACTTCTTTGTTTTCAAGTTTTGATGGTTCCATGTTGTAGAAAATTTTATTCTACCCAATTTTGACCTTTGCAAAGTTGGATTTGGACTTATTTTGACCAAGTTATGGACTTTTGAAGCCTTGGATGTAACCATGGAGTTCTTGCTATTTTGGAGAAGACAGTGAGCTGTGTACGCTAGCTTTTTAGCTTGCGCCACTGAGCTGCGCACGCTCTTTAGCGCAGCGCAGTCCGATCCATACGCTGCCTTTTGGGAGCTTATGTTTTGCATATGCTCACTTGGGTGACAAGGAGTCGTATGGAGTCCATATGCTGCCTTTTGGGAGCGTATGTCTTGCATACGCTCACTTGGGTGACAAGGAGTCGTATGGAGTCCATACGCTGCCTTTTGGAAGCGTATGTCTTGTATACGCTCACTTGGATGGTAAGGAGTCGTATGGAGTTTATACGCTACCTTTTTGGAAGCGTATGACTTGCGTACGCTGGCTTGGATATTAAGGAGTCGTATGGAGTTTATACGCTGCCTTTTGGAAGAGCTGACTTGAGCGTAGCTTGACTTGAGCGTAGCCTGACCTGAGCGTACGCTGACTTGAGCGTAGCTTAACTTGAGCGTAGCTTGACCTGAGCGTACGCTGACTTGAACGTAGCCTGACTTGAGCGTAGGCTGACTTGAGCGTAGGCTGACATGAGCGTAGCCTGCTTACCCTGGATCTTCTATAGCCCTGTATATTGATATCTTATTAGGTATTTAACGTCCATTTTATATCCTTACGCATTTTTGCATAAACTTGATATAATCATGATATGTTGATATTTTTGTTAAATATAGATTGTTACGTGGGATGTACCATGTGTCGTGAATTGAGTTATAGATACCCCGATTGACTAGAATTAAACCCCTGAGAGTTGTAGACTCGACCCCACTGAATACTAGTTGACTTTCATGTCTTGTCACCATTGATAATGATTGTGACCTTGATTAATAATTGATCATGCGTTCCTAGTTGGAACTAAGAGACTGGCTAGTCGTCTTATTGAATTGAATGAATGAGACACGTTCATATGAACTATGAACTATTGAAATCGACTGGCTAATCCCGAATATTGGCATACAGGCACATGCAGGCTTCGATTCATTTATTTATCTTACCAAAGAAGCATGTGTACTTTATGGTCAAGGCATGATTACTCCGTGGTTAGTTTTGATTGTTGCATTACGCTATGTAAGACCTACAACCTTACCGCACTGGTATCATTGTAGAGTTGCGCATATCGTACACCGTACGAAAGTACTCATTCTGAATGACCATGATCCACGACATGGTACTTCACTCAACGTAGAGACTACTAAGTTAAATAAAATAATGATTGCATGAAGAGAATGGATTCCCGAGTTCTTACATGGCAGCCCTCTTGGGACTAGTAGTGCCCGACAGGTCGGCTGGTCCCTACAGATACTGTAAGCCTGCCACACGGGCATGGAGCGGTATCTGGTTATATTATTTATTGTATATTATATTGATGACGGGCGTCCTGCTGGGACTCGTCTAATTCATGATTGGCGCAATTGATTGACTGGGTAAACTAGCCTTGCTTGCACATAGTGAGAACTGAGGAATCTTTTATTGCATAATTCCAGGATAACTTGGAAAACACAGTAGCAAGCCGTAGTAGTTGAATGGCCATTTAAATTGATTTGTTTGTGTACTGTACCTACTCTGTTGCCTAACTAAGATGATCAGAATGTCAGGACATGACGTGCCAACTTCTGTCCTTGTTTGGTTGGAAGGTTGGTTCGAAGTGTCATGATGTTATGAGAATCCTAGTGGCAAGCAGAGATCTATTTATCATATTTTTCATTACTGGTTTTAGTTCTCATGTCGTGCTTCCTTGTGGTACTTGCTATTAGAGGTCTAACCTCTCTGGTTTTGCATGGCCAGATTTAGAGCCAGTCCCCGAGGATCTAGCTTACTTCTACCTCCAAGATGGTCAACACTAGAAGGATGATCGCAGGGGGACTCGAGTGGGTTTCTTACTTCCCCGTCCGTTTTGTTATCTACTTTATACTTTGCCGTTTGGCACCGACATGTTAGTCAGATTGTCTTGTACCTATTTTTGCATAATTGTAACTAAGTCAGACTGCAGCTGCTAACAATTGTGTATACTTACTACCCCATCTGGCTGTATTTTGTAAAGCCAGATATCAAGAACATTTTAACTGAGCGTTTGGGATGCCTTACTGCTTTATCTCACATGTTCTCTATTTTTGTTTCTTGTTTGAATGATTGAGACAATAGATGGGAAGTGACCATAGTGAGACTTTTATGTAGTATGCACCCCCTCGTCTTGTAGACAGCATTGATCGTATTATACGGTATTCATCTACCCGTAATACGTAGCTGGCTGAGTCATTCCTCCGCTCTCCAGTATTCTGGTTCTGGGGCGTGACACAACGGCTGCTCGAAGGCTCGCTCGGTCAAGACGACCGCTCGTTCAGGTGGGGTAGTTTCGGTGAACTTGCCTCATCTTTGCCGTCACATAATAAATCGTGTTTTTAACTTGCACAAGTAGGCTTAATAATAAAAGAGACGAATCCACATAGCTAAGGGAATAATCCCGACGGGTCGAAATGAGTTAGAACATGGAAAACATCCCACGGTCAGCTTAGAGTTGGTGCACGGCGTGCTTTGAAAATGACACTCGGTCCTTCGTCCCGTGGCTTGGGAGAAGAAAAGTTGGCTTGACACAAAACTATGAACTTGCCTAAGTCGTAGGCGTCGTCCGCATAAACGCTTGATAAAGTGTGCACGGTTCCACTACGCAAGGCTTGGCATAGCCTTTGCTCGTCCCTCGGGTTAAGTTGTAGGCTTGAGTAAGTTAGACAAAGTTATGCTGGTCGACCTAAGTCATTACAAGTACTGTCCCGCTCATTCTGTGGTTGTCAAGTTAAATAGTCCCACGATCCCAAGGCCCGTCATATAGGGTATGACTTGGGCGACAGCGTTGCGTAGAACACGAGTCGGTTTAGAGGCACGAGCCACCGGTTGGTTCAGTGGAAAGTTAGCCACGGTCGGTCGATACTTAAGGAAAAACGTTATATTCAAGTTAAGTTGGAAGGCTATGCAGTAGCCGTTCCCTGAGTTCAAAGAATGTTAAGTCTAAGCGATGGTTAGTCGCCAAGAGAAAATATGTCGGGACTGTGGTTCAGTCGCCGAGGCAACCCTGGTTTGGGCTCTGTAAAGGAAGTATGAAAAGAGTAAAGCAAAGTAGCTAAATGATGATGATGAGACCATGCATTACGTTAAGTCTAGAAGTTAGCGTAAGCGCGTGGTCATGGACAACTTGTCGACAAGGGCGATGGTTTCTTCGAGCGACAGCCCTGGGCCATGGGCACCGACTCGGCCTAGGAAGAAACAGGTTATAGCCGAGCTGGGTAATAGGCAATCGGTTGGTCGAAGACTTGCATCGAGGATCGCAACCGGCGGTGCAAGGGTCCCGAATGCCAGGCTATGTCCACGATGGCTAGTTAATGCCAGTGACCTTTCATATAGATGTGTCGGCACGGGCGGTAATCCGCGTGTGTGCCTTTGGATTGAGGTGAGTTGGATATGTATGAAGTTAGAGAACACAAGGTCTGGGCCTAAGATTTGGCTATAACGAAGGCGGCGTGCTTCGGCACGAGATGTGGCGTCGAGTGTTAAGTTGTTGGCATAGAGTTGCATGAGTTAGGCTTGAGCTGTTGCGAGTTAAGTCAAAAAGGGCCGTAGGACAAGTTGTGTGAAGTTACGTTGAGTTGCTAGGCACGACCTCGAAATATGAGGAACGGCCGCATTGTCACAACCCAAGTGTAGGCGAGACTAAGCAAGGAGGCACTGCCTCGGAGATATTGAAGCACGAATCGAGTTATGGCACGACAGAGTCGTTACGTCCCAGAGTTGGTTACAAAAGACAAGTATAAGTCGGTGCGTCGACAATGTAAGCACGAGAAAGGTCTAGAGGCAAGGAAATAGAGTCTTTCGTGTAGTTGCGTCTCTGATTATGGCCGTAAGGCAAACACGACTTGATAGGTTAACGTTATTGGCACGAGAAGGGTCTAAGGCAAAAGTATGAGTTAATGTCATTGTGCAAGCACGGGATGGTCCTTAGACACAAGTATGCAAAGGCGTCGGTCCTAAAACTTATCCCAAGGCAAGAATAGAAAGACAATCGTAAAAAGGGTTTATGTTGCACAAAGTAAATGAAATGTGTTGGTTTTGTATGGGTGGGCGAGGAGCTCACTCCACCAGTACAGTTGAGTACTGACACCCACACAGTGTTTCATGTGCAGGCACAGGTAGAAGCTCGTGGCGCAGAGCTCACTTGGATCACGTCGAGGCACGGAGTTCCTTGGCGATTCAAAGCGTGTGGTCGCGTGGAACCGAAGACTTATACAGGACATAATGTATGGACATCGCCTTCCGAAGCTTCCGCTGGCTCAAGCATTGTAATCGAGAGAGAAAAGTGAGCACGAGGGACTTGTAATTTGGCCTTGCCCACAAATGTAATCTTGTATTCAATATCAATAAAGAGCTTCTTTTGAATGACTTGTGTTCATGTGTACTTGTTCTTAAATTTTGCTGCATGTATTCAATATTTCTGCTTGGGACTTCTGTGCGACGACCCCGTCGCCGCCGATGTAATCGGCCGTTATGAAACTGCCTTGTACGAGCGCAATCTAGGCTCGTGCGGCATCACGCCTTAGCGAGGACGATCGCTCCTACGGGAGCGGGGCGTGACAGAAATAAACTTTTACGTATCGAAAAGTGCTTAAACCAGAAGGCCTTCTTGTCAGCCGGGATATCCCTCCAGTTGATGCCGGGCTCCCCGTAGTTCTATCGCAGGAATGTACCCTGCGACCGGTATACAGAGGAGGGATGATACCTGTAAAATGGAAATTAAAATTTATTAAACAAGTTTATAATAAATTTAAACAAATTAAATGCAATAATTTTACTTACCGCCTGGTCCGAGTATAGGCCAAAATCTCTAACCTTATATCCCCCTCCGGGCGACACGGAGGATCTGTCTCAAATAGAAGCTGCACCGTGCCCCTGCCCGCAGCCTGCCCCTTGCCATCGCCCTCGACCTCGACGTGGGCCTCGACCTCGGCCTGCTCCTCAGTAGTGGGGTCGACCTCTGGAATACTCGATGGTACTGGCTGCGTAGAAGAAGAAGGCCCTAGCCTCGAACTGCTAGAGCCTGGTTTGGAGACACTGCCGACGACTAGACCGCTAGTGTATACTGGAGTGCGGGGGGATGAGGAGTCGGTAGGAGGAGTGGTAGATGGAGACTGTCGGGCTCGTCGACTCCCACCAGCACCGGAACCAAAGGATCTTCGTCAAGCCATATCTGAAAAAATACAGAAGTATACCATACTACATCTGAAAAAACAAAAGTATACCATACTACATCTGAAAATGTCGCTAAGTAAACCATACTACATCTGAAAAAAACAAAAGTAAGCCATACTACATCTGAAAACGTCGCTTATTAACGTCGCTAAAACAAAAGTAAACCATACTACATTTGAAAAAATAAAAGTAAACCATACTACATCTGAAAATTAAACATATTCAATCCCCTTCTAAAAATTCATCTTGTTCCAATTCATCTTCCTCTTCCTCTTCACTTCTATCAACTTCCTCTTCCTCTCCTGATACTTCTACCTCTTCCAATTGATGAAACATGTCATGAGAAACTTTTGTTGAGTTCACATCGATAGTATTTATAATAAGAGGTAGTTCATCTTCCTGATAAGCTATCTCATCGACATCGAAGGTATTCCGAGCTTTAGTCTTACATACTGCCTACCAATATGATCTTTCGGCTCCTCGTTTTGGATAGCTGGTAAAGTAAACTAGCTGAGCCTGGCTTGCTAGAACAAACGGCTCATAAGCTTGATATCGACGACGATAATTTATGTCAACAAGACCATGTTTGTCAACTCTCAAACCTTGACCTTGGATTGGATCGAACCAGTCACATCTGAACAAGATGATCTTACAAGGTTCTATAGCATAATTGTATGTCAGTTCCATAATCTCCCGTAAGACGCCAAAGAAGTCATTGCCTGGGTCGACGTCTTTGTAGTTTGAAGATTTTATGCACAAACAGCTATTCTTCGTAGAATCTAAATCCAAGAAGTCGTCTCTTATTCGAGCATTTGTTGACTTGAACCTGAATCCATTTACGCAGTAACTTGGCCAGGTCTTCACTTGATAAATTGGCCCCTTGGCTAGAGTTTTAATATACTCATTCTCGAGGATTGCCTCCGGACGATCAACCTAAATACCATATAAACGATGCTAACTTAATTATTATGTGCATGTATAAATGTACAAAAAAAAGTAAATTATGAAGATATTCGTACATACGCTCTCAACCAAAAAGAAAAATGAAGTCTCATTTGCTGTTCTACTTCCTCCTCGGTTGCATACAGATTGTTAGAGGTTACCTCATCCTTAAACATGCTGAAAAGCAACGAAGCATAGGTATATTAGTTATATTCAGAAGCAACGAAGCACGCAAAATAATTTTACTTACCCCTCTAGCTTGTCCACTTCTTTCTCGTCACAGTTGAGCAATACATATAACGTTGCAGCGCTAACCTCATCATCATTTAGATATCTTTTTTTTATTTTACCAGATGGTTTTTCGTAGGCAGTAAATACTTTCAGCTTTGCCGCAATACCAACTTCATAGCCGTCGTCATTTCTGGAAGCCCTTATTCTGTTTGTAGCAATATGAGGCTGAAAAATACATGGAATAGAAGTTTGAAATCTCCTCAAGGACATATGCTTCACAAATTGAACCCTCCACCCGTGCCTTATTTTTCACCTTCCTCTTGAGGTGGTTCAACTATCGCTCAAACGAATACATCCAACGATAACTGACTGGTTCAGCAACAAGAGCCTCATGGATAAGATGAATCGGCAATGCTCCATTGAGTCGAAGAATATAAGAGGAAAAACTCTCTCAAGTCTGCAAAGTGTTACCACAATGTCCTTCTCTTGCTTCTCTAAACGATCGATGAGAAACTTGTAAGAACAAAGATCTCTGAAGAATATGCTAAGCTCTGTTAATGGATCCCAGACTACTGACGGTAATAATTCCCGAAATGTAACAGGAATTAACCTCTCCATGAATACGTGGCAATCGTGGCTCTTCATTTCTGTCAGTTGACACTCCTTTGTGTCGACACATCTTCTTAGATTGGAGACGTATCTGTCCAGAAATTTCAAGTCCTGGATCCATCTATAAAGTCTCACTTTGTCCTCCTTGTCCAGCGAGTAGATTGCCTTAGGCCGCAAAAGCTTTCCCTTTCCGTTGTCTATCATCTGCAATGTAGGGCGTTTGCATATTTCGGCTAAGTCCAATCTAGCCTTTTGATTGTCTTTTGTCTTTTCCTTGACGTCCATTACAGTATTAATTATGTTATCAAACACGTTCTTTTCGATATACATGACATCAAGGTTATGTCTAATCAGATTTGTGTTCCAATATGGCAGATCCCAGAATATACTCCTTTGGTCCAGTTATGATCTTCACCAAATCTCTCGCAACGGCTGCTCGTTGTAGGATCTTCAATAGCACTTGGGATTTCTTTTACTTGCTTCCATGTGTCCTCTCCGGACTACATTGGCGGTGGATCGCCCTTCTCCATAGATTCGGCACGGAATGCAGTTCTGTTCCTACGGTACGGATGGTCTTTCGGCAAGAACTGCCGGTGACAATCAAAGAAGCATGACTTTCCTCCGTGTCTCAAACGAAAAGCCTTAGTGTAGTCCATGCAGTACAGACATGAAAGCCGACCATGAGTGCTCCATCCAGATAACATTCTATAAGCCAGAAAGTCGTTGATTGTCCACATTAGTGCTGCCCGCATCTGAAAATTCTATTTTTTTGAAGCATCATACGTGTACACCCCTGTTTTCCATAGCTGCTTCAGCTCATCTATCAACGGCTGTAAGTACACATCGATGTTCCTCTTCGGGTTGTTCGGATCGGCGATGATAATAGTTAAGAATGTATAAGGTGTCTTCATGCACATCAAAGGCGGTAGGTTGTACAGAGTGAAGATTACTGGCCAACATGAATATTGGGAGCCTGAAAGACCAAATGGGGTGAAAACATCAGAGCAGAGCCCCAACCTTGCATTACGTGCATCAGAAGCAAAATTAGGATATGCTCGATCGAAGTGCTTCCACGTTTCTCCATCAGATGGGTGATCCAACATTCCTTCGGTCTGTTGTCGCTTGTGCCAACTCATATTTTCGGTAGTCTCTTTCACCATGAATAACCTCTGCAACCGCGACGTCAACGGCAAGTAGTGCATTGAAGCAGTCGGTCTTCTAGACTTGCCTGCAGTAGTTGGCTTGTAGCAACGAGCACCACAGAATCTGCACACTTCTGTATCCTTGTGATCTTTGTAGAAAAGCATGCATCCGTTCTGACAGCGATCAATCTTGTCGTATCCCATCCAGAGGGATCTGACCATCCTCTTAGAGCGGTAGAAGTCTTTCGGTAACTTGGCACCCTCCGGCAAGATATCGGTAATCAACTCGAGCACTCTATTGTAGCATTCTTGGGACATGTTAAAGTCAGACTTTATGCTCAAGAGCCGAGTGATCACCTCTGACGGTGAATGGTCCTCACAGCCAGGGTACAAAGGATTCCTTGCATTCTCCAGCAACTCCATGAACTTTGCGGCATCGGCATTCGGTGCCTCCTCAGCTGCGTCACGATTGTATGGATCGAAACTAGGCCCCACTGCATCGAAGACCATGTTCACGTACTCTTTGTCGACACCAGTTCAGTTGTGGACATTCATATAAGGCTCCACATAAGGCTCCGCTTGGAATGCTTAAGGTACAAGCTCTCCGTGTGTGGTCCATTGGTAGAAATTCGGAAGGAAACCCTTTGTGTATAAGTGATACGTCAGATCCAATTCTAGTTGAAACTTCATGTTTCGATATTTTGCACATGGGCACTTAATGTCCATGCCGTCCATGGATTGAGGAAACGCCTTCGCGAATTGGAGAAATTATTCTACTTCGACGATGTATTCATCTCGCACACCGCACCTGTCATCTCAAATGCGGTTGTACATCCACGAACGGCCTAGCAGATACATGGATATAGCCATTTCTAGATATCTACAAATATGAATAAACTTAAAAACTAAAACGAATAAACTACATACTACATACTACGGCCGTGACTCAGAACAATTCTTATGAATTGGGACCATTCCTACTACATACTACATACTAAAACGAATAAACTTCAAAACTAAAACTTCAAAACTAAAAAGAATATACTACAAACTAAAACGAATATGCTACATACTAAGGCCGTGACTCGGGACCAGTCCTAACCCTAACCCAAACCCTATCCCTAACCCCTCCCCCACCAGTCCCCCTCTCCTCCCCAGCCCCCCCTCACCCCCCTGCTCCCCTCCCCCACCAACCACCCCTAACCCTAACCTGAACCGTTACCATAACCCTCCCCTCCCCTCCCCCAACCCTTCCGCCCTTACCCCCCAGCCGCCCTCACCTCCCGCCCCTCCCCCACCATATACCCACCCCTAATTGAACCCTAACCCTCCCTCCCTCCAGCCCCCTCCTCACCCCCTGCCCCACCCCCCCAGCCACCCCCAACCATTCCTCGCCCCCAACCACCCGCACCCCCCTGCCCCTTCCCCCAAGCCACCAGCACCCCCTAACCACCAACACCAAAAATAGAAAGAGATAGAGAGAGAGAGAGAGAGTCACGTACCGGAGGAGAGTTGCCGGAGAGAGTGAGAGTCGCCGGAGAGAGTGAGAGCGCCGGAGAGAGTAAGAGTGAGAGCGCCGGAGGGAGAGAGTGAGATAGTAAAATGGATGGGGGGGAAATGAATCGGGGGAGGAAATTTAATTTAATTAGAATATAGCGACATTTTTACGAACGTCGCTAAATTAGTCGCTATTAGCGACGTCATAGCGACGTTTCGCGACGGCTAGCTCATGTAACTAATATACGTCATTACCACATCACTATTTGCATCTCTAGTGGCTACGGTTAGCGACGTTTCAGTTATACGTCTCTAATGTCTGTAATTTAGGGACGTTATGTGAACGTCGCTAAATTTACGTCACCAATTAAGCAGATTTTTGTAGTGGTCCTTTGCATTGAGATCCTTGACTCTCAATAGGTAAATCCTAATCTAGTATAGTTTTTTATGATTTTTCTTTATGATAGTGAGCATCTAGGCACCCATGACCTATAAGATTAATCTCGTCCAATTTTGCATTCTTTTGGTGTCCGTATCGAACACGTGTCGGCTAATATGCATAGGTATTTGATAAAATATTGTAATAAATTAAATTCTATTTTCTGTCAAATCTTTTTTCATATTTTGATAGCCCTATACACAAGGATCACGACCCCATAGGTTTCGACATGAATCAGACTTGTGTTCATGTCCAAACAGGATACGAATGCGCTACACGCCAGGCCGCGTGCGTACCCTGCTGCTCGGGGGTGATTCCTCGACGCACAGGCCACGTAGTCGCATGAAAATTGATGTGTAGGTGGGGGCCGTGACTGAGATCACACTCCCAATGTTTTGTAAAGTTTCATCGAGAAACGAGGGATAAATCTCGTCGACATTGATCGCACACACGCGCGCGCGGGACAGCGGCCGCTGAAACAACACGTGGACACGAATTAGGATGTCCAACGTATAACCCTATACCTACCCTAGCCTAGGACACAAACACGTGATACGAGGTGGGACACACGAGTCCCTAGACTCGATGGCACACGTGCACGACGCTGTGCATGGGGCTGTGCACGCGCGCACCCCCGCGCACGAACACGCTCTGCGTGCGTGTCAGACATAACACTTGGCCGCACGATAACTCGACCAGTAGGTCGGGGATGTGTACGCCCAGGTGTATGTAAAGTTTTACGAGAGATGGATCAAAAACGAGCGAGAAATCGGGTTCGCATCGATTGGGTTCACGCGCGTATCGGGTTTCCCGATACTCGTTCGCTGGACACTATACGGACACGGTTTCGACCAGAAGAATGACCGAGCACATCCCACATGTCGAGACCGACCTATTTGCCAAATTTTGTGGATTAATTCTGAGTATTTTGAGTTTTGGGTCATTTTGTGAAAATCGAGTTTTCCATTGAATTAGAATTTGAAGATTTATGTGATATTTTGATTTCTGAGCTTTATGGCGATAAAATCTAAGTTTTTGGTCCTTGGACATTGTTTGAGACTTATGGGAATCGACTCTTGGGGTTGATTCATATTTTCTAGCCATTTTTAGGCAATTATGGTGTTTTACCTATTTAATGTATATATATATATATATATATATATGTATGTATATATATTAAATCCTTTAAATGCCTAATTTCGAAAATGTGTTTATGTGAGGGTCGAAACTTTGATTTTAGACCTGGGAGCTTACTCCAGGTTCGAGATCGACCTTCGTTGGCTTTTTTCTTGAGGATATCTCCGACGTGCGGTACTATTCGCTTTGGTAGAGGTGGAAAGCTTAGTCCGCGTTTCATCAGACCCTTCGTTGTCAGCGGAATGGTCGGTGACATGTCATACATGATGGACTTACCCCCTGCATTAGAGGGAGTCCACAACGTATTTCACGTGTCGTAGCTGAGACGGTACGTGGCAGATCCCAGCCATGTACTGGATCATTCCGAGATTGAAGTGGGCCCTACTCTCAGTTATCGAGAGCATCCTGTGGAGATTCTAGATCGACGAGAGAAGGTGTTGAGGAACCAGACGATATCCTTGGTTTGCGTAGCATGGAGGCATCACTCTCCAGGTGAGTCTACCTGGGAGAGGGAGGATGAGATGCGCGAGCAATACCCTTATCTTTTCCAGTCTTGAGGTATGACTTTCTATCCTTCCTGTCTATTCAGTTTTGTCTTTAATTTCGAAGACGAAATTATTTTAAGGGGGGTAGACTTGTCACACCCACTTTTCACTTCAAGGGCATTTTAGTAATTTTAGATTATTTATTTATTTATTGAATTCATATGATGATATGTGGTTTGGTTTGTTGTCTGGGTAGTTTTAATGGGTTTGACATAGCTAACCATGACCTAGAACCTTGATGCCATATTAGAATTTGATTCATTATCATTAGAATTAATTTTAGCATTTATTAGTTATTTTTAGAGTGTTTTAATTGATTTTTTTAGCCTTTTTAAGTAGTCTTTTTAAAGCCTTTTTGACTTGGGCTTTACTAGCAACTTAGGGAGCCTAGGCCCAAGCATCTAACCTAACCCTAATCCCCCTATACCTGGCCGGCCATAGGCAGCCCCTCCCTTTTCATTTGCATTGTAGTTTGTAGCCTCCAAGAAACCCTAGATTTCCCCTCTTCTAAAATTCCTAACTTTTGCATACGGAGTCTGTTTCTCCTCAATAGAAGTCCATAGTGCTCGTAGGAAGGAGAGGATCTTGCTGGAGCAGTGTTAACAAGGTGATGGAGGCATTTGCTTGAGGGTACTCGACCATTGGAGCGCTCGGGGAGTCCTTTGCATTGAGATCCTTGACTCTCAATAGGTAAATCCTAATCTAGTATAGTTTTTTCTGTTTTTCTTTATGATAGTGAGCATCTAGGCACCCATGACCTGTAGGATTAATCTTGTCCAATTTTGCATTCTTTTGGTGTCCGTATCGGACACGTGTCGCCTAACATGCGTAGGTATTTGATGAAATGCTGTAATGAATTAAATTCTATTTTCTGTCAAATCTTTTTACATATTTTGATAGCCCTATACACGAGGATCACGACCCCATAGGTTTTGACACGAATCAGACTTGTGTCCGTGTCCAAACAGGACACGAACGTGCTGCACGCCAGGTCGTACGCGTGCCCTGCTGCTCGGGGGTGATTCCTCGATGCACAGGCCACGTGGTCAGGTGAAAATTGACGTGTTGGTGGGAGCCGTGACTGAGATCATGCTCCAAAAGTTTCGTGAAGTTTCGTCGAGAAACGAAGGAAAAATCCCGTCAGCATTGATCGTACACACGCGCGCGCGGGACAGCCGCCGCTGAAACGCGGTTCGCACGGACGCGACATGAAACGTGGACACGAATCAGGGTGTCCAACGTGTAGCCCTATACCTACCCTAGCCTAGGACACGAACACGCAACACGAGGTGGGATGCACAAGTCCCTAGACTCGATGGCACGCGTGCACGACACTGTGCACGGGGTTGTGCACGTGCACACACCGGCACGCGGACACGCTCTGCGTACGTGTCGGCTATCGGGTTTTCTGATACTCGTTCGTTGGACACGATACGGACACGGTTTTGACTCGGGGAATGACCGAGCATGTCCTACATGTCGAGACCAACCTATTTGCCAATTTTTGTGGATTAATTCTGAGTATTTTGAGTTTTGGGTTATTTTGTGAAAACCGGGTTATTCATTGAATTGGAATTTGAAGATTTATGTGATATTTTGATTTATGAGCTTTATGACGATAAATTCTGAGTTTTTGGTTTTGGACATTGTTTGAGACTGGTGGGAATCGACTCTCGGGGTTGATTCCTATTTTTTAGCCATCTTTAGGCAATTACGGTGTTTTACCTATTTAATGTATATAGATATATATGTATGTATATATATTAAATCCTTTAAATGTCTAATTTTGAAAATGTGTTTATGTGAGGGTCGAGACTTTGATTTCAGACCTAGGAGCTTACTCCAGGTTCGAGATCGACCTTCGTTGGCTTTTACTTGGTATATACCTATATCTCTATATAAGCCTATATATATATATATATATATATATATATATATATATATATATATATATATATATATATATATGTATGTATAAAATATATATATATACATATATATATATATATATATATATATATATATATATATATATATATATTTATATATATATATATATATATATATTTTATATATATATATATATTTTATATATAGTAGTCTCATTCTATTTTTGTTCTCAGATTTAGACTCTTTACCAGCAGCCCCAACATCGTTCACACTCACAAACCATGTTTCCTTTCCTAGCTTATATAAAAATATATATATATATATATATATATATATATATATATATATATATATTTGTGTATGTACTTAAATATCACAATGAAAATCCAAACATCAAACTCGAATAATAAAATCCATAAGTTTTGAGTCACATGCAAACAAAACAAAAAACATAAATATTCATGATTTCTTATCTAGTACTTCGTTAAGGTTCATTCCTTATGACAAAACTGCATAATAGAGTAGTGCTAGCTAAAACATTAAAAAGCCCAAGCATGATAATCCATTTTCTACCTCCAAAAAACCTTGCTTAAGCTTCCAGAGTAGGTACTTCTTCTATGATTGCCTTAGCAACAGGCTTGTCCAATAGGTCTGTATACTCCTGATATGGGGACTTCACAAAATATATATATATATATATATATATATATATATATATATATATATATATATATATATATATATATATATATTGTATGTATGTATATATATATTTGTTTATATATTGTGATGAATGTATAAATATAGGTAATGCAATACGTTCTTGTGATATGACTATAGGAAGTGTTTGGACATATTAGGACCATCGTTAGGAGTCTAGTTTGATCGAATTGGCCGACAAGTTGACCAAGTTGACAAAAGTCAGCTTTGGGTCAAACTTGATCCAAATCGACTCAAACGAACTCCGAATGACATAAAATTTGTGTATGACCTAGAAATTAGTAAACAGACTAGTTGACCTTGAGTTGACCAGGTTTGACCAAAGTTGACCAGGTTTGACCAGAGTTGACCAAGGGTTGACTTTGACCTAGAAGGACCTAGAATCATGTAGAAGTGTATTGTAGGCATTCCTTATGATATGTTAGACCTTGTTGTGACTTGTGGTTGTTTTAAATAGGTTTACATTACTCCAGTACGGTTACACATTCTCATCAGCAGCTCAGATTGTTAGACGAGTACATTCTCTGACCGTTTCATTCTTGCTTGGACATATTTACTTATTATAGACTAGTTTACTTGTTGCTGTCACGATGTATCACGGATTAGTACTATATGGATCTCTTCTTGCGATGTTATCCCCTCGGATACATCGGGTATATAATGCTCATTTACTTTATCATATGCATCGTCTACTCATTGTATTCGTACTTATTTGTGTATACTCATGTGACATTCATGTACACTCATGATCATGTGAGCCTTCATGTATAACCCAGTGTACATGTGGACTAGCTATCCATGTGACGTACTACTTTCATATGCAATAACATAATCTGGATAGATCCTTGTGTACTGATTGGGGCAGGGGGAGTATTTTATTTAGTTATGTGATCTACACCATTTTTATGTGCAACTCCAAACTAGATTTAAGTCATGTATAACCTAAGCCAGTTTACTTAACCAGATTGTGCTCTACATCACAAAGTTAGTTCAGTTCTTTATTATATCCTGTATACTTATTTCCAGATATCATGTTCTCTCTTTTACAGTCTCATTTCCTTATCAGCATTTAATGTATATTATTCTATAGCTCGTTTTATATTTCTTTTCATGTTATGAATTGTGTGAGAGATATGTATTCGTTCCTGTCTTGACTGGACCTGTTGAAATATTACAGATGATGAGGATTGCCGTGACACTTACTATGGAGCAGGCCTAGTTGACACAGGTGACCTGGACCCTCAGCAGGATCCAGTAGTCGCTGAGGACTTGCCTTGAGTTAGATTAGATTTATATGATCTTTTTAGTTATGAGACTTTGTGGTTGTATTGAGACTGGTTATGGTGTGGTTTTACACCAGAATTTATATTTATATTATAACTCTCTGCTGTGATTATCTTTCTTTTATTCTATCTTAGTTATTGTGATTGAGTTGTACCATATATTTATCATTCTCTATTTGGAGCATATTCCTAGATTGTGTTAGATGTTGGACCCAGGACATCGTTTTATCGCCAACACTGCGGCGTAGGATGGACGTACCCATGTTTCGTGCCCTTACACTGGGTGCGGGTCGTGACAGACATTGTCTCCACCATGACGTCCTGCAGAGGCGAACCAACTCAACGATCCTAAGTACTGTCTCTATCATCAGTACGTGCATCATTCCACCAAGGACTACATCGTCCAGAAGAAGAAGATATAACAGCTTATCGACAGCCAAGTGATCAACCTCAAAGTTGAAGACAAGGTCGTATCTTCTAACATAATCTCTCTTCAGTTTGGTGACTTTCCTCACACAGAAGTCCCAGACGGCGTGGTCCCGATCCCCAAGGCAATAATGGAAGTCGTCAATCTACCGCCAGCTTGCAACTCCACCTTGGTGCCACTCACAACTGAACATGGTGAGATCATGCAGATCCATCCGAACCTTGTACAAGAAGTGACTCAGGGGGTGGTGCCTTCCAAAGCAAAAAGGGGCAAGAAATACAAGCCATGCCATATGGTGTCTTCTCCCATCTACGAGGTTCTATCTGGCGAGACACTATCGGGGAAGACTTATGTTCGAACGTACGATTTCGTACAAGAAGAAGCGGTACCTTCTCAAGCTCCTGCTACCCCCACAAGCTCAGAAGCTGGCCCGTCTAAGCCTTCAACTACCGACAAAGCCAAGTAGAAAGAGATGCAGTTTGAAAAGTCTCTGAAGGCGCCAGCTCCAGAAGGCATGGATCGGCCCTACCACTTTGACATACTGGCATAGCTAGCCAATACATCTGCCAGGTTGTCTCTGTTCGATCTGTTGCGATTCTCTAAAGAAACGCGGAAGGCCTTAAGCGAGGCATTACTACATGCCGACCCTTATCTCGCTGAAGTCAAAGCCCTCGCTGAAGACCTTATCTCCTGTCCTCACTGCCACAGTACTATGGAAGTGGTGCCCAACATCACCTTTTCACAGGAGGACATGCTACTAAAAAATAATCGTCATGATAGACCCCTGTATGATACAGGGTATATCGGGACAATCAAGGTGGACCGCATGCACATCGATCTAGGATCCTCCCTCAGCATCATTCCTAGAAGTTTGCTTCAAATTCTGAGAATCCCTTTGCGCAAGCTATCTGCAACCAATACAACTATCATGGCATTCAACGTTGGTCGAAGCCACCCGCTGGGCAAGATCCGTCTCAAGTGCCAGATCGATGATCTTCGAACGGAGGTTTCTTGCTATGTGATCGATGCCAATGTATTCTACAACGTCTTATTAGAACGTCCATGGGTACACGAAAATATGATCGTTCCTTCCACACTTCACCAGTGCTTCAAATATGTCAATAGCGACGGTATCGTGAAGACAGAGTTTGCCGATGTCGATCCTTTTAAGGTCATCGAAGCCTACTATGGAGATTCGATACTTTACCAATCTTAGCCCCCCAAGGATGATGGCAACGAAGCAGACATTGAAGCTGAAGCAAGTTAATCCTCCAATGATGGTCCCCTGATTATCCGAGTCAAAGGACGTACTACTCCAAAAAGTACTCCGAAGCCTCTCACAATCTGGGTGAAGAAGAAAAGCCCTAACAAGGTCAAACCATTGAACATCACTCTCCGCAAGAACCCTGACAAGGTTAACCCTCAGGAGGAACCTGCTGAAGTTCGTCCTCCCAATCCTGAAGAATTATCCTAGGTGATAAAATTGGCCAAGACTGTGGCTCCTCTTCCAGATGATGATCCTCTCAATGTGTATATTAATACTCATAATAATGTACCTTCAGCGGATGATGTTATCTCTGAAGAAGAACTTGCGTACTTTCTTAGTAAAGGTTTATCTTTGAATTACTTCGATGTCTATCAAACTGTAAACCACTACATAGATACGATATACGCTCTAGAGCACAGCATAGGACCACACCTCTGCATGCCAGTCATGACACCTCACCTGCGAGAAAAAGTTTACCCAGAAGATATCCACTACTTCATCGTTCCATCCAGAAAGAAAGATGAAGAACTAATCATCTTCGGTCATATAATTGGTGAGAGAAAGTTCGTTCCATACCCTACTTCTTCCAAGCACAACACAGAAGCTGACTATGACTCTAGGAAAATGCAACTTTTTCGGTATAGTTGATAGGCCAAGAATATTATCCAGAACATGGGATATGACATCAAAAGTGACCAGGGGCTACATTACAGCCGGGGACGACGACCAATACGACACTTTGCTCCTTCCGGCAAACCCAAGAACTACTATCAACGAAACGGTATTGGTTTGGGTTATGTTACTCCTCCAACAACTCCCGAAAGATCAGATAATGAAGCAGATCGTTGTTCTCATTCTTTCGATTCCTCCCTCTGGGACTCAGACTCCAGTATTGGCGACATGTTCAAAGCAACTCTGTCCGTCAACATGGTTTTCGTTGACCAAATTACGGATGATGTCCAATCAATCGAGCTTGAACAATGGGCTCAAAAGATGGATACTAGGTAGGAGCTGCTCTTCGAACAACGTGAACCACCCACCGAAGATGAAGTCATCCAAGTCAATTTAGGAGATAAATTATCTTTTAAACTAATCTTCATCAGCAAAATTCTATCTGGCGATGAACGCCAATCTCTTATACAGCTTATAAGAGAATACATCGACGTCTTTGCATGGAGCTATGAAGACATGCCAGGCTTGGACCCTAAAGTTGCCATGCACTGCTTGAATATTTCGTCTAAAGCTAAGCTAGTGAAGCAGCAACAACGATGATTTCGACCAGATGTCATGGAGGCCATCGAGAATGAAGTCAAGAAGCTCATTGCCTGTGGATTCATTCGCGAAGAACAACACCCTGACTGGGTCGCCAACATCGTTCCAGTCATGAAAAAGAATGATAAAGTTCGAGTCTGTATCAATTACCGTAATTTGAACTCTGCATGCCCGAAGGACGAGTTCCCTCTACCGATCACCGACGTAATGATCGACAATACTTGCGGCTTTGAGCGGATGTCCTTCATGGATGGGTTCTCAGGCTATAACCAGATCAAGATGTTCCCCGACAATGAGAAGCACACATCTTTTCGAACACCGTTGGGGGTATACTGCTATACGGTGATGCCCTTCGGATTAAAAAATGTAGGGGCGACATACCAACGAGCCATGAACATAAATTTTTGCGATCATTTGGGCAAAACAGTGGAGTGCTACGTAGACGATATCGTAGTTAAAAGTCGTCTCAAGGGCAACCACCACCAAGACTTAAGAACGGTATTCGAACTAATGGGTGCACACCAACTCAAGATGAACCCAACCAAGTCTTTTCTGGGAGTCTCCAGTGGCAAGTTCCTTGGTTTCATCATCACTTCAAAGGGTATACATCTTGACCCGGAGAAAGTGAAGGCTATTCTCGATATGCATCTTCCAAGAAACCTCAAAGAGCTACGCGGACTACAAGGAAGGCTAGCCTACATCAGACGATTCATTTCGAACCATTCTGGAAGATGTCAACCATTCACTCAGCTCATGAAGAAAGACTATCTTTCGTCTGGACTGAACAATGTTAACGTGCATTCGACGACATCAAGGCGTATCTCACAAGCCCCCTAGTATTGGTAGCTCCAATAATAGGGAAGCCTTTCTTACTATATGTTCGCGCTATGGACCATTCTCTTGGCGCCCTATTAGCTCAGAAGAATAAAGGCGGCCACGAACAGGCAATCTACTACCTCAGCCGTATAATGGTGGGTGCCAAACACAGATATACACCAGTGGAGAAGGAATGCTTTGCACTGGTATTTGCCATCCAGAAGACACGCCACTATGTGTCTGGACAGACTATCCACATTATATCTAAATTCAACCCTCTCAGAATACTTATGACTAAACCGGGCTCTCTCAATTTCCGTTTAGCTACATGGGCAATGCTGTTGACTCCATACGATATGCTCTTCGTTCCTCAGAAGGCAGTAAAAGGCCAAGCATTAGCTGATTTCCTGGCAGCTCATCCGGTGCCAGAATCTTCCAAACTCTACGACGAAATCCTTGATAAAGTAGTGGAGTCTAACACTGCAACTAAAGAAATCCCCATTTGGCGAATGTTCTTTGACGGTGCATCAAGAACAGGACCAAAAGGAAATATTATGGCCGGAGTTGGCATCGTGCTCGTGTCACCTGACCATCTGGTTATTCATCGTGCATATTCTCTCATGGAACCATGCACTAACAACGTTGCCGAATATAATGCCCTATTAATCGGTTTGCAACTGGCAAAACAACTGGGAGTTGACTATCTAAAAGCTTATGGCGATTCCAAGCTAATAGTTAGTCAGGTCCGAGGGGATTATGAAGTTCGTCATGAAGATCTCATCCCTATCATAGAGCAACAATCGAGTTGGCATCTACTTTCGCCGGATTCTTCATCGAGCATGTACCTCGGCTACAGAATATAGAAGCGGATGCTCTAGCCGGTCTTGCTGCTTCCTTGACCATCCCTACCAATACTCAGCAGTCGATCACAGTGTTTTGTCGAGAACTATTCTGTGTGAAAAATGCCTTGCATATTCATCACAGTTATACAACGGAAACAAACGTCGATATTAAAGACTGGAGATTTTCCTTCATAGACTACGCCGTCTATGGAATCCTCCCCGAGGACCCGAAGGAAGCAATATCTATCCAAAGGAGATCCCTCAGATTTTACTACGACACAGCTACCAAGATGATGTACCGACGCTATTACGACGGGCTATTGTTACGATGTCTATTAGACACAGAAGCCAAACACGCACTCCGGGAAGTTCATGATGTAGTTTGTGGTGCACATCAACTAGGTTCCAAATTATAAGATCGTCTCAAACGAATGGGTTATTATTGGCCCACAATGATAGCAGATGCTATTGAATAAGCAAAAAAGTGTAGGGCTTGTCAGCTTCACGTCGATTTCATTCATCAACCTTCAGATTTTTTACACCCGATGACAGCATCTTAGCCTTTTGAAGCCTGGGGCATGGACGTCATAGGACCAATCAGCCCGCCATCTTCCAGAGAACATCGGTTTATCCCAGCCATAACCGACTACTTCTCCAAATGGGCGGAAGCTATACCGCTCACCAAAGTAAAGACGTCAAACGTGATCAGTTTTATCAAACATCACGTTATCTACTGCTTCGGCCTACCTCGCAGGATCATCCATAACAATGGTCCACAATTCTCAAGCCGTGTATTCTATCGGTTCTGCGATAGGAACCAAATCCAGAACGTAGCCACTACTGCCTATAATCCAGCGGCTAATGGGCTAGCAGAAGCCTTCAATAAAACCATCATAAAACTTCTTAAAAAGTTCGTGTCTTCAAACAAGCACGATTGGAATAAGAAGCTCGGCGAATGTCTATGGGCCTATCGTACAACGGTCCGGACTTCAAAAAGCAGCACGCCATTTTCTCTGGTTTATGGAAGCGAAGCAGTTCTTCCCCTAAAAATCCAGATTCCTTCTCTTCGAGTGCCTTAGCAAGCGAGTTGACTACCGAAGAAAGATGCCATCTGCGACTCCAAGAGCTCGAAGCGCTAGACGAAAAATACTTGTTAGCTCAGCAGCGTATTGAGCTATACCAAGCACACCTTTCCAGAGCCTTCAACAAAAAAGTGAAAGAAAGAATCTTCCAAGTCGGTGATCTAGTCTTAGCAGTGAGAAGACCAATAGTCATGACGCACAAAATAAAAGGAAAATTCCAGCCTAAATGGGAAGGTCCTTTCATCATAGAATCAGTATATTCTAACGGTGCGTACCGACTAACCAAACCTGATGGTGACTTGCTCATGATGCCTATCAACGGCAAGTTCCTGAAGAAATACTATGTGTAGCCTCTTTTAAATAATGTTCACATATGTTCAGTCATGTAAATATACAGTGCGATGTTTATGTGGTTTAAAAAATTATCTAACTATTATTCATATTTTAAGAGTCTTGAATACGCCTTGGATAATAGGTCCTCTAAAATATTCTCCTAGTGGAATCATTCCCGTTTTTGACTCTGTCCAAACTCGGTTTGACGAAAATAAGTCACGTCCCTATTACCTCTGAATTATTTTTCGATAGTTATTTCTCCAATGGAATGATTAAGAAATGTTTTGCCATGTCCATATAACCTCTGAGCAAAGCATTCATCAAGGATGATCATGTCCATACTACCTCTGAATTATCCACTCCCACCTAACGTTATATATATTTTTACGTCCATATTACCTCTGGTCAGATATAGAACATCCTCTGCTATTACGTCCATATTACCTCTACTAGCAGCCTCGTTCAACTTATTATCTATATTCAAAAAAAACTTGAATATAAAACGGATAATAGGTCCACATCAAAATTCTCCAGCGGAATACTCACCAGAAATATCCTTGCTACGTCCATATTGCCTCTAGTTCTGATATTTCACAAAACCACATTCACTTTTAAAAGATTCTTTATTCTTTACATCTATCAAGAGAAGAAAAAAAGGTATAAGAGCTGTGACGGCTGGAAGAAAAAAAGAGTTACAAAGAATCTAAGGGATACATAGGCGATTGATGTTGTCCCTTAGAGCCGTAATTTCAGCTTCAGACTTCACGGTACCTCGACGACGTGCCTTTTCTTGGCGAGCAACTTCATCATCGAAAAGGATCAGACTCAGATGCTCTCCCTCCAACTTCACCAGCTGTTCTTCTAAATGGGCGGAAGTGGTGACAGTCATGGAAGCCTGAGCCAAATAATCCTCTTGTTCAGATGTTGCCGCCCCTAAGTCGGCTTTCAGTTGGGCAATATCGTTCTGGATCTACGCAATATGATTATACCTATCGGTGATCTGTGCAGCCAGTTTGTTCTTCGAGGCGGCACGTGCCTCACTTGCAGCGTTGAACTGACCATACTGGTCAGCCAATTCGTCGATCTCTCGAACAAGGACATCCTTCCTCGACTAGAAAGAGGCCTTCTCCTCCATAAGATCCGTCATCAAAGCCTTGTCCTCTGTGCAGAACAGCAACGTCGGGCTCCGTTGTTTGGCATCCTGGAACCTGGCCACCTGACCCTCCAGGTCATTCAGAACTTTCCTCAGAGTATTAGCCTACTCTTTATAACCGGCAATGCTCTCGAGGGCTGCCACTTGGCATTCGATAACAGCCTTCACGGGGCCAAAGGCAGCATTTCGGTTTAGCACTCCAGAAAGTTTCACTTTCAGCACAGAGTAGAAAGCTTTACGATTTCCTGGGCCATCTCGTCGTCTTCAGTGGAGGTCGTCAGAGAGGAGGATTGGAGAGTTTCTTCCGCTCCAGGAAGGGATACCTGACAAGAAAATCTATTCCACCAAAAATCACTCCTGATTATCATGTGTCACGTCCACATTACCTCTGATACCGATAGTCTCCCGACTTGACACCTGTACCTAACCTGGGATAAAAGATACGGTGTCAAGACCATAAAACCTATCATGTCCATATTACCTCTCTTAGGTTTTGTTTCAAATCTATTTGCTCATATTCCCAGATGCACAAAGGGGCAACAGGTCCAAACAAGAAGAAAAAAGAGAGAGGGGTCCCCCAGCGGGATACCCTTTACACAAATATTGTATTAGGCCCTCTAAACAGATATCACAAGCAAAGGATGGAGTGAATGTATTATGTTTATTCAATATCAGTTACATTCATAGGACTACATCAGCAGCAAAAAGATAGGAAGGAAAAGTCCACTACTTATCAACAACACATAGTTTGGTCAGTATAGCAGCACTACGCCTTCGTCAAAAAGTACTTTTGTGGCTCTCGGAAGAAGTCATATTTTACTGCGAAGAAGCAAACAAGGCTGTTGAACCTTCGAGAAGCTATATGGAGGAGGGCAAATATAGCATACAAACATCTAGAAATGATTATTTTCTCTCCTCCGTATTGCAGGCATCCTAGGCCCATTCCTCCAAGAGGCCATACCTTCAAAACAACATCTCTAGTGTTGCTTTTGCCTACTTGAAGAACCGTGAAAACAAAACTTTCATGATGATGCGCAACCACCGTTCGACTCTCCGATGTATAAAAGGTTCTTCCTACCATATAAGGAAAACCCTTCCAAAGTACGAAGAGTTTTGAGCTCTCTGATGTGTGTGTCAAGTGTTGTATCTTCACCATGCCCAAAATCGTCGATACCGATCCTGGAGAAATTTTCTAGCCAGATCTCTACAAAATATGAAAAGGGACAGAAGAGAAAGTTAGACTCAGAAATCCGTAGAAAAAACTAAGTGCTGAAGGGCTCTTATGGGCCCAAAGGGCTATGCGCCGAAAGAACCATGTGCCCAAAACAAACATGTGGGCGCATAACATACAACAGTATGTGGGCGCATAACATGCATCAGCATATAGGTGCATATCATGGCAACATGTGGGCGCATAGCACACCACAGCGTTGGCACATGATATTTGTGTGCGTATAATGATGCTCACAGAAGTATGTTGCCTTAGGCGCATACGCCCGGACAGAAGAAAAGTATGAGCGTCGTAAATTAACGCTCGAGACTTCATTTTTGAGGCGTAGCCTCACCCAGAATGGGGTCCTAGACTGGAGAGGACGCTGCTACAGGAGAAGATCCACTCGGTGCAGCCCCTTGCCCTTCGTGGATCTCTTGGCGACCTTAGGAGACATGGTTCTTAAAAAAAAAAGAAGATGAAGAGTCTTTGTGAAAGTTCTTAGAGAGGAGAATAATGAACTTTCTCTCTCCTTCAGAGCCTATTTATATGCATGGGCCATACCCTATGTGCCCCTATTTTCTATGCGTCCATTACGAAGTATGCGCCCACAATAGCCTATGTGCCCACGTGATGGTCCAGCCTCTTGCATACTATGCGACTGCCACTTGCTGACGTGGATGACCTATGAAGGATGGACCTCTTCAAATTCTACCCCGATAAATCTGTCAGTTCATATTTTTAAGGAAGATCTCAACAGTCGTCTCCCTGACAGGCTGGCCAAATGCTATGCGCACAAAGAGAGGGCTATACTATGCGCCCACTACATCACAAGAAGATGGTCCATGCTTCTTTCAAAGTATTTTGAACTCGTTCAAGTATCGAAAACTTTGAAGGGGGTCTTATAGAAGCATGAAAATTTTAGCAAATGAAGCCATATGAATCCAAGCCGATGAGGACATATGCGCCCAAGTCATCCTGTGAAGTACTATGCGCCCATCACCCTGTGAAGCTCTATGCGCCCAAGTCGTCCTGTGAAGCTCTATGCGCCTAAGTCGTCCAGTGAAGGAGGGCGCATAGCCTGAAATAGGGCTATGCGCCCAAGCCTAACCCGGTCAAAGCCATGATCAAAACGTGCACCGAAGCACACGGCCATGTCAGTCTCCACGAGCAGTCATGCACCGAAGCATACGGCCACGTCAACACCACGACCAACCCACGATCTCGCAGCCTGCATGCGCCTATATCCTATGCGCCCAAGGCAGGACTATACACCCACATGAAAACCAGTATGTTTTCCTTATGTGGGTGCATAACATTATTCAAGCTCGGAAATGACTATAAAAAGGGGTCTCATCCCTCTTCAAAACAGAGAACGGAGAGCATTTTGAAGAGCCAAATTGCTGTACTTCTTGCCAGTGAGCCGAGAGTTAGCAAATTTCTTAGGATTTCTTCCACTTTTGTAATCGGAGTGTCAACGGAGTAAAGGAGCAACTGCCGCTCGATCTCCATCGTTCCATTCCCCAGAATTGTTTTTTGTACTCGGGGATCCTCAGCGCAGCATCTCTCAGGCGTAATCGATTTATGGTGCCTTGCGCCAATAAAGAAAAGACAGCATTTCTTCTTCTTTTTGTGTGTGTCCACACAGAGTTGACCAAAAGTTGACTTTAGTCTAGAATGACCTAAAAATTATGTAGAATACATTGTAATGTTCAACATTACCTTTTTGGACATGTTATGACCTGTGTTGCTCTAAATAGGACCAGATACTCTAGCTCATACTCATATTCTCATCAGACAGCCAGGATATCAGACGAGTACATTCTCTGACAGTTTCATACTTGTTAGGAATTATATTCTTGTCATAGTTTAATTTACTTGATGCTGACACGACATTATTACGGATTAGTACTATGTGGATCTTTACATAAGGTGTTATCTCCCTCGGGTGCATCGAATACATCGTGTCATGTGCTTTTCACGAGCATTATGTATTTTATAGACTCTTATTATTCATGTATACTCATATGCTCTCATGTACTCTCATGATCTCATGAGCTTCATGTATAAGCTATCATGTACAATAATATAACCTGTCTAGATCCTTGTGTATTGATTGGGGCATGGGTAAGTAGAAATAGTCATGTGAACAATTCTAAAGTAGTGTAATCATGTACAAACTCTTTAGTGCAATCATGTACAAATCAAGCCGTTCACATGTCTATCTTATACTCTAAATCACATAGTCACTTAGAGTTCTCTATTATCATATATAGATAGCTTTGTTTATCAGTTTCTCTCTTTCTTTTCATGCTTATTTCTTATAGCATTTTATGTATCTTAACCTATCATATGCTTTATATTTCCTGTCAAGATATGAACTGCGTGAGATGTATTGTGCTCGTTCCCATCCTGATTGGACTGTTGAAAATATTACAGGTGATGAGGAGGAGTTCTGCCATATATATTATGGTATAGGGTCTTAGATGACACCGGTGACTTGGACCCCCATGAGGATCCTACAGTCACTAAGGACTTGCCTATTGTCTAGATTAGATCTCTAAACTAGTTTTTCTTTAGTTGTCTTATTTCATGTACTTTCAGTTTTTGGATATTGGTGATGTTCAGATATTACGCTCATTTGTAGCTGGTTGGAGATTATTTCTTTATCTTATCTTTACATCTATTCTATTTATTCCACCTTAGATGCTGTGATTGAGTTGTACCTTTATATTGTCCTCCTTTTGGAGTGTGTATCATTGTACATGTATGGTTATTGATAGATGTTGTGACTTAAGACATCGTTCTACTGCCGACACTGCGGCATAGGCTGGACGTACCCACTTCTCGTACCCTTACACTGGGTGCGGGTCGTGACATACGAGGATAATGATCAATTTAGAAATAATTATACATGATGTTCAGTATATAGACTGAACATCTCATTACCTGGATTTGAATGCAAGTAGTGAATTGGTGGTGGACAGACATAGCACATCTCATGGCATTCAACCTATGTCTGAACAAGACCTGTTGGTTATTCAATTTAATAAAGGACAATGGTAATGTAGTGGCTAAAGGATTTGCATGCCGCAACAATAATGGTAAAGGGGAGAATATATAATGGGTTAGGGACAGGACAATGGGTTAAGAAATTAACCCAAAATTCAATTGAACAGTATTAATTAGAGATGTAATAGGACATATCTTAGTACAATTAGTGTACTGATATGAAGTACAGGACCAAGTATGCAATACTGGACATGAACTTGAATGATAGTACAATATGAATGCAGTGATACACTTACATGCTCTGATACATGTGGTATCAGAGTGTACAGAACCAAAGTTGGGTCTGTTCACAGAACAGGTGGACAGGTTAGTAAAGGGACCATGATGCAGGTCAAGGAAATATGATACCATTCGAGTACAGAAAATGAACTATGTGGGCTAATTGTTAAGGTTCTGGACTACTCCTATATGTAGGACAAATCTAATGCAGGGCATGATAATGTGAAGGGCAGATGCATGACATGTGTCAACTGTGTAGTGAAATAGTGTCAACCTTGTGCAGATGGACTATGAGATTAGGGTATTGACCAAGATATCCAACTGATACTTGAAGGGACCTGAATATGTCTGATACTAGAGGATACTGGTCATGGAAGAGCTCCTACTGGGCATATAGGGGTAACTAAGAGAGAGGTAGAGAATTGAGGCAGTGTATGAACAATTGCAGGTAACTAGACATCAACTCAAGATTGGGTCAGGACATCAATGTAAGATCTGTGTGATAATCAAGGCGCAGGGCAATGCTTGGTTTAACTGATACTCTCATATATGTTAGGACAAATACCATGTTCATATCTGATCATGGAAGCAGATGTATGCAATAAAGTAAAGGTGCAGGACATTTCTAAGTAGCAGGACAGTTTGACATGTGTAGTATATATCTAATATGTAGTGCCATGGGAGTGCATGACACTATCACATATAATGGATTGGGTGCACTGAACAATTGCTATGTAGTGGGATACATGAGTGAAATGATCAAAGTGAATAAAATGAAACAAAGAGATGCAGGACAAATTATCTGTACCAAAAGGAAGGTAGTGAGCTAAAGGTCATAGTGGCCTAGGCTATACAGGACACTCATTTGAATGGTGCTTGACTGAACCATGAAGTCTATGTGAAATAGAGCATGTAGTAGACAGTTACTGCAGTGAATACATGACAATGAACATATGTAACACTGAACCAATGTAAAGGAGCTAAGTCTGGGGTGACAGACTTGGATAACAAGAGAATAGACACCAATCAAAACCATAATGACTGCACAAATTATATGAAGAACCAATGAATCAACTGTAAGCAAAACCATGCATCCCAAGCCTCCCATAAACAAATAACATATCAAATCCTTATCTAAATCACAAGATACAGCCCACTACAACATATTACCAACATAATTAACTAATTATAACTAAAATTTAAGCAACAAAAGCCCTAAGAGTTATTTCACCAAACACGTGATGTGCATATCCGATACTCTCGTGATATGCTCCTCAAATGGATTCGAACTTGACCCAAATCCTCTTAATGCCATGGGGACCCTAAATGAATGCATCTACAACAAGGCATGTGAAATTGAGGGCGTTTAAAGGCTCTTACCACTTGAGAGATGGATTCTCAAGTAACAAAACCAAGGTGAGATCTCCTTCAACTTCCAATGGCCAAATTTCTCCAATAGGCTCCCTACTAGCCAATAGAGGTTTCCTCTCTTTGAGGGAAAGAGATTACAATTGGTTTGGAGGAATTTTGTTGAGAAATGGTTGTAGGAGCCATTTGGGGGAAACTCCTAAAAATGGGAGTTGAAATGAAATAGGAGGAGAAAGAAGATGAAGTGTGATATTAATTGAAAGGGGAAAGCTTGTGGGCCAGCCACTTTAGGGTTATTTTATGGTTTGGTTCAAGGGGAAAGGCTAAAGGTTCCTTTCTAAGTTGTCATGACAAAGTTTAGAGGAAGGGCCTCATATTTACTTAATGGTTTAATGAATTTTCTAAATAATCTTCCTAGTTAGATTAGAGGCTTCACTAACTAATGAAAATGAGTTTTATGATTGTCTAATCTCACCAACTAGTCCTCTATGGTCATGACTAACATTTAAACAATGTGGTTCTACGGTTTTTACCAAATTATATTACTAACACAATTTAATCAATTAAATAATAATTAAAAATAATTAATTTCATAAAAGTTCAAAAATATCCTCATTTTAGAAAAGTGGTTGTTACACAATCCTTTCGGATATTGCGGGGTTTCAGACCCAGAACTACTGTATGTAGGCAATCCTTTGGGACATTGCGGGGTTATGAACTCAGAACCACTGTTGTCTACTGTTTGTTCTTTGTATCGAACAAAGTCCTGTGAGAGGATGGCTTGGAAGCCTTAATGAGTTCTTGGGCATTTAGAATGTTCGGCGTGCTTTACAGGAAGCATGGATAGCACAATACTACAATGGAGCGTAGTACTCCATGCTACAGTAGGGTGACACTAGATGAGGTACCTAGTGATGGTAAAGCCTCGACTTCGGACCAAGTCACAGCGGCGTATAAAGAAGCCTAAAAAGTACAATCAGCATCAGGCGCTACTCATAAATAGTGCCAGCAATTAAATCATCAAGTGGCGCCAAACATCATATGGCGTAGGACATCAATAAGTGCTGGTCATCAAGTGGAGCTGCCTGCCACATGGCCATCTTCTCAGAGAAGCTAAACAGTTATCATCATGACTGACAGAACGCCAGTCAAAAAATCTGTTCGAATCCCGAGCACGTGGCGCTCGAGGAGATTTTGTCAGACGTGTCAGATTCATCATAAATGACCAACAGCTGTCTCACACCATTTGTAGTCGGTGCAAGGTAATCATTGACACCATATCCTTCAAAAAGTCACAAAATAGCAAGTAGCACCTGGTGCTACCTAGCAGTTGGCGCTACCTGATCAAGTTATCCTGACACAGTTAGATAACGTGCCACACATGCCACTAATCTCGAAGAACGTGTCTGTGATACTGCCCATGACCAAGCGCATATCAATCATAGCATGCCATGCGTCCAAGCAGTTAAACTAACCATTCGCGCCAAGGATGAATGGCATGCCAATTACAGTATGTTCCAAACAGGATAACTACTTAACAATTATCTTTAAACTCTATAAATAGAGTTCCAAATTATTTTCGAAGGATAACTAATGATCATAATCTCCTAAGCACTTGCTACATCACTCTCCAAATGCAATCTTTTTCGACATTGCATCGTCCAAGGGATAAATGATCGTCTTCTGATCAGATTCCTATAGTTGTACTTCCCCAGAATTCAATTGTACTCTTGTACTCTTTTCTTAGTTTGTAATCAAACTTTTGTTTTAGCAAACAAAATAGCGACTCTGTTGTGGACGACTTTCTCCTCCGACGAAAAATTGACAACTAAATATGATGTTGCATCGGTCGGCATGACGCATAATACTTTGGTCGTGCAAGTCGACCAACTGCCTACGAAGCCATGATTGGCGCAGGGGGTGCCAAGCGCACCACTGTTGCTGCCAAAAATTAGGTTGATGCTCTCTGAAATTGGTAGAGAGTGCTCAAGCCACTGGCCTGGTGCCAACTAAGGGACAACGTCACATGGCCACTTCTTCTTCCTCTCCAGTTCTAAACTTGGTGGAGGGTGCACCAATCACTACCCAGGCACCAACTAAAGGACAACACTACATGGCCACTTCTTCTTCATCACCAATTCTGAAGTTGGTAGAGGGTGCACTAATCACTGCCCAGGCACCTACCAGGGAATAGCGCCGCATGGCCAATCCCTCTTTCTCCCCAGTTCTAAACTTGGTAAATAATTTAATCACTACTGCCCCTGCACAGAACAAAGGAAAGCGCCCTATGGCCTCTCCTTATCATTCCCCAGTCCTGGACTCCGTTGAAAACACATCAGATTGTGCCTCCGTGCCATTCAATGCAAGAACACTCCTGAGTAGAAGGTCTACTTCTCTTGGCAAAGACAATCAAACCAATGCTAAGAAACTAGACTCTGCTCAAGGTCTATTTTCTACTGCTTACCTATGCTGCGCCAAATGCGCTGGAATAGGTGGCACAAAACAATAGGGCATCATGCCCACTTCTTATGGTCAGCGCCAATCAAATCAGAGCCATGATCATCCTACCCTGCACATTTTAAGAACAAAGCAGGGTAAATTAAGGGTGTCTCAGACATACAGTCAGGTAGCACACAACCCTGACATGCGCGTCTATCTTAACCAGTGTAGAACAATATCAAGCACACATCAAGAACAATCTACGCCATCTGTCGAGTTACGCACATGGAGAGTTCCTCAAATCAAGAATCCTCTCACCTATGCCAATGAAGTCAGTACTGTAACTCCCCGATCCCGGAGGATCAAAAACTAGCCACTGGGCGTGATGCCGTACAAGTCTAGATTGCACTTGTACAAGGCAAAACCATTACGGTTCCTGGTAATTCTTAGAAAAAAATTGATAACGCAGCAAAACCATGCAGATTATTTGAAGTCACACAAGATATGAAGAAATGTATCTCTTTATTGATAGTCATAATGAATTACAAGACTTGCAGCGGAATACAGAGTTTACAACTGATTACAAGACTCTTGAATAGCCGACTGAATGTATACACTTGCCCTTTGGGCTACAAATGAATATACCGACTTTTTTTACAATGAACTTGCCAATATGGCTACAATCTCACTGGTACAACTAAATTACACTGTTCCATACATTATGTCCCGTATAGCAGAAGGTATCGTCTTGAAAGAAGAGCTTCTGTACACCCATCCGATTCATCAATGCCAAGCACTGATTCACAGGATTTCCCCCAAGCAAACACCTGTAATATTACCCACAACGTGGGTCAGTACATCATCAATGTACTGGCGAGCGGTGCTGGCCCAACTCACCTAAGAAGACAACACTAAGTTATCATGTTACAAAATATTATTAACAGTGGTCTTTTTCGTTGCCTTAGGGTCAATTTCGTTGTTATAGCCGACAAGAAGTAAAGCATGCAAATCTCATAGCCAACATAATTACAAGCATTCAGATATCACCCTTTAGTGATTTAGCCATCCCTGTACATTTATAATACTTACTCTGCCTGCACAAGACATTGTTAGAAACAATATCATGATTCAATATAAATATTACCGTTCAGGTGATTCTTACCAACAGCCGACATCCTTCTCTGTATTTGAGTAATAACTTACTCTGCCTGCATAAGACATCATTAGCACCGGACGTATCTATATGAAGGTCACTGGTGACACGCCATCTTGGACCGACTTACAAGTATACGGCATCCTTACAGTGCTGGTAGCTAGCCCTACTGCAAGTCCCGTATACCGTGCTACTACTTCAGCACTGCTACTACTTCAGCACTGCTACTACTTCAGCATTGGTTCCCCCCAGGACGAACCGGTTTCCAAGGCCCAGGAATACCGTTCGAGGAACCACCTTGTCGACAAGTTGTCCATGACCATGCAGCTATATGCAACTTATCTAAAAAGGAAACATATAATGCATGGTAAGGAAAACTAAGTAATAACCCATCATTCTCATTCGTATTGCCATCTTGCCATCTTTCCAGGATCTTGGCATAATCAACATTCTACATCGACGACAGGATAATAGAATGTTGTTACCCAATCCTTTTGCCACATCTTTGATACCATACATCTTTCCAACCAAACTTTTAATGTACTCATCGCCCAATTCCTAGGACCTAGCATCTCATTAGCATACATTCATTCGAATGTAATTCAAGCATACTCATTGCCCAGTTCCTGGGTCTTAACATCTGTTTTACCATCTATTCATCGAGCCAAAGCTCGATATACTCATCACCCAAGTATTTGGGACTTTGCCTTCACCTGTCATGTAATTCATCGCAACATCGTACAAGCATACAATTGATTTGGCCACAACAGTTTACGTTCAGGTGATTATTATCTTTCATTATCTTTCCAAATTCCATGCAAGGTGTTATTGAACAACTTAACAAGAAACATAGCATACTTATCCTTATTTTAAGCGTGAAGCTAAAGGATCTTTGAAGGGTTCAACACTACTCACATTCATAGGACGATTCCCGCCACGATCGTATAGCCTTCCAAGCGATCCTTCGCATAATCCCAAGTCCAACAAGGCTTCATCGAACCAACCATCCATCATAAGGCATGTTGCAGGTCGGGGCACTACATGTACTTCTCTGTACACACAGGAAATATGGCACCTCAAGAACCGAAATCATGTTCCTAACATCATTAAGGAATATGTACCTCCGATTTCTCCTTATCCTGTCACTGTAACAGATGTCCGCGAACTTCTTGTACAAAAATAGACGATCGTAGGATCGTCTCGTCCATCTGTAACTCCGCATCAGGAACATCACTGTAATCACCACCATGAAGTAGTGATTAAATGTTGCTGCCAGTCAGCTAAATGGTCTGTCTTCGATCGTTTGAACTACACTTGCACTCATGAACTTGTGATGGTAGACAAAGATGAACTTTTTTATGCTTCAGTCAATATGATATCCCGAAGCACTGGGGTAGAAAATGTCTAAGACGTAACACAGCCCGTAATCCTAGTCAACAATACCTTGATCGGATCCGTGACTCCGGTGAAGGAGTCTACCAAAATACCAGATTAAGAAGCCGAAAAATAATCGGTCAAAAGAATCTTCCTGATTAAGATCAGGGGAATCTTCCTACTCTTCATATTAGGGGTGGTTCATTGTATGACTTCGATGCCGATAGTGAAGGCTCTGAATGGACCATCTTTTCCACCAGCTCTTTTTGGTGGCTAGAGAAATGACTACATATGTCACTAACAAAGAACAAGATGCATCCAGCTCTGACAGTCAGGAGCAGAGGATCGCCGCTTTAGAGGCCAACTTGAAAAATATGGCCGAAATGATGGCAATTATTCATGCTGTGATCGTGGCACAACACACTGTTCTGCCGGTTGCGAATTTGATTTCAACTCAAGAACACATAGCATCATCTGCCCCTGCTAATACTAGTCTAGGGGTCTAGTCCCCTCACAATACTGTCATGCCAGCACCAAGTCATTCGGGTGCTGGGGTGGTGTTTATCGTGCGGTCCCGCCTCCTAATACATCGAATCAGTCTACCGCTCTCCATGCATCAGGGAATACTATTGAGATAGTGAAACTTCTGTGCAATCTTTTCGAAGCTTTCAAGCAGAAAGATGGTTTACAGAAGCTTGGGATCAAATAACCCTACTCTATAGAGTGGAAGGAAATTTCGTTTCCACCCAAATGTAAGCCACTAACCATTATGCTATTTGATGGCAATTTATCTCCTAGTCAATACCTCAATCACTTTGAGGTGATGACTGACCAACTCCAGCCAAAAGATGCTCTACTCACTAGAGTATTCGCTGGGTGCTTAGCGGGTGCAGCCTATGACTGGTATCGTAGCTTGTCACATGGTTGTATATCTTCTTTCGCAGGATTCAAGAAAATGTTTATGGAATATTTTTATGAGGGAACAAATGACATGACCGTGCAGCACAGCGTTCAAGGACAGTTGTACATGCAGCGCAAGCTACCAGCCCAATCGAAGCGCAATATGCTAGACTCTCTACAGCGCAATTCAATCTAGCACAATCTAAAGCCAGCACAGTTCATGTGGCACACTCCATCAAGACAACTGACAATTTATACGTGGCATACATGCCATCAATTACTCACCATGTGGCAACCGTCAGTACACGACCAAGCATATTTCAATCAAACAATGCCACACGTCACATACAGGTGGTCCACGATCGAGTAACTGCCAGCGCAGTTCGCTGCTTGTGCAGTCCAATGTCTGAACAATCCATCATGTACAACTCAGAATAACTAAAAATTAGTTATTTCCAGAACTCTATAAATAGAGTTTCAAGTATTCATTATCAGACACCGAATCATATCAGAGATCATTCAAGTCATCACCAGAGATCAGGAGTTCTTGCCAAAGTGCTGCTGCATTCTTCAGAGGCTACCGTCATCAAAGTTTACATCGTCCAAGGGATAAAGCGATCGTCTTCAGATCAGATTCCTAAAGTTGTACTTTTCCAGAATTCTTGTAATCTTTTTACAAAGTTTGTAAAATAAAGATCAACTTTTGTTTTTGTAAACAAAATGGCGACTCTGCTGGGGACGACTTTCTCCTCCGACGAGGAAGTGACAACTCAATGTGACGTTGCGTCTATCGAAAAGACGCAGAAGACGCTGGTTGTGAAGGTCAACCAGATGGCCTACGAGGCGATGATCAACTCCAGGACCACCCCTCGTACTGCAACAACTTCTGCCACGAGCAAAGTTCACCCAGTGTGGGTCCCCAAGACTGTGGCGCAGTCTACTGTCTCTGCTGCTGAGCCTGCTGCGCAGTCTGCTGTCTCTGCTCCAAAGACTGTTGCACAATCTACTGCCTCTACTGCCCATGCGCAGTATGCTGCTCCCCTGGCCAGTGCACAAACCACTTCCTATGCTGCTCTGTCAAAGTGCAAAACTCCTCTTCCCCTGGCGCAGTTGGCTGCAACTCTTCCTGCGCAATCCACCACTCCAGCAACCAGAGTGCAACTCAAGCACTCTGGCATCAAGACTCCTGCTGCGCAAGCTGCTTTGACTGTGGCCAGAAGACCTTCTGTCAAAGCTCCTCATGTGCAACCTGCCAATGTGCCAACAGCCACTTCAACCCCTGCGCAAACTGTGCCAGCGCAGTCTAAGAGGGACAGCCCTTTGGCTAATCCCCCTTCTTCTCACAGCAAGGGGAAAAAACTTTGCTCCTCTTCCCAAACACCCTGTTGCTCCAGCGTAATCCACTGGGGATAGTCTGTTGACTATTCCTCCACTTTCTCAGAACAAAGGAAAAGGCCCGTTGGTCTTTTCTCAAACTTCCTCGTCCCACGACTTGGAAGACAACAGAGGAAAACGCTCTTTAGCTAACCTTTCTTCACAAAACAAAGGAAAAGGCCGTTTGGTCTTCTCTCAGTCTTCCTCGATTTTTACCGTAGAAGATCAATCTGAACGTGCCTCGGCACCAGTCAGTACATGAACTCTTTCAAACAAGGGTTCTTCTTCCCTCCTTGTCAAAGAAAAGTGTACTGATCAAAGAGGTATTCTGCCTACTCCGGTAGCAGAATTCCAAGATCTCCCAACTCTCAGGATATCCCACTCCAAACAGGGAAAATTACTGGTGTCTCAGACAGAAACCCCTGGGAGTGAGTTTGCTGATTTAAGAACCTATCTCAATAGACCAACTTCGGCGAAACGCAAACAGCCAATGCCGAAGACCAACCAGCATCAGAGGCAAACTTCCAGGATTAAAAATTTGACACCTATGCTAATGAAATGAGTATTTTCCTGTACACTCAAGGGACAAAACATTTGAAGAACCGGAACCATGTTTCGAATGTTGTCAAAGAACATATCCCTCAGACTTCTTCTCGTCCCGTCATCGTTCCTGATCTCCGAGAACACCTTAAACAAAAACGGGAGAACATCTCAACACCTCCAGTACAACCACTTGGATACCATTGTAATCATAAGGTTGTCATCAAGTGTTGTTGTCAGACAACAAAACGATCTGTCTTCGATCGTCTGAACTTTACAAACTCTGAACCAATGTCAGAAGATGAAGACGAAGTATTCTACGCTTCTGTCAACATGACTTCTCGAGACACCGGGGGTAGGAAGTGCTCCATGCATGGCAAGCCTTGCAAGCCTAGCCAGCGGTATTTAGATCTACTCCAAGAATCTTCTGAAGGAGTATTTCGACATACCAGATCCCGAAGCCGAGATACAATCGGTCAAAGGAATCTTCTCCAAGATCCTTCCGGTCATCTTCCTCTTTCTCACTCAGGAGATGATTCTTTCTCCAACTATGATGCATACAGCGAAAGTTCTGAACAGACAGTGTCTTCCACTGTACCTAGAGAAGTGACAGCTTATGTTGTCACTGAAGACCCAGATGCTTCTAGTTCGGCTAGTCAAGAACAACGAATAGCTGCGTTAGAAGACAAGCTGAAGACCATGGCTGAAATGGTTGCAAGTATGCATTCTATCATCGTAGCCCAACATACAGTACCACCGACTATACCTGCTACAAATCCTGAGATCATAGCATCGTCCGTGCCTGTCAATGCAGGATTGGGGGTAACATCTCCTCAAATACCTCCTGTACAGATTCAACCTATACCCAGTCAGTCAGGTGCTGGGGTTAGTGCTTACCACGTTGTTCCTCCCCCTAACACTCTGATTCAGCCTGTTCCTTCTATATCAGTGGAGGATGCTAATGAAGCTGTCAAACTCCTACGCACTCAATTCGAGGCCTTCAAAGAGAAAGACAACTTACAGAGGTCGGGGATCAAACAACCCTACCCAGTTGAATGGAAGGAAATCCTAATAATCTCGCTGTTTGATGGCAGCACTTCTCCCAGTCAGTTCATTAACCACTTTGAGGTTATGACTGTCCAACTTCAGCCAAATGACGCTCTTCTTACCAGAGTATTCGTCGGCTGTTTAGCCGGTGTCGCATACGATTGGTACAGAAGCTTGCCCGATGGCTGTATCACCTCTTTCTCAGGTCTAAAACAAATCTTCTTGGAATGATTCTATGAGGGGATCAACGACATGACCATGTTAGCCCTCAATAAAATCAAACAAAGGCATAATGAAACCGTTGAGAGTTTTATTGAAAGGTTTCGCCGAGAATCTTTAAAAATGCCTCCTGGAACTCCGACCGCTGTCACTATAGACACCTGCAAGGCAAATCTTTTGCCTATCATCAGCATGTGGACGGGATCAACTCAGTTTCAAGACTGGCCATCCTTCATCGTCAACGCTAAAGCAGCTGAAGTTAGCGCTGACAAGTTCAAGCAGTTAGGGGTACACATGTCTAACCCCCGACCGGGATAAACACCAGACATCGAGTAGCGATAATCGCCAGAACAACCGCAAGGGAAAAGAGACTTTGAACATTAACTTGAAGAACAAAGAATCTCTGGCGGTCAACGTAGCACCACCTACGTCTACTTCTACTCCTTCTGCACCTCCACTAAGGGAACCTTATCCGAAAGTAGAGTACTCATTTGACGAGAATGACACCATGAGCATCTTTGATTGCTTGATCTAACGCAATAAGCTCCAACTCCCAGACCTGAAGAAGCCTGATGAGGTTGGTAAGACTGATCATCCCAAGTATTGTGTCTATCACAGGTTCATTGGGCATCACACTCGAGCATATTATGTGCTCAAAGGAAAAATTCAAGAGCTAGTCAACGCTGGTGTTGTCACTCTGCAGCAAGACGAGAAGACAGTTACCGCGAACATGGTCTCAGTTCAGTTCGGTGACTTCCCTCCGCAGATGGTACAATACGGTGTCATCCTTATCGCCAAGGCCACACTTGAGATCGAGAATCTTCCTCCTCCACGAAGTGAAGGTCTCGTCCCCTTATCTCTTGACAATAGTGAGATTATATGGATTCACCCTGATCTTGCTTCAGAGTTCGAAGTTTCCTCTTCCTCCAAGAAGAAACACCGCTCCAAGGGCAAAACAAAGATCTGCAATATGGTGTCTTTTGATCCCATAGTTGAAGAGGAAATCCTATTGGGCACCAGATCAGGGAAAGCCTATCTAAATGAGTATTCCGAAACTCAAAAAAATCATGCTTCTTCCTCTGAGCCCGCTCCAGTGTAACTTGTTTCCACAGAGGTTATTCCTGTTGCATCCTCACCGGTTGTAGAACCCACTCCTCCCAAGCCGACAGCAGCCGACAAAGGCAAACAACAAGTCCGCTTCGACAAACCTTTGAAGAAGTCATCTTCCTCAGGATTGGAGAAGCCTTACAACTTTGATATTTTGGCTCAACTAGCCAATACACCGGCCCGACTGTCAATTTTCGAGCTCTTGCGCCTCTCCAAAGAGACTCGAGAAACTCTGAGTGAAGCTCTCATACAGGCACAAACTTGTCTAACCCTTCTAAAGAAGCCAAAGACAGAACCTGTCTCTTACCTCCATTGTCATAGTGTGTTGGAATTAATTCCAAACCCTTCACACAGGATAACATGCTGATGGAAGACAATAGGCATGACCGTCCTCTATACTATACATGATATGTCGACTCGATAAAAGTCGATCGTATTCTGATAGATCCAGGGCTGTCTTCAGCATTATGCCGAAGACAATGTTAGATGCATTAAAGATCCCAGTGCATAGTCTTTCCAGTACAATCACCACCATCCTTGGGTTCAATCAGGGAAGGAGTGAACCTCTGGGCAAGATTTGCCTAAAACTCCAAATAGGCAATCTCCGCACAAAGGTGACCTTCTACATCATTGACAACCATGGTTGTTCTTACAATGCTCTGTTGGGGAGACCATTCCTGCATGAACATAACATTGTTCCTTTGACTCTTCATCAATATTTCAAACATGTCGATGACAATAGAGAAGTTCAAAAGGAGGTTGCTGATCTCTATCCTTTCAAAGGTGTCGAAGCATACTACAATGATGCTCGTATGTACAAGGATGAGTTTATGAAGGTAGTACTGTCTCTGGACACTGAAGAAGAACAAGAAGCAGTACCCAATGACACTCTCATTATACCTGTCAAAGGGCGTGTTTTTCGTCCTCAATCCTCCAAACCACTGGCTATTCACTTGCCAGTCCAGAAGAAACCAACTGATGGAGGTCAAGATCAAAGGGAGCTCACCTCTTCTGAGCCACTTGTTATCGACTTACGTCGTAACAAAGAAAAAAGGCAGCTCACCTCTTCTGAGCCACTTGTTATTGATTTATCTCATAACAAGGACAAAAGGGAGCTCACCTCTTCTGAGCCGCTTGTTATCGACCTCCGTCGTAACAAGTCCAATCCTCCTCCACGTTCTTCTTATCCCCCTCTTGTAATCAATCTGACCAAGCCTGCTAAGGCTAAAGGTCCTGTTGTAAATACAGATGTACAAATCAATGAAAAAGCATCTACTTTCCAGTATACTGATGTCATTTATCATGCTAAGTACTATTTGGATATGTTAGATAGCTTTCAGTCATTTACATTAGGAGTTGTACAGTCTCTTCAAATAGAAATCTCACTCGAATATCCAAATGACTCATATCGTGTTGTGCCCGCTCGAAAGAGAGGCGAGAGCCCAATACTTTTTAGTAAAAGACCGGAACAAGAGTTCAGTTATATGGATGATAGCAAAAGTAACGACACGGGGCATCCCCAACTTCGTCGTTATAGTCAACAATCAAAAGATATCATCCGGAAGATGGGTTATAACTTCAAAAATGGCCTCAACTACGGTAAGGGTAGAAGAACTCCTATCTGTACGGCCGTTCCAAAAGGAAAGTCAGAGATGTATTACAGCAGGACCAAAAGAGGTCTCGGATATGCTTCTCCTCCAGTATTATCCCCAGCAGTCTCCGAATCCGATAGTGAGGAGCGCTCCAATTCTTCTGATTCCAGATCATAGGATTCTGAGACCAGCATCAGTCAAGTTTATCGGCTGATCATATCTTCCAACATGGTCTCCGTCGAACTTCCAGAAGGCTATGACGAGGATATTGAAGAAAATCCCAAAACAGATTCTTGGGCTCAACGAATAGATACCCAATGGGAACTCCAATTCGAACAAAGAGAACCTCCTACCGAAGATCAATTAATTCAAATTGACGTAGGAGAAAGCGGGTCCCATCGTCCAATATTCGTCAGTAAGAACCTTCCAGAGACAGATAAGCAAGAATTATTTCTTCTTATTCAAGAATACATTGATGTCTTTGCTTGGAGCTATGAAGACATGCCAGGTCTAGATCCCAAAGTTGCTACTCACAAATTGAATATCCTGCCTAATGCAAAATCGGTCAAACAGCAACAACGGCGCTTCAAGCCAGAAATGATGGATGCAATCGACGATGAAGTCAAGAAGCTCATTGCTTGTGGATTTATCAAAGAAGAACAACATCCAAATTGGGTATCCAATGTTGTTCCAGTTCTGAAAAAACCGAAAAAGTTCGAGTCTGTATCGACTTTCGGGATCTTAATAAAGCATGTCCAAAAGATGAATTTTCTCTCCCTATCACGGATGTCATGATTGACAATACCTGTTGGTTCGAGCGAATATCTTTTATGGATGGATTCTTCGGATACAATCAAATTCGGATGAATCCTGAAGATGAAAAACATACTTCTTTTCGCACTCCTCGCGGAGTCTATTGCTATACCGTAATGCCATTTGGTCTCAAGAACGCTGGTGCAACTTACCAACGAGCCATGAGTACCATCTTTCGAGATCATCTGTGCAAGACTGTCGAATGCTACGTCGACGATATTGCTGTCAAAAGTCGTCTAAAGGAAGATCACATCCAAGACTTGAGAACTATCTTCAATCTAATGCGCCAACATCAACTCAAAATAAATCCCACCAAGTCATTCTTGGGTGTCTCTAGTGGCAAATTTCTCGGCTTCGTCATTACCTCTAAGGGTATACACGTGGATCCCGAGAAGATCAAAGCCATTCAAGAGATGCGTCCTCCACGCAACCTAAAAGAGCTACGAGGATTCCAAGGTCGACTTGCGTACATCAGGAGGTTTATTTCAAATCTGTCTGGACGCTGCAGACCATTTACTCAACTAATGAAGAAGGGTGTGTCTTTCATTTGGACCGAAGAATATCAACGAGCATTTGATGACATAAAGCGATATCTCATGAACCCACCAGTCTTGGTGCCACCAATCTCTGGCATACCATTCTTAATGTATGTCCGTGCTATGGATCATTCATTGGGTGCTTTACTTGCCCAAAAGAACAAAAAATGCCATGAACAAGCCATCTATTATCTCAGTCGTACTATGATTGGTGCGGAACACCGTTATAGTCCGGTCGAAAAAAAATACCTAGCTCTTATGTTTGCTGTTCAAAAGACGAGACATTACATCATTGGCCAAACTATTCATGTCACTGGCGAATTTCTTTACAGCTCATCATGTTCCAGAGACATCCAAACTTTATGATAAAATTCCAGACGAGACATTGGAATCTAATACAATCTCCGAAGAATTTCCTACTTGGCGTCTATTCTATGACGGTGCATCCAGGATTGGACCCAATGGTGCCATTGTCGCAGGAGTTGGAGTTATCCTTATTTCTCCAGACGGGTCAACTATTCAAAGAGCCTACTCCTTAGATGAACCTTGCTCCAATAACGTGGCAGAATATAATGCTCTACTCATTGGTCTTCAGTTAGCTAAACAACTGGACATCGAATATCTTGAAGTTTATGGTGACTCCAATTTACTTGTTAACCAGGTTAGAGGAACATATGAAGTTCGCCATCAAGATCTAGTGCCTTACTATGAAGCGGCAATCAACATGGCTACATCATTCAAAGCCTTCTTCATTGAATATGTACGCCGAGCTTGCAATACTGAGGCAGATGCTTTGGCCAATCTTGTAGCAGTCTTAGCCATCCCTATCAAAAGACAGTAGGTGGTGGTTATCTCTAATCGGGAATTGTTCTGCGTCAAAAACCATCGTAATATTGAGTTCAGTAATCTTACTGAAGCTAATGTTATCAGTGAATATTGGAGAGCTCCTTTCATCGATTTCATAGTTCATGACGTACTTTCTGAAAATCCTACAGAGGCCACGAGTATTCGTCGACGATCTCTCCGGTTCAACTACAATCAAACCACCAAAACTCTTTACCGGCGGACTTATGACGGCCTACTCTTGCGCTGTCTTGCTGGTGATGAAGAAAATCAAGTATTGCGTGAAGCTCACAACGGTGTCTGTGGAGCATATCAACCTGGTCCTAAACTACAGGATCGTATCCGACGCATGGGTTACTACTGGCCCTCTATGGTATCTGATGCCATCGATTATGCAAGAAAATATCGAGCTTGTCAAATCCACGCAGATTTCATTCATCAAACATCAGAATTCCTTCATCCGACTGCTGCTTCCTGGCCTTTTAAAGCTTGGGGTATAGACATTATAGGTCCCATCAACCCTCCTTCTAGAGGTTATCGATTCATACTAGCAATAACCGACTACTTCTCCAAATGGGCCGAAGCTATACCATTGGCTGAAGTCAAGACCAGCAGTGTCATCAACTTCGTCAAATACCATGTCATCTATAGATTTGGTGTACCTCGAAGGATCATTTATGACAATGGACCTCAGTTCATCAGCCAAAAGTTCACAAGGTTCTGTGACGATCACCAGATTGACAATGTCGCTTCGACAACTTACAATCCTGCTGCTAATGGCTTGGCTGAAGCTTTCAACAAGACTATCATCAAGCTCCTCAAAAAGTTTATGTCTACTAACAAACGAAACTGGAGTGAAAAGCTTGGAGAATGTCTTTGGGCTTACCGTACTACGGTCCGCAACCCTACAGGCTGTACACCCTTCTCTTTGGTGTACGGCTGTGAAGCAGTTCTACCCCTGGAACATCAAATTCCGTCTTTAAGGATTGCCATCACTAATGAGCTCACTATAAAGAACACCGACCTTCTTCGACTCCAAGAATTAGAAGCGCTTGATGAGAAGCAGTTAATGCCTCAACAGCATATTGAGTTATACCAAGCCCGCATCTCGAAGACTTTCAACCGTAAAGTTAAAGTCAGAGCCTTTCAGAAAGGAGAGCTCATTCTAACAGTCAGACGTCCCATGACTATGACTCATATGAGCAAGGGCAAGTTCGATGCGAAGTAGAAAGGGCCATATATCGTGAGCAAAGTCTTCTCAAATGGATCCTATCAACTCACAGAGCTAGATGGTCGAGTTGCAATGATGCCTATCAATGGCAAGTTCCTCAAAAAGTATTATGTATAAATGTAAAAGACATTGCTTGTAATCATCAGACAAGTTCATAAATAAAATATGATTTTATTTCATCATGAATGATAGTACATAATATCAAGGAAGGTCACTATCATCCTTCTCAAAATTGGGACGAGGACCACTACCGTCCTTCTCAAAAACATAATCAGTAAAAGAGCCAAGAACATCCTTGCTCGAACCCACCAGGAACATGCAGGCAGCCATCCTCATGGCCTCTTCTTCTTCAGTCTTCCCTGGTTCAAGAAGGCAATCCAAGATGTCCCTTGGCGCCTTGGATACAGATGAACCTTCGCCTGCCTCTATCTGCTTTGGTTGGGCCGGCTCGACCGGACGTTCTTCAGTAACTGCCTCAAACTTCGGGACGATCTCAGCCTTCTTGGATGCATCTCCAGATGACATCTTTATGTTGAAAAGTGAAAGTGATCATTCCATCTAATTTTCTATTCTATTTATAGACAGAGATTCGTAAGACAACGAAGCGACACATTCATTTGACGGTTCACCCGTTCATTACATTCATCTGACGGTTTGCCCGTTCATTCATCCGACGGTTCACCCATTCATCCATTCATCCGACGGTTCACCCGTTCATTCATCCGACGGTTCACCCGTTCATCCATTCATCCGACGGTTCGCCCGTTCATTTATCCGACGGTGTACCCATTCGTCATATTCATCCGACGTTTCACCCGTTCGTCATATTCATCCAACGGTTCGTCCGTTCATTTCATCTATCTGACGGTTCACCCATTCATTCAATTCATTTGACGGTTCATCCGTTCATCCCGACGATTCATTTTGTTTATTTATTTCGTTCATAAATTTTGACGATTCATTTTTGTTCATTCATCTATTCCTTCACATCAGCAACTGATCATCTTTGATTAAGTTGTCTACTGAAATAATGATATTCAATAAATTATATTCTGCCATGTCCACATTACCTCTGAGCAGATATAATGAATATAATTATTTTCCAAAATCAAGAAATATATCATGTCTTGCACCTCTGAATATATTTTCTATCGCTATTATTTATATCTGAATAAGATATACAATAAATAATAGAGCCACAAAGAAAATGTTTTTTTATTGATCGAAATTAAAAGACATTACAAAATTACATGTCACAAAAATTGAAGATACAAAAAGTCTTTCTCATTCTGCTGGCGGGGTCATCAAGCTAGTCATCTGATGCTTTAAAGTTTGCAGTCGATCCTCACGAGAGTCCATCACTCGCCTCCTATCTTCCTCCATCCCAGACTTATCGTCAAAAGATGGCATGGTTACTAATCGGCGAGCGATTTCAGCTTGATGAGTTGCGACATATTCATCTCTTTCCTGGGTCAGGGCGTCCAGTTGTTGAACTGCGGACTGATGTTGTGTGACCTCATCTTCCAGAGAAAGTTGAACAAGTCTCAGCTCTTCTTGAAGACGGGCAGATTCTGCTTGCAGCTCAGCAACTTTCCTCTCCTTTCTCAGCAACAGATGCTATTGTTTCCACTTGAGAGTTATACTCAGCAGACTTAGTAGAGAAAGTGTCCAAGAGAACTTGGAGATTAACTTTCGTAACGGCAGCTTCTTGAGACATTTTCTCAAATTCAGCCTATACCAAAGGCTCCACCTCCCCCCTATTAAGCTCTTTGTAAATCTTAACCGATGCCTCCAGCTCATCTAGTACATGTTCAAGAAAAATGGCTTAAGCTTCATCGCCTTGACTGCGGATGGCATTGATCAGATAGGAGGTTAGACCTCTAACTGTTGAGAAACCAGCATCTTCTTTCTGTATCACCCTATCCACTAAGGGTCCCAACGAAGTAAAGAAAAGGTTGGTGAAGGAGCTTATGATAAAATGGTTAGCTGCCAGAGCACCAGGTGTAGCGGCTAATCCCATTGACGACGAAGCAGCAGGTGCTTGGGATAGACGTGCAGCTTTTTGCATATGAATGGAGGGCTCTCTGGATAGAGGAGCCATCGTAGAGCTAGCTGCCCCTCCCGGATGTCCTTCTGTAAAATCAAATGAACCTTATCATTTTGGTTTCATTTGCAACTAATTGAAAATGATCAAAAGTAAAATACATTCTTACCATGACTTGGTTCAGCAACAAGTCTGTCATCTATTGGCACAGGTTCCAACCTAGCAGAAGTAGCCTCAGACATTAGTGCCTGGCTACTACCGGCCTCGGAGCCACCCGAAAAAGGTCGGCTACCACTAGCTATCGCCGCTATTGGCACTATATCTGTGCCTGTGGGAGAAACTGAGGAAGATTCAATTTCTGCATGGATAAAAAAATATATATATATGTCAGCCATTTAATCTATGAAATGAAAATTGATAATATCATTCAATACCTTTGGGATCAGCAGTAGTAATTTCTTCAGGTGTTCTTTCCTCACCCACATTCTTTTCTGGAGACACATGCACCTCAACATCCTCTTCAGGATTTAGCGTGTCATCAATAGCTTTTGGGGATACATGGACATTAGCATCCTCTTCTGGATTTAAAGTATCATCAACAGCTTCTGTTGATGTATCTTCACTGTCCTCTGGCGCTTCTTTGCTGTCAGTTGCGACGATCAGATCTATATCATCCTGCAGGCCGAAGGCGCAATCATTCAATGCATCGATCATTAATCGATCTTCTTCTTCCCGGAGTGTTCCTGGTGTAGCAGGAAGCTGGGCAGTTTCCACCGTAAGTGAAGGATATCGCAAAACTTCATCCTCTCTCTCCATAATGTCTTCCCTGGGCTCTACAGCCTCATCCCTCTGTTCCGGACTAGGAGTTTCCTGCCTGGGCTCAGGGGCAGGTGTAGGAGATGACATTGTGATCCCAGCAACAGCACTAGCCACAACTGAGGACAGGATTTGTCTTGAAGGAGTGACTACCCTCTTTCTTCTGAAGACCAGTTTCTTTCTGTGAAGAGGTCGCTCCGGACTCTCTATATTTTCTTGTCTGTAAAGAGAGGTCGGCGTAGTCGCTTCTTCTTTTTGGGCCGACTCGGCCAGTTGCCTAGATTGCGATCTAGTGGTAACCTTTTCTGAAGGTTCCAAGACAAGTTTTTTCTTCGCAACTGGAGAAGAAGGTTCTTCTCTCCTTCTCTTCCTCTCCTTGGCGGGAGATTTGACAACTTTCAAAGAGATGCGCAATGGTTCGTTGACTTTTTTCGGGAAGTTGGCTTCCCTTGAAGCTTCCAACGGTACATCGGCCGGTTCATGCTCTTCTTCGTTGCCAGGAGCCACCACAACAGTTGCTCCCTTCTTTAATCTGGCCGCTGTCGCAAAGCTGTCGGCGAGCCTAAAGTTCTCGACAAAGGTATTCGCCAATGTATAGAAGATTGAATATGTGTACAGCATCTGCGGGCCATGTTCGCTCTTCGTCGGCATCGAGAACATTGTTCTTGTGTCTCGAGCGTTATAATAAGCCCAAGCCCGGGCGCCATCAATCAAATAACCTTGTCCTTGCTGGCACGTTATGGCGTTACCCACGTGGAATTGGTCATAGCCGAATTGGTGCACAAAACGGCTGGGAAGATCGGGTTCCAAGTAACATTCATCTTCAAATCTATAAACCAGATGTGACGGCCGAATCGTCTTCAGCCAATCAAACACTGCACGACCTAAAGGCTGCCTCCCAAGATCAACCAGATTTATAGACATATATTCATAGCCAGTTTGAGGGGGAACACAGTAGAAATTCTACCCCTTCCCGAGATTCAGAGCACGTCTGCAATCTCTTAGACTAGTGTATATCCATTTACTCTTGGAAAATCTCCGCAAGAAGCTTCCGCTGACCGCCCCCATATCGGGGTTCATCAATGAAGGATAGTGCAGAAGCAACCATCCGAACAAATAAGTATAGGGAAGCACCAGCCGAGGGAAGTTTCCTTTCTTGTCTTTTTCCTTGAGCATTGAATCAACAAAAAGGCAGAGACCAGCATTCAATCTGCAGGTCATCGCCGATAGCAGATCCATCCGATAGCCAAAGACTAAACAGACGGCAGCAAAGAGTACGCCACGATGGAAGCGATCGACGGCGCTGGCTCCAGGGACGACGAATCGTCGAAGCCAGTAGGTGAGGAAACCCGCCAGCTGGGCTTCCTCTGACATAGGCCTATAGCCCATTCTCATGAAACTTTCAATGATATCTCCTGTCTTGAAAGGAGGATATTGAAGTTCATCATCAACCTTGATGTCCATCTCTTTATTCTCTTCCATCAAGCCTATCACCTCACTATGGCTGAGTGGTCTGAAGAAGTTAGGGTTGCACTTATCGTGCTCCTTAGTCTTCTTCTCCATGATGTGGTTGAGGAAGAGATAGGGCAACCACTTTGACGAGTAACAAGTGCCAGAGGAACCACTCTTATAATACAAAGAGCAGATCTTATAGTGGCATAGCTGTTCTTCAAAAACGGCCACCACATCAGCGTTCTCCCGACGAAGTCGGTCCAACTCGTCATTGGTTGGAACAAATTTTTCATAGGGGAAGTCCCCCATTGGTAAGCTCGAGATATACTTTATCTCATGAAGAACAAGTCCAATCTCTCCACAGGGCGTCATAAAAGTTCCTGTCCTAAAATTGTACCTCTCCGCCAAAGCGAGAAACAGATGAGGGTTGGGGTGGATTCCGTATACGGTAGAGTATACCGCCTGGTACAGCTCAATCTCCTTGAGCTTCTCTTCGAACTGAGCCAATATCCAATTGGCTATGCAGTTCCATCTTTTGTTATCTAGATTAACCAGACCTGTCAATCGGATGTCCTGATCAGGATATCTTCCCTCAACCTTTGCAAATTCATTCACGAAGATCGGTGTCCTAATCGGCAGCAGCAGGGAGGAGTTCTCTGGTAGGATACAGCCGGGCTTCAATCTTCTGAGCAAGGAGCTGTGACGCTCAGAGGAGCTATAGAACATATCTTTGTTGTTCGGCCCCTTCTTCACACAAATATTCCCTATTCTGGCTTGCTGGAGAGGAGTAATATCCCATTCCATCCTCCTGGGATAGCTCGCATGAGCATAGCGAGATAGAGGGAGGCACCTGGCAATGTCTTGTAACAGTATTCTTTTTTCGTCTCTCTGAAAGAGTCTTTGTTCAACTCGAGGCCTCGGCTGAGAACTCTTATCAAGAGCCTCACTGAACAGAAATAGAGGCTTCTTATGGACAACGGCGTCAGCAGTTTACAATGGTTGCCCGTTCATCAGACTTAGCAAGGTTTTATTGTCCTGTGCTATTAGAATAGCCTGTCGAGAAGATGGCAGGGCATACTAAGAAAATATCACATGAGACAGATCCTCCTTAAATTCAGGCTCAGCTAAGGTCCCTGTAAAGATCTCATATTCTGGGTCTTCCCTGAGATTGACTGCATCAAACAAAAAGATAGAATTCAGTACATGCAAAGTCAAAAGAGTCTGTTCAAAAATCAGTAAATTGCACAAGAGTCAGATTGCGCTATATGCATAGCATCAAATTGCACTGATGTAGCCTACATGTGCAAAGTATCCATCTGCGCCAACTCATCCACTTGCGCAAGTCATCAGATTGTGCTGAACAACTTGCGCAAAGCATCAGTTTGCGCTGGACGGACATGCGCAAATCGGTAGATTGCGCTGAACATTTGCCAGCGCTTTCCATCGATTACGCAAGAGAATAGTTTTCATAAAAATGAAAACTATTGAGTTTTTGCAACCAAAACCCTAAACAGGGCGGTGCAATACAACCAAATCTCTAAAAAGAGGAAGGTTTGAAGGTTCAACAAAGTCAAAGAACCCTAAAAAGGGTTTTTGATCGAGTCCAATGTCTACCTTGCAGTGCGGGGTGACCGATTTCATGACAAGAAATCCGAGGCGTAGCCCCAGTCGAAGACTCGGCGGGGGCTTTGCCCTTCTCGACGGTGGAGCTTTTCGGAGCCATTGGTGTCGACGGAGAAGACGGAGAAGGGTCGGAGTTGGCTCAGGAGTTTTCTCTCTCAAACGTTTGGAAATAAGTAAAGAATAACAGAAAGAAGAATGAGAACTATTGATAGTTTTTCGAAAGTAAACAGACACCTCAGATTGCACCGAAGAAATAGGAACTAATTCCTCCAAATGCGCAGACAAGGCATTACTTGTGCAAATTGATTTTAAAATCAAAATTCAAAGTATTTCGAAACTTTGAAACACTTTAAAATTTTGAAAACTTTGAAGGGGATCTTGTAGGTCCTAAAAATCAAGTTGTACCCATCAAAAAAGCAAGGAAAATCAAATTGTGTACCCTTCAAATGAATTACGCAGGAGATAGATTGCGCAACACCTCAATTGTGCAGGCTGAACTGTGCACTCATCCAAGTGCGCTAGCTGACGTGGCCTCGTCATCATTATCTGATAGAAAATCAGATCTTCTGACAGCTGACAGCCCAAAGAACGAGGAAACTGTTCGTTTCTCGCGCAGCACAGCGCTCGAGGACAGCTGTACATGCAGCACAAGCTACCAGCCCAATCGAAGCGTAATCTGCCAGACTCTCTACAGTACAATTCAATCTAGCATAATATAAAGCCAGTGCAGTTCATGTGGCGTACGCCATCAAGACAACTGACTATTTATACGTAGCCTATATGCCATCAATTACTCACCATGTGGCAACCGTCTGTACACGATCAAGCGCATTTCAATCAAACAATGCCACGTATCACATAAAGGTGGTCCACGATCGAGTAACTGCCAGCGCAGTTCGCTGCTTGCGCAGTCTAATGTCTGCGCAATCCATCATGTGCAACTCAGAATAACTAAAAATTTGTTATTTCCAGAACGCTATAAATAGAGTTTCAAGTCTTCATTATCAGACACCGAATCATATCAGAGATCATTCAAGTCATCACCAGAGATCAGGAGTTCTTGCCAAAGTGCTGCTGCATTCTTTAGAGGCTACCGTCTTCAAAGTTCACATCGTCCAAGGGATAAAGCGATCGTCTTCAGATCGGATTCCTATAGTTGTACTTTCCCAGAATTCTTGTAATCTTCTTACAAAGTCTGTGAAATAAAGATCAACTTTTGTTTTTGCAAACACTCTGGGGTCACAAATCAAGAAGCTGTCTGGATGAGAAGATCCCTTGAAGATGGTTGGTTGGTTGGTTCTTTGGCTGATATGTGGATGAGGGTGGTCGACTCTTTGTGGATGGAGATCGCTGTTCCTTTGAAGATTGTCGATTGTCGATGTTCCTTCTGTCGATTTTTGATCCTTTGGTGGAAAAAGAACTCCTTCTATTTATAGAGAACAGTGCACATATGCGATATGCATTAGGGTTCCTGAGATATGAATGAATCTGCCGTTATTGCATGTGACGGACTTCTGCGTTGCTGATACGTGGCGGACATCGAGATTTCCCTCAAACGAGATCTCTGGTGGTTATAAACATAACCGAAGAAGGTAACACGTGGCGCGTGCCAATTTGTTTGCTCGGATACAGCCGAGTAAATCTTAGGATTTCATCTTAGATTTAGAGTCTAATTGATCATCGTCTAAGATTTAAATCAATCTGATATGATATCAATCATGATTTAATTCCAATCTTCTCTGCAAAAGGCGGTTTAAACAAGTCAATTGGGGTAGACCGATGCTTTCTGCACCTCTGGTGAGGACTTAAGCTATTTATATTTTCTTTCATTATTATCTTGCTTATTTATAATTGGACTACCTTGACTAATGTTGCTATTATAGCCTAGTTTTGCGAGCTTACTTACTTATCGAGCTTGTTCAGGACATATGTTTTATTGTGGGCGTCCACTGATACATTGTCTTATCAGAACCGGTGTATTGTGGTCTGATCAACCATAGTGCATTTGGTTCGCCTTTTGTATGATTTTTACGTGGATTGAGATACGGTTAGCTTAACATATTCACCCTCTAAGATCTCATCCATGAGTTGTTGACATTTTTGAAATTCCTTGTTAAACTCTCTTTCAATTGCTTGGCTTGCAACCTATCTGATTCTATTCTAACGTTGCCCTTATCTTCATGCCAGTAATATGACTTTACACACCAGACACACCTCTCGCCTGGCCCTCATATCTGTTGATGCGATTACCCAGGAGGGACAGGTTCCCCAATGACTCCGATGACCCCGTATCAGCTAGAACAGTAGCAGGATACTACGATTCCATCGACGGTACAGCAGGAGGCCCCAGTACCCCCAGTCATCCATGAAGGGCAGACTACTGCAGTACCCTCAGGAAAGAATATACCATCACCTTTTTCTCTACAATTTTTACTACAGCCCAGACCCCAACTGCCTCCACTTCCGACTGGTACGGACCCGACCACCCAGTTTATGTATGCTATGCTACAATCTCAATGGCGACAAATGGAACTATTGAGGCAGAGTATGATGACTTACTTAGAAAGATCTCCACCACCAGCCCCGGTACCAGATCCAACACCAGCTCCACAACCTTATCTGGGCTCCATTACGGACTTCATCGACATGGGGCCTAAGAATTTTAAGGGTACCGAGGGTCCTTTAGAAGTTTCCACATGGCTTATCAGCACAGAGAAATACTTGAAGGCATCCCAGTTGCCAGCATATGATTGGTTGACAACAGTGGACTTACTCTTAGAAGACAATGCTCACCACTGGTGGAAGGCTGAAGAAAAATGACTAGGTACTGGGATCACATGGAAGGTATTTTATGACCTCTTCTATAAGAGATTTTTCTCCATCCATGTTCGAGACGCTCTCTATGACCAGTTCCTTCATATGGAGCAGGGGAACATGTTGGTAGATGAGTACGATGCACAGTTCCACCGTTTGAGTAGATTTAGTGCGACATTAATCCCGACAGAGGTGGAGAAGGCAAGGAGGTTCCATCAGGGGCTCATACCAGAACTCAAGACTTTCACTACTACACAGTCTCGAGTCTCTCATGCAGCTGTTTTGGAGGAAGAACGTACCCAGGAGCTACTTCACAAGGAACAGCAGGCACAGAGACGCCCCATACTGGTAGATGTACCAGTTATGGCGACTCAAGGCGGACCCACCAGGGGGGATATAGGACAGTACCAATAGAGGCCCACACCCTATAAGAAGCCTACCTACAACTACTGCGAAAAGAAGGGCCACATTCGAGATGGATGTCGGATTCGTCTCGGCTTATGCTTGAGGTGCGGATCGGAACAACAAATGATTATCGATTGTCCCGAGCCACCAAGGCAAGGGAAAGCATTTACCATGGCTGTGATAAACCCCCAACCTGAGATTAGAGATTTGGTAGGTATTATTCTATTTATACCATTATTCTTTATTTAAGTCATAGCTTAGCATTTGAGCAATACATTCATTAGCTTGGTCAGCATGTATGAGCACTATCTTCGACACCATTAGAAATATCATGACTATAGTTTAGCAAGCTTATAAATAGAACTCTTGGATTCTTCGTTAGAATACTTGAATGATGTGCCTTAAAATCTGTGACTCCGTCAACAACACTCCTATGCTTTAGATGTGAGGAAGTCACCCAATCTCTACGCATATCATTTCGATACCTTACCGTGGCTTCGATATTCGGAGCACAACACTAGCCATGTCTTTCTAATGAACTTTACCCTCATGGATTAGACTAGCTACACTACGCTTATGACACACTTTTCCTTTTGAACAGACCATGAACGCCCATCTTCTCCCATTGGATCTTTAACCATGCAATTTCGACCAAAATCTCTCAAAATGACTGGATAACCATGATCCGTGCAAGACTAAGAATACCCTCTTTTATAGAATATTGTAACAGTTTGGATTTATTCTATAACTACCATTTCCATCTTTTGAAACCCGAGTAAGATTACGTACTTACTCTCCCTTCATATTTTAGCCTCATGATTTTATATAATAAGCTTTTAATTTCGAGGACGAAAGTTCTATAAGTAGGTAGGATGTAATCCCCCAAAATTTTGGAGAATTATTTTATTTATTTATAATTGGTTATATATGTTGTGCTGAATTATTTTTATATTTCTATAACAAGTTTGGTATTTAATTGTGTAATTTTCTTATATAGCAAAATTTGCAACACAAATGCTACTATTAGTATTTCTTGCACAATCTCACTCAAAAATATATTTTCAAGTGGTTACTGAATTTTTAGAAATTTTAGATTTTATTCTAAATATTTTATGATACGTTATACTAATCAAATTATTTAGTAAATAGCTAGATATATATAGCTTCTATTATTTAAATCAAAAGCCGGTGTAAATATCATTCTATGGTTATCTACTTGCCAAATAATTTCTTTAAGATATTTTATATGGTGTTCATTAGTTTTAAATTGTTAGGATTTTTTAAATATATTTTATTATGTCATGTATAATTATTCAATGATACAGATAATGATACATACACATATGTATTTATAGTTTTTATGTTAAGAAAAATTAAGACTTGTCAACAATAGCCCACGGCTACTGTTCACCTCCTTCTTCTTTTGAAAACCCGACCCTTCCCACGCAAAAAAAAATTTTGATTTGAAAATCTTTTCAAACCAATATTTCCTCCAATCCTTAAACCTAATCCTTCCTCAAATCTACTCTTAATATAGATGTCCTAGATTAATTAGGATTAAAATCCTCCTCTCTCTCGTAAATCCCTGGAACCATATATATAAGTATCGGCCAAATAGCCGAGGTATCCATCGCCAAACTCGCCGCCAACTCGTGCTCGAATGCTACAACCTCAACCCAAAACCCTTCATCCCCGAGCTCCCCCACCTTTTGGTGACCACCCCTTGGCCACCTGCAACTGCCAGTGCTGCCGCGTGACGCCGGAGAGACCCACGAAACCGACAGCAACCCGAGTCACCCCTGTTCGAGTACACCGTCAGATACTCCTCTTCTCTCTAACTTTTTTTCGATTCTACTTGATGAAATTTCGATATGTAAATTTCTATAGGAAGACCATATAACCCTCTTTGAAACCCTTTAAACGGATTTTGACCTCGTGCCCTAGATCGGCGCTGAAATTAATGCAAAGTCGAGTCGATACAGCCCCGAAAATAGAGCATCAAACCAGTTTCAAAACCTAACTTGGAAGGCCAGGATTGGTCGATTCTTCGACTATTTTGAAAATATGTTTGAATAGATTCACCACTAACATATATGAGATGGAAACCCCAATAGTAATTTGAATTACAGTTGTTTATACAGCAATATAAAGCAGATTAAAGATCAGAGAAAAATAGGAATCTGTTTTTCAAAAACTTGGAAAAATTAACCGATACACCGTACGTCCTGACAAATTGGGCGACGTGGTCGCGCACTATATGCATCAAAAGGCACGTATGGATGTTACCGACGTGTGGGAACCGACAAAACTCGATTTTGTTGCGTGTGCGCGACGAAATCAGTGCGTATACGTCGGGATACCCCCATATCAACCTTTTGCAAACTAGCCCATAACTTCGTACACGTTCGTCGGATCGACCCGAAACTTGCGCCATCAGGACCGAATCATTTTTCTGTTCCTGTATGCCTAGTTTGGTCCGATTCTGAGAAGGTCGATCAGAACGCCTATTTGGCGGGCCTGCGACCCGATCCAACGGGTAAAATTGTGCACGGCCGGCCGAAATCCAACTTTCGACATACAGTTGGATTTGTCTCCTCAAACTGGATCCGTAGACATATAGTTTGACGAATTTATAGACCATAGATACTGGCATGTGTTTCGGTACAAAATGGGTCCAACGATGGACATCGTTTTGACCCGAAATTATAATTTTGCTCCTATTCTAGAATTGGACTTTTTGACAGGCATTTCCTAGGTATTTCTTTTTTTTCCAAATCTTTTTGTGATGTTTATTTTATCATCTGAGGTCGTTCGTAAAAGTTGGCTTTCGTTGCTTCACTATTCTGACGATTTGAGTCATCAGACGTCGCCTTTCTGCACACAACCTCCATGCAAGATACCTTGCCATTAGCTTTCTATTTTACTTTAGCCCCTATTTCATGCATTATTTATTTTCTGCAAAATAAACTGTGATACATGGCATAAGTAGATAAAATTTTACTATTTAGTTCTATTTCCTGCTATGTACTATTTTCTTATACATTGAACTTAGATTAAGGGACCACCCTTTGTGTGTTACATTCATAGGCCTTGACATATTTTTACCACAAAGTTGCGAGTTGCATGTAGAACTTGGACATGCGTGATTGGCTGGCCACCGGTACGTATAAGCCGTACGATTGGAATAACCGCTAATAGAGGTTGTATGCTTAGTTTGACTTAGCAGTTAATAGAGGCTTGTGTTGTGGATACAACATAGTAGGCATTGGGCGGAAAGGACAATACCTTAGTGTATGGGTTACTATACACTTTACCTTTTATAACCCGTGAGCTCCGCTGGAGACACGGGTGAGATTACCCATGATTACTAATGGCCACTAGCGTTCTGCGAAATATTATGCTCTTATTGATTGGGCCTCTGGTTCCCCAAGAGGGGACCATGTCGATCCCATTTTATCCAGGGCCCATACATTGGAGGATGTTCTTAAAACCGCATTCACTTAGATTGCTTAGGCACCTTATCCGTTAGGTATGAGTACACTTAGTTTGGGTACTTGTATCTGACCGTAGCTTGGATTAATAACTTGTCATGGATTAGTTTACCACATTTTGTCCTTGTTTGGTTGTAGGTGTGGCTTACTACTCCGATGAGAAGGTATTGAACCTTGTTGGGGTCCGAATACCATATTAGATTCTTGACTTGGAAAGATACTTCACCGTGGGTTAGTGTGCCATCTCTTGTCCTTGTTTAGTTGGGGGGATGGTACGCTAATCCAAATGGTGAGGTATTGGACCGTGTTACGATCTGATCTGACTTATTACTATTGAGCAGTTTATATTCAGTTTATGTGGTATATTCTTTTTGTATCTTGTTACGTCCCTCTGAGGACCTGGTGATTTATCCAGGTATAAATGTGCAGGACTTTCCGCAGGAGTGTGGCTCTGGTATAGACTCATCCTTCACACTCGAGCGAGTCATACCTTCTGATCACAGCTCCTCTATTGGGTCGAGGAGCCTATTTAGTTATCTTTTCTTATTCTATTTATCTTAGAGGTTGGATTCTTTTTCCTTTCAGTTTATTCTAGTGCCGGTAGTGGATTTTTCTCTGCCCGGTCAACCATTATATTTTGACATTCACTTTGATTTATGAGTTACCCTTTTCCTTACATTATACTGTAGATGAGATATAGCTTTTACCTTTGACTGTCTGTCATTATTATTCACAATACAGTTTATGTATATATTCGAGATTTCCATATATTAGAGTATATCTCGTTTATGCAGCTGGCATGCTACGTTCCTAGTCCTACGTATTTTGGGACTGGGGCGTTACATATTTTTGTGGTGGCCCATGCAGGTCAAGATAAATTGTTTGGTTACTTTACCGTACCAAGCAAGCCTGCGTATAGGATTAGAAATTTAGGATCTCATCGACATATATGACATTCTACCTCACTTTTATTTTGAACTCCCAACTGTCTATCTTGATTGCTTCCTTGGTTGAATTATTCTTCCATAAATCCTTATCCCTCTTTCGTGCATACTAGGTCGTCATGTTCCACCATTTAATCACACTACTAGTTCAACTCTTATAAGTTGGGTAGGAAGCCTCACAACCAAACTTCCTTTGACTTTAACCAAGGCCATACACAAGAAGACAGTAGGACGACCGCGTAGGCACGAACACCGGACATGACTTAGATTCTTAAGTAGCTTAAGCTATTTATATTTTCTTTCATCATTATCTCGTATATTTGTAATTGGACTACCTTGACTAATGTTGCTATTATAGCCTAATTTTGCTAGCTTACTCTCTCATCGAGCTTGTTCAGGACATATGTTTTATTGTGGGCGCCCATTGATACATTGTCTTATCAGAACCAGTGTATTATGGTCTGGTCAATCATAATGTATTTGGTTCGCCTTTCGTATGATTTTATGTGGATTAAGATACGGGTAGCTTAACATATTCGCCCTCTAGGATCTCATCTACGAGTTGTTAACATTTTTGAAATTCCTTATTAAACTCTCTTTCAATTGCTTGACTTACAACCTATCTGAATCTATTCTAACATTGCCCTTATCTTCATGCCAGCAATATGACTTTACACAGCGGACACACCTCTCGCCTGGCCATCACATTTGGTGATGCAATTACCCAGGGGGGACAGGTTTCCCCAATGACTCCGGTGAACCCGTATCAGCTAGAACAGCAGCAGGATACTACGATTCCATCGACGGCACAGCAGGAGGCCCCAGTACCCCGAGTCAGCCACGAAGGACAGACTACTACAGTACCCTCAAGAAAGAATACACCATCACCTTTTTCTTAGTAATTTTCACCACAGCCTGGACCCGAACTGCCTCCACTTCTGACTGATGTGGACCCGACCACCCAGTTTATGTATGCTATGCTACAATCTCAGTGGCAACAAATGGAACTATTGAGGCAGAGTATTATGACCTACCTAGCTAGACCTCCACCACCAGCCCCGGTACCAGATCCAATACCAGCTCCACATCCTTATCTCGGCTCCATTACGGACTTCATCGACATGGGGCCCAAGAATTTTAAGGGTACCGAGGGTCCCTTAGAAGTTTTTGCATAGCTTATCAGCATAGAGAAATACCTGAAGGCATCATAGTTGCCTGCACATGATTGGTTAACAGCAGTAGACTTACTCTTAGAAGACAATGCTCACCACTGGTGGAAGGCTGAAGAAAGACGACTGGGCACTGGGATCACATGGAAGGAGTTTTATGACCTCTTCTATGGAAGATTTTTCTCCATCCATGTTCGAGACGCTCTATATGACCAGTTCCTTCTTCTGAAGCCGGAGAACATGTCGATAGATGAGTACGATGCAGAGTTCACCCGTTTGAGTAGATTTAGTACGGCATTAATCCTAACAGAGCTGGAGAAGGCAAGAAGATTCCATCAGGGGCTCGCACCAGAACTTAAGACTTTCACCACTATACAGTCTCGAGTCTCTCATGTAGCTGTCTTGGAGGAAGCACGTACCCAGGAGCTACTTCGCAAGGAACAGTAGGCACAGAGATGCCCCACACTGGTAGTTGTACCAGTTAGGGCGACTCAAGGTAGACCCACCAGGGGGCCTATAGGACAGTACCAGCAGAGGCCCACACCCTATAGGAAGCCCACCAGCAACGACTGCGGGAAGAAGGGCCACATTCGTGACGGATGTCGGATTCGTCTCGGCTTATGCTTGAGGTACGGATCGGAACAACACAGGATTATCGATTGTCCCGAGCCACCAAGGTAAGGGCAAGCATTTACCATGGCTGCGATAGGCCCCCATCCCGAGATTAGAGATTTGGTAGGTATTATTCTACTTATACCATTATTCTTTATTTAAGTCATGGCTTAGCATTTGAGCAATACATTCATCACCTTGGTCAGCATGCATTAGCACTATCTTCGACACCAATAGAAATATCATGACTATAGTTTAGCAAGCTTATAAATAGAACTCTTGGCTTCTTCGTTAGAATTCTTGAATGACGTGCCTTAAAATCTGTGACTTTGTCAACAACACTCGTATGCTTTAGATGTAAGAAAATCACCCAATCTCTACGCATATCATTTCGATACCTTACCGTGGCTTCGATATTCGGAGCATAACACTAGCCATGTCTTTCCAATGAACTTTACCCTCATGGACTAGACTAGCTACACTACGCTTATGATACACTTTCCCTTTTAAACAAACCACGGATGCCTATCTTCTCCCATTGGATCTTTAACCATGCAATTTCGACCATAATCTTTCAAAATGACTGGATAACCATGATCCGTGCAAGACTAAGAATACTTTCTTTTGTAGAATATGGTAACAGTTTGGATTTCTTCTATAACTACCATTTCCATCTTTTGAAACCCGAATACGATTACTTACTTACTCTCCCTTCATATTTCAGCCTCATGATTTTATATAATAAGATTTGATTTAATTTCGAGAACAAAATTTTTATAAGTTGGGTAGGATATAATCTCCCAAAATTTTGGAGAATTATTTTATTTATTTATAATTGGTTATATATGTTGTGCCGAATTATTTTTATATTTTTATAACAAGTTTGGTATTTAATTGTGTAATTTTATTATATAGCAAAATTTGCAACACAAATGCTACTATTATTATTTCTTGCACAATCTTACTCAAAAATATATTTTCAAGTGTTTACTGAATTTTTAGAAATTTTTAGATTTTATTCTAAATATTTTATGATACGTTATACAAGTAAATTTTTTTAGTAAATAGCTAGATATATATAGCTTCTATTATTTAAGTCAAAGCCAGTGTAAATATCTTTCTATGGTTATCTACTTGCCAAATAATTTCTTTAAAATATTTTATAAAGTGTTCATTAGTTTTAAATTGTTAGGGTTTTTTTATATATTTTATTATGTCATGTATAATTATTCAAGGGTATAGATAATGATACATATACATATGTATTTATAGTTTTATGTTAAAAAAAACATTAGACTTATGAATAGTAGCCCGCGGCTACTGTTCACCTCCTTCTTTTGAAAACCCGACCCTTCCCAAGCAATTTTTTTTGATTCGAAAATCTTTTCAAACCAATATTTCCTCCGATCCTTAAAACTAATCCTTCCTCAAATCTACTATTAATATAGAAATCCAAGATTAATTAGGATTAAAATCCTCCTCTCTCTCGTAAATCCCTGGAACCATATATATCAGTATCAACCAAATTGCCGAGGTATCCATCGCCAAACTCGCCGCCACCTCGTGCTCGTGTGCTGCGACCGCAATCCAAAACCCTTCATCCTCGGATCCCCCACCTTTTGGTGACCCCCCCTGACCGCCTACAACTGCCAGCACCACCGCGTGATGCCAAGGAGACCCACGGAACCGAAAATAACCCGAGTCACCCCTGTTCGAGTACACTGTCAGGTACTCCTATTCTCTCTAACTTTTCTTCGATTCTACTTGATGAAATTTCGATCTATGAATTGCTATAGGAAGACCATATAACCCTCTTCAAAACCCTTCAAAGGGATTTTGACCTCGTGCCCTAGATCGGCGCTGAAATCGATGCGAAGTCGAGTCGATACAGCCCCAAAAATTGAGCATCAAACCGATTTCAAAATCTAACTTGGAAGGCCAGGATTGGTCGATTCTTCAACTATTTCAAAAATATATTTGAATAGATTCACCACTAACATATACGACATGAAAACCCCATTAGTAATTTGAATTATAGTTGTTTATACAGTAATATAAAGCAGATTAAAGATTAGAGAAAAATAGGAATTTGTTTTTCAAAAATTTGGAAAAATTAACCGATACGCCGTGCGTCCCCACAAGTCGGGCAACGTGGTCGCACACTATACACATCAAAAGGCGCGTATGGATGTTTCCGACGTGTGGGATCTGACGGAACTCGATTTCGTTGCGTGTGCGCGACGAAATCAGTGCATATCCGTCGTGATACCCCCGTATCGACCTTTTGTAAACTAGCCCATACCTTCGTGCACGTTCGTCGGATCGATACAAAATTTGTGCCATCAGGACCGAATCATTTTTCTGGTCCTGTATGTCAAGTTTGGTCTCATTCTGAGAAGGTCTATTCGAACGCCTATTTGGCGGGCCCGCGATCCAATCCAACGTGTGAAATTGTGCATGGCCTGCCGGAATCCAACTTTGGACATATGGTTGGGTTCGTCTCCTCAAATCGGATCTGTAGACATATAGTTTGACGAATTTAGAGACAATAGATGTAGGCACGCATTTCGGTGCAAAACAGGTCCAACGACGGACATCGTTTTGACCCAAAATTATAATTTTGCTCCTGTTCCAGAATTGGACTTTTGGACAGACGTTTCCTTGGTATTTCATTTATGCCAAATCTTTTTGTGATGTTTATTTCAGCATCTAAGGTCGTTCGTAAAAGTTGGCTTTCGTTGCTTCACTATTCTGACGATTTGAGTCATCGAACATCGCCTTTTTGCACACAACCTCTAGGCAGGATACCTTGCCATTACCTTTATATTTTACTTTAGCTCCTATTTCATGCATTAGTTATTTTCTACAAAATAAACTGTGATACATGGCATAAGTAGATAAAATTTTACTATTTAGTTCTATGTGCTGCTATATACTATTTTCTTATACATCGAACTTAGAGTTAAGGGACCACCTTTTGTTTGTTACATTCATAGGCCTTGACACTTTTTTACCATGAAGTTGTGAGTCGTATGTAGAACTCGAACATGCGTGACTGGCTGGCCACTGGTACGTATAAGCCGTGAGATAGGAATAACCGCTAATAGAGGTTGCATGCTTAGTTTGACTTAGCGGTTAATAGAGGTTTGTGTTGTGGATACAACATATTAGGCATTGGACGGAAAGGACAATATCTTAACGTATGGGCTACTAAGCACTTTACTTTTTGTAACACGTAAGCTCCGCTGGAGACGCGATTTAGATTACCCATGATTACTGACGGCCACTAGCGTTCTACGGAACGTTATGCTCTTATTGATTGGGCCTCTAGTGCCCCAAGGGAGGACCATGCTGATCCCATTTTAGCCAGGGCCCATGCGTTGGAGGATGTTCTTAAAACTGTATTCACTTAGATTGGTTAGGCACCTTATCCGTTAGGTATGAGTACTCTTGGTTTGGGTACTTGTATCTGACCGTGGCTTGGAACAATAACTTGTCATGGATTAGTTTGCCACATCTTGTCCTTGTTTGGTTGTAGGTGTGACTTACTACTCCGATGAGAAGGTATTGAACCTTGTTGGGGTCCGGATACCATATTGGATTCGTGACTTGGAAAGATACTTCACCGTGGGTTAGTGTGCCATCTTCTGTCCTAGTCTGGTTGGGGGGATGGTACGCTAATCCAAATGGTGAGGTATTGGACCATGTTACGATCTGATCTGACTTATTACTATTGAGCAGTTTATATTCAGTTTATATGACATGTTCTTTTTATATCTTGTTACATCCCTCTGAGGACGTGGTGATTTCTCCAGGTATAGATGTGCAGGACTTTCCACAGGAGTATGGCTCCGTTATAGACTCATCCTTCACACTCGAGCGAGTAGTACCTTCTTATCGCAGCTGCCCCTATTGGGTCGAGAAGCCTATTTAGTTATCTTTTCTTATTATGTTTATCTTAGAGGTTGGTTTCTTTTTCCTTTCAGTTTATTCTAGTACCGGTAGTGGATTTGTCTCCGCCCGGTCAACCATTATATTTTGACATTCATTTTGATTTATGAGTTACCATTTTTCTTATATTATACTGTGGATGAGATATAGCTTTTACCTTTGACTGTCTGTTATTATTATTCACAATACAGCTTATGTGTATATTCGAGATTTCTATATATTGGAGTATATCTCGTATATGCAGCTGGCATGCTACGTTCCTAGTCATACGTATTTTGGGATTGGGGCGTTACAGTTGAGCACTAAGTGCTGCTGCGCTTCTGTGGCGACGAGTAGACCATGCTTCTGGAGATGACAGAACCTTTGTGCTTTCAGGCGACGAGTGGACTTGGCTTAAAATGACGACGAGACTTCTGTACGTATAGAGCAACTTACGAAGCTACGTTTCGGGCTACCAGAGTCACTGTATTGTAGGCAACTAGTAGGCTTGGGCTTCAGGTTGGCGAGGTTACTGTACTTTTGGAGCGACTGGTTGACTAATATTTGTTGTGATGGGAGTTCGCAAGTCTCTTGTAGAGAAGTAACTTAAGCTTCTGATCCGAAGCAGATGACTGTGCCGTAGAAATAGAGATGGTGTGAGCATATCATCATCCTGTGCATCATACGGACGTAAGTAAGTAGCTGCGCCTCTGGCAATGAAGGCGTTGGCTACGAATGGAAGGGTAAGACACCCTAGCGCATCTAAGATTGGCGCAGGTAGATAGCTGCACCTCTGGAGTGATGACACCGGCTTCTGGAATAAAAAAAGGGGATGAGGGCCCAACCACCATCTTATTTCTGAGGTTGGCGCAGATAGGTGGCTGTGCCTCTGGCTTGAAGATTCTGGCTTCTTCAAAGTGCTGAGTTACTGATATACTTCTGAGAGGCTGCGCCAATAGAATATTCGAACATGCTTCTGTGGAGAGTAATCCTCCAGCGTGTGTATCGAAAAGAAGAAAGGCTGTGCTTCGAGAAAGATTGCATCCCTTATAGATCCTTCTAGGCTTCGATCGAATCTGTACTAAATCCTTTGTAGAAAAATAGAATTAGTCCCTTACGTGTGGTCTTGATATGTCTGTACTAGACTTTGGTAGACATGACAATAAAGGGACTTCTCTCCATATCTTCTATTTTGCCTTTTTTAGCACTGAACCTCAATCTTCTGCATCTTCTGCTCTTTGGTGAAGGGATGTCTTCAGCTGAGATTTTTCTTGCTTCTACAAGGCCCCCTTTAAAGTGTCCCAAACTTGAGTCAAGCTCGAGATACTTTGAACAAAAGCATGAACACGCATCAGGACGGTACGAGCTGGGTGATGGCTGGTGTCACGCCTAGCTCTTAGCATTAATGGTCCTGAGTCATCATTTCAGAGCACGGGCTCCTAATGGCTTCTTTATATTGGTGCCTCTTGCGTCTTTGCAGTGATCACGAATCTCTTTAGCAGAGGAGGTTCAGAGTCATGTTCCTCGCAGTACTGCCATCTATCATAGAGTGGAGCTTTAGCTTAACTTGTAAGCTTCCTTCTGATTGATGTCTGGCTCGTGCTTGGACTATACGAACAACCTACATAAAAGACTGTCCTCCTTCAGAAGAAGACTCAGCTGCTTCAACAATGGCCTTGCTTGCCCGATGTTCAGCTCCTGATGACCCTAGAATTTGCTTGAGACGGCCGTCAGTAGCAAATCTTTTTATCCAAAGAAGCTGTAGTAGAACTACCACTGGATCTCTAGACGTCCCGCATTCTAGATGTTGTGGGCGTCAATGGCGTCTCGGACCTCTTCTTCCTGGGTTAGGATTACTTGCCATTCTGACCGAGGAATAGCAAGGCCTGCTGCTGTGGCTGCTCTCGCCGGCCAGCTGGAGAGATAGGGGAGTCCTGTGCTGGTCTTCATCCCTGGCTCGGGCCAGTAGCAGCTTCGGGTGGTGGCTTTCTTTTGACCAGGAAGTGATTGGCTCTGTCACCGCTTCGCCCGCGCTATTGAGAGCTTGTACCGCAATTTTAGTTTTTTTTGCTTCTATGTATGTAACTACGAAGAGTCTGTAACCGGTCTTTGCAGCCACGTGTTTTTATATGTAGAAGCCTTCTTGTTTCCTTTGCTTTTGTCTCCAGAATAAAAAAGGAATCTATAATAGATTTGCCTGACCATACTTAATATGGACGTGGTAGGCTTGATCTTGGCCGGGGTATAGAACAACAATCCAAAGGTAATATGGACGTGAACTGTTTTCTAAACTGCCAGGATAATCATAGCACTGATACGAGAAGAATGACTACTCAGAGGTAATATGGACAAGGTAGTCGCGTCTTCCAGGCGTAGACGAGCAATCAAGAGGTAATGTGGACGTAAAGTGCTTCATGTACTTGAAAGAATACATAGGAGGGAGAGCGAGAGATCCCCTTACCAGAAGTCATGGGCACCCTTTTTAGGGGATGTGGGTGACTATGCTGGTTCTGTCTTCAGACGTAATACTTCTTTAGGAACTTGCCTTTGATGGGCATCATTAGCAAGTCCCCATTAGGCTTAGCTAGCCGATAAGCACCGTTGTAGTACACCGTTTCTATGACGAACGGTCCTTCCTACTTGGGTTCGAACTTTCCAGCCGTCTTGTGGGTTATCACCATCGGTCTCCGTACTGCCAAGACGAGGTCGCCCACCTGGTAGGATCTTTTGCGGACCTTTTTGTTGAAGGCCGCAGAGATGCGAGCTTGGTAAAGCTCAATCTTTTGCTGCACGAGCAAGTGCTTTTCATCCAACGCTTCTAGCTCTTGTAACTGCCTGCGCTGATTGTCTTCGATGGTTAACTGATTGTTGATCATGTTAGTAGACAACATCTTCTTAAGGACTTAACCCATAATGGTATCGGAGTCCCAAGTTGAGGAGTCAGAAGAGTGTGAGTGCCTCATGACTTTTTTTTCTGAATGTTTTGAGGTGGTCGTAGGTGTAACATACCCCAGCCCTCAACGAGTACGCTGGTAGTAGTTTTCAGCTTTTCCCTTTGGGGTGTAAATCCGTATGGAAAGACGCTGGCCTTTGCCATAATTGAGCCCCTTGTTGCTATTCAGGTTGTAGCCCATCTTCTGGATAAGGTTTTTGGCCTGCGCCGTGTAGCGGTAGAACTGCCTTTTACAGCTGTCAAGATCTGAGTCTTCAGGAGTTATTCGCTGCGGATGCTCCAATCGACCGAATATGATGGGCTCCTCTTCTTTTTTCCTGGCTGGAACTACGAAGTAGGTGCCTCGGGCAGGGACAACCTGGCTCACATGGTTGGCAGTTGTCACTTGCATCTGTAGTTTACACAGAGAATTGTCCAGGAAATACTTGGTGTTCTAGCATGCGCCATAGTAGTTCGATGTTAACTTTCTATTGATGAAGTGGGATACCTTGTCCCGAGGGATTACATCATCGAAAGAGTGGGCCTCTGTATCGGCGCAAACATAATCTTCTAGCTCTTCGTCAGTAAGGGCTAGAGCTGCCGCCGGGGGAGAAGGAGGACGCCTTCCTTTCAGCTTGACCATCATGGAAATGGTGGTCGGATGCTCCTGCACTTTTATGGTCGGCCTTGGGGACCTCCGACGTAACTTCATTCGTATGGGTTTCTGACCATCTTCCATTGTTACTTGAGGTAAAGGTGGAGCTTTGCCCCGAAGCTTAACAACAACAGGCGCTAACCCCTTGGGGGGCCTCCCTTTCAGTCGAACCTTTAAGGGTTCTTCGGCTACTAGTGCACTTTCTGAAGCTGCCTCTGCCTCATCGTCAACATCATTGTTGTCGTCATCCCAGGGGACTGACTTGTATAGATCGACATCCGTACAGTAGGCTTCAAGTCCCCAGAACGGGTCGATATCAGCGAACTCCGTTTTGATAGTCCCATCGCTGGCCACATATTTCATACACTGATGCAAGGTGGAAGGGACAATCATGTACTCATGGATCCATGGTCACCCCAGCAACATGTTGTAATTTATGTCTACATCAATGACATAGTAAGTCACTTCAGTATGAAGGTCGTCGATCTAATATTTCAGGCAAATTTTACCCAAGGGCTCACTCCTTCCCGCGTTAAAGCCACTGATTGTTGTGTTTGAGGCTGTCAATCGGTGCATTGGCACCCCTAAAGTTTGAAGCAGGCTTCGTGGGATAATACTCAAAGAGGAACCTGGGTCGATATGGATGCGATCGACCTTAATGGCACCGATATACCCCGTATAGTACAGGGGCGGTTGTGCCTGTTATTCTTTAGCAACATGTCTAGCTGGGTAAAAGTGATACTGGAAATCACTTAGACCACCCTGTGACAATATGGACAAGCTACGGGATCCACTTTTGCTGGCTGAACCTGGGTGAGGAAAGACTCGACGTTCTATAAAGCTTCACTGAGCGCATCTCAGGTCTCTTTAGAGAGGCGGAAGAGCTCAAAAAGCGACAATCTAGCCGTAGTATTAGCCAGCTACGCTAGAATATTAAAGTTATAGGGCTTGATAGGCCCAATTGCTAGATCCTTTCTTAGGGGTTTGTCGAAGCGAACCTCCTTCTGTTTGTGCTTGTCCATTGTAGGGGACCAGAATAGACTCGCCTCTGGTGCCTCAGGGATCTGAGGTGGACCTGCTGCTGATATATCTGGGACAAGGGGAGTATTTGGTGGAGACTCCTCCTGGTCTGGAGCTTGGATCTTTTCTTGCCTCTGCGCCGAATGGGTGGTTACCAAAGCATCGTCGAGACCATGCGGCATGCCTTACTTTTTTTTCTTTGGCAGAAAGGGTTACAGATATCATCTTGTCGGGAACTAAGTCAGGATGTCTACATATGACTTTGCCTCGAGGTGTGGAGAACGGGATGAGCCATTAAGCATTATCCCGTGCTGGCGGAAGGTTGACTACCTCCATCATCGCCTTTGGAATAGGGATGACGCCATCTTGTACCTCTGTGGTTGAAAAACTCCTGAACAGAAGGGTAACCATGTTGGCTGTGTTTTCTCCTCGTAATCCAATGATATGATATTGGCATTAATGAGGCGTTGAATTTTCCCTTTCAACACGTAGCAGTCATGTGTTGAGTGATGGATGTACTGGTGATAATGGCAGTACTTGGGATGGTCCACCTTCCCACTTCATCGTGACGTGCATGGGTGGCGGGATGGACAGTTTTCCACTCTTCGTAAGCATCTCAAAGTGCTCCAGCGTATCCTCGTCATTGAAGGAGTAAGTCTCCCTCGGCCTCTGCACTTCCGCGAACTTGGGGTTCGTAGATGCTGAACCTTTGGAGATGTTGACGGTCATGGCTTGCTTGCCTTTTTTGTCTTTAGGTTTGTTGCTGTACGAGCGTCTTCCCTTGTCTTCGGGTGCAGGAAAGTGTAGCCCCAGGAGCTACGCGTCCTGGGCTTTTCTTTGTGCGGCATCCGCTTCTGTAATAAAAGGCGTCCACTCCGTGTAGGGAGCACTGTGCCATAATTTTATAGCGGGCAGCATGTTCTTGCGGCAGGAGTCCATAAGCATGGGCTCGGGCAAGCCGGGTGGTAATCTGAGGGCTTCCTGGCGGAAGTGCTCGATGTATGTACGGATAGACTCTTTCTCCCTCTGGACAATTTTTATAAGGGTCGACGTGGTCATATCCATGCCTCCTTCATAGAATCGGTCCATGAACCGAGTCTTCAGGTCTTCAAAGGATGAGATGCAGTCGTCCGGGAGACTACAGAACCACTCATAGGCTATCCCCTGCAGGGCTCCTATGAATATGTTGGACATGAGGGCATCTTCATTTGGCAGGTGTCCCGTTACTAAGGCAAAGTATCTCAAGTATTGTCGGGGAGACCCCTTCCCTTCATAAGGTATAAGCGTCTGCGGATTGTATTTGGAAGGATAGACGACGTTGTCCCACTCGGCTGGGTACAGCTGCCGAATCCTCATCTTTCGGAGCGTTGCTTGCTTCTTCTGGGCATCATGACGAGCAGACAGCTTCTTGATGGCCTGTTGTATCTCGGCCGGTATTACGGAGCCTGTAGCCGATGGAATAGACGAGGATGGTCCTGCCTAATTGGCAGTAGTCAACCTGCTGGATTCGTCATTGGTTGGCAGATCACACACAAGTATAGAGGCAGCGGGGGCCATGCTACTCTTGAGGTCGATTATGACCGAAGACAGGGTCTTCATGGTGTCCTTCAATGTATCCAACTTCGTCTCGAGGACTTCAATATGCCTGAGACCTTCATTGTTGTCTTCCTCATTATCATCGGCCATGAAGACAGACCGAGTATGAGGGTGACTCGAATGAGCCGTGGATCCTTCACTTTCTGGCTTAGACGTCTAAGTCTCGCTCCCTGAGGATATACCGTAAGATTATAATCTTCTTCGGACTCAGTATGGTTCCTACCCCTGTTCTGGTGACTAGCTGCGCTAATTAAGACATACGTGTCGTATTACGCCTCGTCTGATTGGAACACAGGATTGTTGTGCATGGTAGGAGGTTGGCTACCCCCAGTTTTTGACAAGGCACCCAATATAGATTTGGAACGAGTGCCTTAGAACACATCTGCATCGGGTACCTTAGCTTTGATGTTCTCTGACCTCATTTTCGGTTTAGCAACCGATATAGAAGGATTCTGGGAAGGCTCTTTGAAAGCTCTAGAACCCTGCACCACGTAGCATGTGGCGATACGGGGCTTATCTTCTCTATGTCTCACCGACCCCCTGTTAGACCTCTGGCATGGAGTCGGCGTAGAGTAGAGTCCTTGGAAGACGGAGCGCCTGCTTGGCGATGGCATAGCCGTCTGCAGACAATGGCAGTTGATGGTAATCTGGGTACAAGGGTGCCTTGATTTAGACACATCTTGCACCACAGATTCTTCTTTCGCTTAGGAGAGGGTTAGCTCTTTTGTTGTAGCACTTCCATTGTACATGCAGGGAAGCTACATATAAGCACGGTCAGAGCGGGTCTAGCGAGGAAGCCTTATGTCGCTCCTACGGGAATGCCACTCGCGTAGCTACCTCTTCATAGGACGTACCCCCTGGCTTGTCTTACGCACAGGAGTACCCCAGTGGAAGGAAGATTCGACTGGTTGAGTCATCGGAGCGCGAGAGCCAGTTTTGTATAGCTTTCCGTCGGCTGCGCATATTATTGTCAATATGGGCCTCTGGTCTGCCGATGGTGTCGCACGCTTGTTGTATGAAGCACGAGCCACCTGGGATATCTTCCTACTACCCCTAGCGGGTGAGTAGTATTCATAGTCCATCGAAGGTTTACCTAAAGCGAAAGCAATTCTGTCGAAGACATATCTTCTTGTCGACAATACTGTCGTTGTGAGGGATTGGACTGGTGCGTGCTTCCTTCGGCATCGTTCCTTCGTCAGATCATCCATGAAACTACCATCTTCTTCACCATTCCTTTCCAGAATGGGAATCGGGCGAGGGGATAAAGCTGTAGCTATCGAAATCTTCTCTGTGGCCTTGATGTAGAGGGGGTCCTGAGAAGCAGTTCCTGCCATCGTGCTGCTGGTTGTAGCCGCCTTAGCCCTCCAGACACGTCGAGTCTTCTTCGGTTGTATGAACTGATTCAAAGTCTACGACTTTTCATCAGAGATGAGATCTTCAAAAGCCTGCTGGTCGAAGCGTACGACCATCATGTCTTGAGAAACTCCCAGCAAGTTGTCATCAGATTGTGTCATCGCCTTCTCGTTGGAGAAGGTAGTCCCCAGCAGAGTCGCCATTTTGTTCGACGTAAAAAAATATTGAACGAATGTTTTGCTTTATTGAACGTATAAGGTATTTGTGTACAAAAAAGGAAGTCCTAAACTTGATATTCTAAGTACAAAAAGAAGAGGATTCTGGGAAAGTGTGACGGTGGAGATCGAGCACTGCAGCAGCTCCATTACTCCGTTGATGATCTGACGACGAATCAACCTTGCTATGGATCTCTGGCGCCTTTGATGGGACTCTGGGGTCACCGATCAAGAGGCTGTCTGGATGATGAGAAGATCCCTTAAAGATGGTTGGTTGGTTGGTTCTTTGGTTGATAGGTGGATGAGGGTGGTCGACTCTTCGTGGATGGAGATCGCTGCTCCTTTGAAGATTGTCGATTGTCGATGTTTCCTCTATCGATTTTCAATCCTTTGGTGGAAGAAAAACTCCTTCTGTTTATAAAAGAATCGAGCACATATGCGATGTGCATTAGGGTTCCTGAGATATGAAAGAATCTGCCGTCATTGCACGGTATGGGTGTCTACGGTGCTGACACGTGACGGACATCGAGATTCACCTTAAACGAGATCTTGTGTAGTTATAAACATAACCGAAGGAGGTGACACGTGGCGCGTGTCGATTTGCTTGCTCGGATACAGCCGAGTAAATCTTAGAATTTCATCTAAGATTTGGAGTCTAATTGATCCTCGTCTAAGATTAAAATCAATCTGATATGATATCAATCATGATTTAATCCTAATATTCTCTGTAAGAGGCGGTTTAAACAAACCACTTGGGGTGGACCCATGCTTCCTGCGTCTCTGGTGAGGACTAAGTACTGATGTGCTTCTGTGGCGACGAGTAGACCGTACGTCTGGAGACGACGGTTTAAAATCAATCTGCTGTGTTTCGGCTACCAGAGTCACTGTGCTGTAGGCGACTAGTAGACTTGTGCTTCAGGTTGGCAAGGTTACCGTGCTTTTGGAGCGACAGGTGGACTTGCATTAGTTGCGATGGGAGTTCCCAAGTTTCTTGTAGAAAAGTGACTTAAGCTTCTGATCCGGAGCAGATGACTGTACCATAGAATTGGAGATGGTGTGAGCATATCACCATCCCGCGCCTCATACGGATGTAGGTAAGTAGCTGCTTCTCTGACAGTGAAGGCGTTGGATACAAAGGGAAGGGTATGACACCCTTACGCATCTGAGATTGGTGTAGGCAGGTAGCTGCTCCTTTGGAGTGAAGACACTGGCTTCTGGAATAAAAGAAAGGGAGGAGGGCCCTACCACCATCTTGTTTCTGAGGTTGGCGCAAGCAGGTGGCTGCGCCTCTGGCTTGAAGACTCTGGCTTCTTTAAAGTGCTAAGTTACTGATATAATTCTGAGAGGCTGCGCCCACTAGAATATCAGAACATGCTTCGGTGGAGGTCAATCCTCCAGCGTGTGTATCGGGAAGAAGGAAGGCTGTACTTCTATGAAGATTGTATCCCTTGTAGATCCTTCTAGGCTTCTGTCGAATCTGTACTAGATCCTTTGTAGAAGAACAAAATTTGTCCCTTATGTGTGGTCTTGATATGTCTGTACTAGACTTTGGTAGACATGACAATGAAGGGACTTCTCTCCATATATTATGTTTTGTCTTTTTACCATCGAGCCTCAGTCTTCTGCATCTTCTGCGCTTTGGCTAAGGGATGTCTTCAGCTGAGATTTTTCACGCTTCTACACTCTCCAGTTCGGGAGTTTTTCAGCTACAAAGGTACAAGATGGCGTCATCCCTATTCCAAAGGCGACGATATAGGTAGTCAACCTTCCGCCAACACAGGATAATGCTCAAGGGCTCGCTCCATTCTCCACGCCTTAAGGCGAAGTCATGTGGATACATCCTGACTTGGTTTCCGACATGATGACATCTACGACCCTTTCTACCAAAGGGAAGAAAAGCAAGGCATGCCGCATGGTCTTGACGTCGACCAACGATGCTTTGGTGACCACCCGTTTGGCGCAGAGGCAAGAGGAGGGCCAGGCTCCAGACCAGGATATATCAAGAGCAGGTCCACCTCAGATCCCTGAGGCACCAAAGGTGGGTCCATCTCGGGCCCCTACCGTGGACAAGCAGAAACAGAAGAAGGTTCGCTTCGACAAACCTCTCAAAAAGGATCCGACAATCGGGCCTATCAAGCCCTACAACTTTGATATTCTAGCACAGCTGGCTAATACTCCGGCTAGATTATCAATTTCGAGCTCCTCCGCCTCTCCAAGGAGACCCGAGATGCGCTAAGTGAAGCTTTACAGAACGCCGAGTCCTTCGTCACCCAGTTTCGACCATCGAAAGTGGATCCTACAGCTTGCCCACATTGCCACAGTATAGTCGAAGTGATTCCCAGTATCACTTTCACCCAGCAAGACATGCTGCTAAAGAATAACCGGCACAACCGCCCCTATACTATACGTGGTATGTCAGTGCAATTAAGGTCGATCGCATCCACATTGTCAACCCCTTGACCAAATTTCCTGCTATTATTTTTTTCTTTCATTTAGTTATAATTGTTATGCTTTACATTTTGTTATACTTAAATATCCATAGAAGGACCAAATAGGTAATAGTGAAGTGACAAGGGCCTTTATGCAAAAGGGTCATTATTTAAAAATTAGTTGGGAATTATGAAGGGTGGCTTTGCAAGACCCAACTTGTACAGATGCTATAGTGCAAAAATGCACTATTAAAACTCTTCCTAGCCGTAGGTATGGAAATCCCTATTTTTGAATTTAAAATACCCAGGTGCATCTTGTCGAGTGATTTAAGTTCCAATAGATAGACTTCCTATCGAATTCAAATTCGATTTCGGCTTATCCCAAATCAACGTCGACCTTATCGAAGAGCACGGTATAAATATGTAGCAGAGGATCGAACAGTTCCTCTTTGCCAAACCCTATACCTTGTCGCCACCAGTCCTCCTTTAGTTGAATCCACCGCGACGTATCACGTGGAGAATGGATTCAATTCTTCAACAGGTACTCCATTTACACAACCTCCTCCTATTATTCCAGCAAATTATCATTTTATTATAGGTATTTGTTAAATTTCCTGATAGAACATATGGTAAAGAGAATTTAGAAGTCAGTACCTATAGAAAACTCTATTATCAACAGGGGTATCACAGAGGGGGTAGCAATGGATACACGAGTATCCAACACATACGAGTTATGCAAGACGAGTTAAGACCTAAATACTGATAACCAAACTAGGCCCTGCCAGATTGGTACCTGATTAGCCACCAGGTCAGCAGTATGCATTGCAAGACCAAAACCTCTGTATCTAGGGGCTCTACTACAGGACACACTAGGAGTGTAGGACCAGGGGCATGCATGTATCAGGTTAAAAGGGTATAACAAATCTTCATGCCCTCTATATTAGTTATAATGCAGGAGTCATGTACCATATGGTACGAGAGCTAGTAAAGATCAGTACATGACCACAATGGAGTTAACCCATAAGCCAATAACCCTATGGGAACATGGACCATAGGTACATGGTTGCCTGGTAACAGAGATGTACAGAGAATTGTCCCATCAGTTGGCTGATACTGTTTGAGAAGTTATCTATTGTTTATTTCAGTCCACAGGGCTAGGCATATTGATATAGGAATATAGGGACCAGAGGTATTCCAAAATTTGGATATTAACATGAACTTTTACTTGTACCTCTTTTGTTTTGCTTTTACGAATTCTTCATTATGTTCAAGGGATGCTGAGATGAGTTTTTGGTGCTCAACTAACACTGAGTTGGGTAGCAGATACCTTAGTTATGGGTAATGGCAAGTAAATTTCCTGGGCTTCAACTGACAGGTAGAGAGGATGATAGACAGGTTGGTCAGTAGGGAGATAACCCATAGGATACATTCACATAGAGACCTATAGGAAAACCCAGTGTGTGCAAGTGTCTGCAATAGGGGACAGTAGCTATCTAGTCCAATTTCTAAAGGTTGGGTATTGGTACACAAATGCACAGATGAAAGAAGTGGTGAGGAGAGAGCGGCAGGGAAGTAGAATAAGAAAAAAACATGGATAAGGAAACACCCTCTAATAAGTGAAGTGGTCGAGCACAGGTGGAATGTAAAGGGGAATCTGCCATGTAATTTTTGAACTGAGAGACCCAACTTAGTCTGACCATTGTAATGGTTGCAAGCTCTTATTCACCTTTTTCTTGAGAGACTGTCAGACAGTGTTGTGCATGGTTGAGTGTTGAAAGCTCTTACTCACCTTTTTCTTGAGAGACTGTCAGACAAATATTTCCTGAGAGACCCAACTTAGTCTGACCAGTGTGGCCACAATAATGACATTGTGCATGTTGAGTGTTGAAAGCTGAGTGATGTGCATGGTTGGTAGGTTTAGGTTTTCTAGTATAGAAGAAAGCATACCTATAATCCTGTTTGGGCTTAACCTTTTGGGGTAAAGATTTGATATGGTTAGGTCTGACAGTGTTTGGTTTGGGAATGTTCCGATTATTCGGTAAGTGACACGTGTTAGGGTAGGAAGCAGCAGTCTCAGGCTGTTTTCCTAACCTAATTTCCAATCTTTTGGAAGTGTCATACAACTTAGTATAGTCAGAAGTGAGTGCTTCCATTCTGACTTGTACACATTGAAGACTTTTCTTCTCTTTAGAAAGTTCTTCTTTCAGTTGGTCAATAACCTTGTCTTTTTCTTCGGATGACTTGGTAGTCTCGTGTAATAAGAGCTTGACAGATAAAAGCTCACCAGACTCACTAACATTATTTCTAACCTCAGCTAGTTGGTCGGTAAGTCTTCCTATTTCACATTTGTACTCTTTGAGTACCTTCTTAGAGGTCTGATATTTGCTACACAGTTTCCTGTAATCACTTATCAGTTCACTGAAGGCTTCTCTTAATTGCTCAAAGATGAATTCATCATATGTATCAACTACAGGTTCAGAGAGTACCTGATCGGATGCCATAAAGCATACATTTGTAGCGTCTTCTGATTGTTCGTCTTCTGAGTCGCTGGCTTTACTTTCATGCCATATGCTGGTGTTGGCATACTTCCGAGATGTTGATCTCTTAAGGTTCCCTTTCTCATACCTGTTGCTCTTCTTGCTTGATGATGAGTTTGTAGGACAATCCTTCTTCATGTGTCCCTTCTTCTTGCAGCCATAGCAAACAGCATCATCTTGATACCAGTTGTTGCTGCTATTGTTTTCTTTGGCTTTTTTCTCATATCTCATGAATCTTTTGAATTTCCTTGCTAGGAGTCCTTAATCTTCAGCATTAGATTCACTGTTGTTTGAATCACCTTCAGCAGCTTTTCTATGCTGAACCTTGAAAGCGATCGTCTTCTCCTTTGGTGCAGGCTCTTCAAAATCTTGTAGCTCCAGTTCATGAGTGAGTAGCTTACCCATGAGTACTTCAAAGGACATAGTTGTGAGGTCATTTCCTTCAATGATTGCAGTAGCCTTTGGAATCCAGTTCTTGGTAAGTGCTCACAGGAGTTTGTGAATCTTTTCATGGTTACTGTAATCTTTGCCTAGGGAGGACAAAGGATTTACAATATCTAAGAATCTTTCGAACATCTGAGTAACTATTTCGTTGGGCTTCATCTTGAACACCTCATACTCTTGAGTAAGTCTGCAGACCTTTGATTCTTTGACTTGAGTCGTGCCTTCATATGTGACTTCAAGAAGCTTCCACACTTTATTAGCAGTTGTGCAGATAGACACCCTGTTAAAATTAGTTCTGTCTAAAGCACAAAATAAAGGGTTAATAGCACGTGCGTCAAGACTGGCCTTTTTCTTTTCTTCCTCTGTATATCTGTTATAGGATTTTTCAATTAAAACTCCATCAACATTTATACGAGGTGGCTTTTGATAGCCATCAATAACAATAGACCATAAATCAAAGTCAAGTGATTTTAAGAAGAAACTCATCCGTGTTTTCTAATAGGTATAATTTGTACCATCAAACAGTAGAGGTCTGTTTGTGGCCTGGCCTTCACTTGTGAATTTCACAGTTGCCATGTGTTGTGCTGTGATCTATATAACAATTAATTAAATGAATAAATAATTGTAATGTTACCTTGCTTTACCTGTAACACCCGCTTTGATACCAATTGTAGGAACGAAATCGTAAAGCAGAATACTCTAGAGGGGGGGTGAATAGAGTTGGCAGCAAATAATGCTAATTAAAATTTGTTAGCAGCAAGATCACAGAATAATAATCACAACTAAATAATGTAAAGGCAGAGATAAGAAAGAAAACACAAAGACAGCGATGTATACTGGTTTCCCTCTGTTGAGGACTAGTCCAGTCGGTAGAACTCTTGCTACCAGTTGAATGCACTATTGGCAAAACCGCAAGTTTTCTTACAAAGTCCTTGCAACTTCTACAACGCGAGCTTTGATACAAAGAACTCGTCCAACTTCAATTGTGAAGAGGTATTCTTCTATCAAGCCTTCTGATTACAATCACTTAGAAACTTCTAGACCATACCGCACTGACAAATCGACTAGAGGATTGTAACTGACTTAAGATCTGAAAATTAAAGCTCGAAAAAAACTCTTTGGAAGACTGAAAGCTTTAAGTAGAGAGAAGATTGAAAGTGAATGAGTGAGTTAAAATGATTGAAATCCATCTCTATTTATAGGAGTTCCAAAGACAGAATTCTGGCAGAATTCGGGCAGAATTCGGGCAGAACTCGATGAGCAAATCTCGGTCAAATCCACAACTGCAGGAGGACCAAGTTCCAAGGAATTCAAAAACAAAACGGCCACTAACCGAACTCTGGCCGAACTCTGTCAGGGTTAGGTTAGGGTTTTTCAAAGTAGATTTTGGGAAATTTTGAAAACCTTTTTGGAGCTTTTGAAAATACGAATGTTTTTCAAAACTAAGGACATTTTTCAAAACATTTTGAAATCATTTTGGAATAGCCTATTTGCCAGTACGACTCGGTGTATATTGTATTTCTAGACTCAATAAAATAAAAGATTACATTGCTCAAAGAAATACAGACTCGAACAGGCAAACAATGCTTCGGTCTTGAACTGAGTAGATAGCCGTTCTTGATCATGTCCAAGAGTCCGAGATGTCCTGACTAGCTCCATATATCGATCGAGACAGAGTTTGATCAATTATTAAAATCAGTTTGACCATATGACCAATGGGCCAACATGGCTAGCATTTTATTTTTATAGGTAGACAGGGTTTATCCTTTCCCTTGAGACTTTGACTGAGATTTCATTACCTGGGTTTAAGAGTAGAGCAAGGAGCATTATATGGGCTTCGACAGACATACACATGAGTATCAGGGGGTTCACATAGATGTTCAGTCCTCATGCATTGGTCATGTCCAAATTGAATACTTGTCCTACACCTAGATTGAACTGCTATTTGAATATTATGTACATTATTTCCTGCTGTGATGGATTTCCTTATATCCCATGGCTAATGACATATCTACTTTCTGGTATCAAATTGATGATAACACAGGGATTTTTCTGTAACTTGCTTATATTGACATGTGGGTGTCCTAGTACATAGGTGTAGGCTCTTAGGGAGTTCACATGGGAACATTGGGGCAAATAGTGGTTCAGCTATTCACAAACTGCTATAGGAGCAGGGCATTTTTCATTTAGAGAAGATAAAAGAATTAGTACATTTATACAAACAGGACAGGGTCAAACCTGAGAATAGCATCAGTCCTAGGTGAACCCATATCAGTTATATGGTTGGTGTAGATCAGTCATAGTGCCTTGGATGCCTATTTAGCTACTATTGTATAAAGAGGGGCTGACCCAACAGGGCCATAGTAAGGATGGAAATGGGTGTGTACCTTGTGGTAGAAAATATGTGTGTTTTTAGAGAAAGCAAGTAGTGGTAGCAGCAAGAGGCTACCATGAATTGGGGGCATTCCCAGATGAGGGTGAGGGACCTAGTAACTATACAAGGAGTAGGAAAAAGGGATACCCAAATGTATATTAGTCTAAGTAAAGTTGGTTAAGAGGATCCAGCCCAAAGCATAAGGGTAGTTGGCACTAACTCAAGAAGATTTGTTGTAATTCATTTTCACATGTTAATTAGAAATTTATAAATACAGGATACTTGGACTTGATACGAATTTTGACCCATGCCAACAGCTCATGACCTAAGGCAAGTATACCTTGCCTTTCTACACAGCTTTATTTACATGCACTGACTTTTTATTATTATCCAGTTTTTCTCATATTATTGACATGTATCTTTCATATCCTGCCTGTATATTTATATCATTGCTTTGTAGACCGTGTTCACAGTTAGCTTTGTGTCTTATTGGTCGTGTTCACTTGTGCCTTGATTGAGTCATGCCATGGGTCGAGAAGTCGTGAACTGAACTGCTTTACCTTTGTGTCTTAAAATCTTGAAGCTAACCTGTGAGTCCATATTAGGGACGAGGGTTAGTAGTTATCCGTGTCTTAAGCTAACCTGCGAGTCCACATTAGGGACGAGGGTTAGTAGTTATTGGTCCACACCTGCGAGCCCACACTAGGGGCAAGGGTGATGCTAACCTGCGAGTCCACACTAGCGATGAGGGTTAGTAGTATATAGTTCACACCTGCGAGTCCACACTAGGAGCGAGGGTGATGCTAGCCTACTAGTCCACACTAGGGGCGAGGGTTAGTAGTTTGATCAAACCTGCGAGTCCACACTAGGGGCGAGGGTTTGAGTATTCGATCTGGTCATCCGTTGACATCTTGACATGAGTTCTCTCGTCCTTGTTCAGCAGTTCATTTATGTGTAGACAGTGTATAGATTCATGCTTTATTCATTGCTCAGTTTTACTTGTTTATTCTGTATTTTTTCCATGCATAATAAACTGTTAGAAAGGCTCGTTTTTATGTATCTTGCTAGTCCTCTGAGGACCTGATGATCTCTTCAGGTTAGCCGAGTTTAAGTCAGGAGCAGACGAGAGGGTTTAAGTTAGCTTCAGATAGCGGTGCTTTGCAGTCGTGGTTACTTGGTTAGCAGGTTGTACTCAGTTGGTTCATTTCATGTATTTCTCTATTTTTCCGTCTACTGGTAGTGGATTTGTGTCCACCAGACGTGACATTGATACTTGATATTAAGTTTATTCATTACTGTCCAGTTTTATTTCTTATCCATGAATCTTGTTTGTGATTTGAATATTCTGTGGATGAGATATAGATTTCCCATGATTATAGATTCAGTGATTTGTGAGTTATAGACAGCATTCTACCGCCGACACTACGGCGTAGGCTGGGCTTGGACACGTCTTGTATCCGAAAACCGGGTGCGAGTCGTAACACACATCGACCCAGGTTCCTTTTTGAGCATTATTCCAAGAAGCCTGCTTCAAACTTTAGGGGTTCCGATGCATCGTTGACAGCCTCGAACACAACAATCAGTGGCTTCAAAACGGGAAAGAGCGAGCCCTTGGGCAAAATTTGCCTGAAATGTTAGATCGACGACCTTCATACTGAAGTGACTTGCTATGTCATTGATGTAGACATAAATTACAACATGCTGCTGGGGCGACCATGGATCCATGAGTACATAATTGTCCCTTCCACCCTACATCAATGCATAAAATATGTGGCCAGCGATAGGACTATCAAAACAGAGTTCACAAATATCGACCCATTCCGAGGACTTGAAGCCTACTGTACGGATGCTGATCTGTACAAGTCAGTCCCCTGGGATGACGATTACCCCGAAGGTCCCGAAGGCCGACCATGAAGGCACAGGAGCATCCGACCATCACTCCCTTGATGGTCAAGCTGAAAGGGAGGCGTCCTCCTTCTCCTCCGGCGACAGCTCTATCCCTCACTGACGAAGAGCTAGAAGATTACGTCTGTGCCAACATAGAGGCCCACTCTTTCGACGACGTAATCCTTCGGGACAAGATATCCCACTTAATTAACAGAAAGTTGTCATCGAACTACTCTGGCGCATGCTGGAACACCAAATATTTCCTGGACAATTCTCTGTGTAAACTACAGACGCAAGTGACAACTGCCAACCATGTGAGCCAAGTTGTCCCTGTCCGAGGTGCCTACTTCATAGTTCCAGCCAGGAAAAAAGAAGAGGAACCCAATATATTCGGTCGATTGGAGCATCCGCATCGAATAACTCCTGAAGACCCAGACCTCGACAACGGCAAATATAGTTCTACCGCTACACGGTGCAGGCCAAAAACCTTATCCAAAAGATAGGCTACGACCTGAATAGCAACAAGGGCCTCAATTATGGCACAGGCTAGCATCTTCTCTTACGGATTTGTGCTCCAAAGGAAAAAAGCTGAAAACTAATACCAACGTACTCGTCGAGGGCTGGGGTACGTTACACCTACAACCACCTCAGAAGATTCAGAAGAATAAGTCATGAGGCACTCACACTCTTCTGACTCCTCAACTTGGGACTCCGATACCAGCGTGGGTCAAGTCTTTAAGAAGATGTTGTCTGCTAACATGATCACCAATCAGTTGGCCGTCGGAGTCAATCACCGCAGGCGGTTACAAGAGTTAGAAGCGTTGGATGAAAAGAGCTTGCTCGTACAGCAATGGATTAAGCTTTACCAAGCTCGTATCTCTGGGGCCTTCAACAAAAAGGTCCACAAAAGATCCTACCATGTAGGCGACCTCGTCTTGGCAGTACGGAGACCGATGGTGATGACCCACAAGACGGCTGGAAAGTTCGAGCACAAGTGGAAAGGACGGTTCGTCATAGAAATGGTGTACTCCAACGGTGCTTAACGGCTAGCCAAGCCTAATGGAGACTTGCTAATGATGTCCATCAACGGCAAGTTCCTAAAAAGTATTACGTCTGAAGACAGAACCAGCATAGGCATCCACATCCCCTGAAAAGGGTGCCCATGAGTTCTGGTAAGGGGATATCTCACTCTCCCTCCTATATATTCTCTCAACTAGATGAAGCATTTCACGTCCATATTACCTCTGGATTGTTCCTATATGCTTGGAAGACGCGACTACCATGTCCACATTACCTCTGAGTAGTCGTTCTTCTCGCATCAGTTCTATGATCATCCCGACGGTCTAGAAAACAGTTCACGTCCATATTTCCTCTGGATTGTTGTTCTATACCCCGACAAAGATCAAGCCTACCACGTCCATATTACCTATGGTTAGGCAAATCCATTATAAAGACTCCCTCTTTATTCTAAAGACGAAAGCAAAGGGAACGAAAAAGCTTCTACATATAAAAACTTGTATCTACGAAGACCTGTTACAGACTCTTCGTAGTAGCATACACAGAAGCAAAAAAAGCTAAAATTGCGTTACAAGTTCTCGATAGCACGGGCGAGGCTGTGACAGAGCCAATCACTTCCTGGTAAAGGAAGCCACCGCCTGAAGCTGCTACTGGCCCGAGCCGGGGATAAAGACTAGCACAGGACTCCCCATCTCCCTAGCTGGCCGGAGAGAGCAACCACATCAGAAGGCCTTACTATTCTTCGGTCAGAATGGCATGAAATCCAAACCCAGGAAACAGAGGTCCAAGACGCCATTGACACCCATGACATCCAGGATGCGGAACGTCTCGAGATCCAGTGGCAGTTCTACTACAGCTTCTTTGGATAAAAAGTCTTACCACCGATGGCCGCCTCAAGCAAACTCCAGGATCATCAAGAGCCGAACATCGGGCAAGGAAGGCCATTGTTGAAGCAGCTGAGCCTTCTTTTGAAGGAGGACAGTCCTTTATGTAGATTGTTCGCATGGTCCAAGCATGAGCCAAACATCGGTCAGAACGACGCTTACAAGTTAAGCTAAAGCTCCACTCCATGACAGATGGCAGTACTGTGAGTGACCAAAGGAACGTGACTCTGAACTTCCTCTACTAAAGAGATTCGCGATCCATACAAAGACGCAAGAGACTCCAATATTTAGAAGCCATCAGGAGCCCATGCTCTGAAATGATGACTCAGGACAATTAATGCTAAGAGTTAGGCATGACACCAGCCATCACCCAGCTTGTACAGTCCTGACATGTGTACATTCTTCTGTTCAAAGTATCCCGAGCTTGACTCAAGTTTGGGACACTTTGAAGGGGGTCTTGTAGAAGCACAAAAAATCTCAGCTGAAGACATCCCTACGCCAAAGTGTAGAAGAGGCAAAAGACTGAAGCTCAGTACTAAAAAGACAAAATAAAAGATATGGAGAGAAGTCCCTTTATTGTCATGTCTACCAAAGTCTAGTATAGACACATCAGGTCTATACATAAGGGACTAATTCTATTCTTCTATAAAGGATCTAGTACAGATTCGACAGAAGCCTAGAGGGATCTATAAGGGATGCAGTCTTTATTGAAGCGCATACTTCCTTCCTCTCGATGCACACACTGGAAGATTGACCTCTACCGAAGCATGTTCTGATTTTCTTGTGGGTGCAGTCTCTCAGAAGCATATCAGTAACTCAGCACATTGGAGAAGCCAGAGCCGTCAAGCCAGAGGCATAGCCACCTGCCTGTGCCAACCTCCGAAATAAGATGGTGGTGGGCCCCTCCCCTTCTTTTACTTCAGAAGCCAGTGTCTTCACTCCAAAGGCGCAGCTACCTGCCTGCACCAATCTCAGACGCGCAAGGGTGTCATACCCTTTCCTTCACAACCAACGTCTTCACTGTTCAGAGGCGCAACTACATACCTACATCCGTATGAGGCATAGGATGGTGATATGCTCACACCATCTCCAGTCCGACAGCGCAGTCATCTGCTCCGGATCAGAAGCTTAAGTCACTTCTCTACAAGAGACTTGGGAACTCCTATCGTAACTAATGCAAGTCAACCTGTCGCTCCAAAAGCACAGTAACCTCGCCAACCTGAAGCACAAACCTACTTGTCGCCTACAGCACAGTGACTCTGGTAGCCCAAAACACAGCTTCATAAGTTGCTTTATACACACAGAAGTCTCATCGTCATTCAAAGCCAAGTCCACTCGTCTTCTGAAAGCACAGAGGTTCCGTCGTCCCCAGAAGCACAGTCTACTCATCGCCCCAGAAGCACAGCAGCACTTAATCCTCACCAGAGGCACAGGAAGCATGGTCCACCCCAATTGGTTTGTTTAAACCGCCTCTTGCAGATAAAATTAGGATTAAATCATGATTAATATTATATCAGATTGATTTAAATCTTAGACGAGGATCAATTAGACCCCAAATCTAGGATAAAATCCCAAGATTTACTCGGCTGTATCCGAGCAAGCAAATCGGCACATGCCACGTGTTACCTCCTTCGGTTATGTTTATAACCACCAGAGATCTCGTTTGAAGGGAATCTCGATGTCTGCCTTGTGTTAGCGTCGCAGAATCGCGTACCGTACAATGACAGCAGATTCTTTCATATCCTAGGAACCCTAATGCACATCGCATATGTGCTCGATTCTCTATAAATGGAAGGAGTTCTTCTTCCACGAAAAAAAATAAAAAAAGAGAGAGAACATTGACAATCGACAATCTTCAAAGGAGCAACGATCTCTATCTATGAAGGGTTGACCACCCTCATCTACCTATCAACCAAAGAACCAACCAACCAACCATCATCAAGGGATCTTCTCATCCAGACAGCCTTTTGATCGGTGACCCCAGAGTCCCATCAAAGGTGCCAGAGAGCCAAAGCAAGGTTGATTCCTCGTTAGATCGTCAACGGAGTAAAGGAGCCGCTGCAGTGCTCGATTTCCATCGTCACACTTCCCCAGAAACTACTTCTTCCTGCACTTAGAATCTCTTGTTTAGGACTTCCTTGCTTGTACACGGATACCTTATACGTTCAATGAAACAAAAAGTTCGTTCAACCTTTTGTTACATCGAACAAGTATCTATGTATTTTTGGCCTACAAGTCATATTTGTAGGTGGATACATGAATTTTGGTATATATTATATATGTGGACTGATTTAGGGATTATTGTACATATATATTGATATGATGGATGTATATATATATTGGTGTGTGTGTGTTGGTAGTATCTTGAGGTGGTAGTGCACTTTTGAGTATGCTTGAGAGTGGTGTTAGTTTGTATGTGTGTTGTATTAGTGAGAAGTGAGAGAGTTAAGTATGTTGTGTGTTGTAGAGAGGAGTGTGTGTGTTTGAGTGCTTGTGAATATATGTGATGTAGAGAGGGGGGATTTAGATATGGGATGTGAGGGTGTTAGTATGTGTGAAAGAAGGGGGGATCATAGCATAATGGCTGCAGAAAGGAGCAACAGGAACTGCAAGTAGCTACAGTGGCAGCTGTAGTACATGACAGCAGGGTAGCAGCATGCAAGGTGCACCTGCAGCAGCGGCTAGGCAGCAATTACCGCAGTAGCAGCTGTAATAGGCAACCCCCATTTGATTCCTTTGTGTGTGTTAGTGTTTAGTGTTAGTTGGATGTTAGAATGAGTTAGTGCTAGTTAGTATTTGATAGTTAGAGATATATGTGTGTGTGTGTGTGTGTGAGTGTGTGTGTGTTAGAGATAGATGTTAGGATATCTAGGATACGTAGATGTTAAAGGATATGTTTAGTATCCTAAGTTAGCTAGTTAATATGTTAGAGTTAAGATAGTTAGTATCCTAGGATTCTAAGTTGTATCTTAGGATATTGGAGTTGGTATCCTATTACCTCAAGGTAGTGGATTTACCTTAAGGTAATGGATTACCTACAAGGTAAGGGGGTTTATCTAGATTCTAAGGTATAAAATGTTAAGGTATTTGTTAGGGTAGATACTAGATATCTAAGGTTGATATTGGGTGTTAAGGTATTGTTACCTAGACTAAGATATTGGACTTCCAACCAAGGTATTGCTGTTGGGATACCAATAGGGGCAAGGTATATGGTATCTTGGTAGGTAAAGGTTAGGAATAAGATACTTAGCCTAGATTTGGCCTTTTTGACCAAAGTTAGCTTTTTAACCAAAAGCCAATGTTGAGTCAACATCTGACCTAGATTGGACTAGGAGTTGACCAGAGTTGACCAGTTAACCAAAAGTCAACTATAAGTCAACCTTTGACTTAGTTTGACCTAGTTTGACCTAGTTTGACTTTGTTTGACCTAGTTTGACTTAATTTGACTTAGTGTGACCTAGTTTGACCTTATTTGACTTAGTTTGACTGAGTTTGACCTAGATTACATAGCATACACTAGAAAATCATGCCTAACACTGTTAAACCATAATTAACTCATGCATATCTCATCTTTAGGTCTGTGACTTCACTCTGAGCATCGATTCTTATTGATAGCTCAGGACCGCAGGCGAGTACATTCTCTGATAGTTTTTATTGTCTTGATATCTACTATATTCGATTCAGTTATAGTATTTTACTTGATTCCCAACAAGATGGTACGCGAACTAGTATACGTCGGATCCTATCATGAGATGTTATTCCTGGACTTCCTAGTATATAGGTACATTGTTCGAACTTGTTTCCTATACTTGTATAGACACCGATTTGGAAGTGGGCTGGCCCCCTGCTGACGTGTCATATCCGAAATGATTATACGGATGGAGAGTTATTAGAGGTTTTTGATCAATATCCATCTTGTAACTTTTTCTGTGCTGGCTCTACCCTCACTGTACGTAGGGTGTAGCCTGATCTTATACTTTTTTTGCTCACTTTCTAGGTTGGCCGGCTTGACCCTATATATACATTTTCTGTGATAGTCGATCAAATGGAACAGCCTGATCCTGACCCAAGTCAATCACATAGCGCTCTAATACTCGAGGCACACTTTATGTTTATATTATACATTAGATATTCCTATACTATTTTACATTCCAGTATTTCACATCATGACATGATATCCAATTTTACATATACTATTTATTTCTAGTCTTGATATTTCATCTTGTATTCCATTATGATTGTCTCTTATAGTATTTGTTAATTTACATGGAACAACTATTAGCGTTTGTACTTTCTCATATCCTGACTGGATAACCTCGTTGATTTATAGATGATTCAGATGCTGATTGCTAATCCTTCTATGGGTTTGGCATAGACGGAGACTACGAGCTGGATATTCCTGTGGAGCCGGTGCCCGTGGAGGACGCACCGCCTGCTTTGACCTAGATTTAGTTAGGTTTGACTGGATTGCATTCCAGCTAGTACTTTGAGACTTGTATTACTTATTTGGATATTGTGTTATATCTTAAATTCTGAACTTGTGTTGTGACTTGCATCTATTTCCAGTTTATCTATTTCTATCGTATCTTATGATATTCGTGCTTATCTTCCCTAGATGTCTTGTGATTGAGTTATGATCATATACCTCCGTACGGAGATGACAGGTTTATATACTTTGTGTCTAGATGTTGTATATTATAGTTGACTTATACAGCATTTACCGTCGACTCTGCGACATAGGCTGGACGTATCCATGTACTGTGTCCCTAATCAGGGTACGGGTCGTGACATATTTTTGTGGTGGCCCATGCAGGTCTGCATTGCAACTAATATGATTTCGTATGGTACTCGACTTAGAGTACTAATTACGAGCCTGATATTAGGATGTAGGTTATGATGGGAGTTACTCAATCACAGTTACGACTTTTGAGAGATTTATGGGACGACCCTCGAGAATCTTGTTTGAACGTCAATTTGAAATCCTTTCTCTAGGAATGAAATCGTAAAGCAGAATACTCTAGAGGGGGGTGAATAGAGTAGGCAGCGAAATATTGCTAATTAAAACTTATTAGCAGTTAGATCACATAAATAATAATAATAATAATAATCATAAAGTAATAACTATAAAGAAAAGAGTGATCAGAAGGCAAACACAAACACAGAGATTTATACTGGTTTTCCTCTTGTGAGGACTAGTCCAGTCGGAAGAGCTTTAGTTTCCAGTTGAATCCACTGTTAGAAAATCCCGTAAGTTTTCATACGAAGTCTTTGCAACTTCTACAGACGCGAGCTTTGATACGAAAAATATAACACCCAATTTTCCAAATGAGGGTAATTTTGAAATTTTATAATTTTATCTTTTAATAATGATATTTTAAATCATGATGTAATTTTTGGTAATTTTAAATCATTTTAAAACTATTTTAATCATGACTTATGATTTTGGTGTTTTGATAGTATAACACTAGAGACAGCTTAACCTAGAGCCTAGCCATGTGATTAGGGTGTTTCATTTATTATTTCAGTTCGAGGGTACTTTTGTTATTTTGAATTTAATTGAATTTAATAAGTATTATTTGGATTTTAATGTATTATTAAGAATGGTGTGATTAAAATATTATTTAATTGATTGCCATGTTTTGTGATTAGCCTAACTTGGTTTGGACCTAACCTAGATTAGTCACAGCTGGTCTTAGCTAACCATGGTTAGTGATAGTTAGTATTAATTAGATTTATTAGAATTAATGTGATTTTTAGTGATTTTTAGTATAATTGATTTAGGGCCTATAGTTGACTTTGACTAGTGTTGACTAGGAGACTAACCGAGAGATTAACCTAGGTTAAGACCACTTGGTTAGGTTAAGTAACCTTGGTTTGACCTAAGTTAGTGAGGTTTGACTCATGGAAACTTGTTTGGAGAGATTAGAAATTGTTTACGCTAGAATGGCTTATGATTTCATAAGTCATGACTAATGACTTGAGACTTAAAGCCCATAGGCCCACACCATGTAGCTAACCCTAATTCTAATCAGCCCATGGCTGGTCATGATAGTCTCCCCCATCCTATATAATACCCCTCAAAGTTAGGGCTAGCCTCCATTAGGATTTTTGCCAAGTTTTAGAAAAGAGGTAAGCCCCCATCTTCCATAAATCATAGAAAATCCATTTTAAATCCTTTTTCCCTCCAAACCAATTGCATTGGGTTCTAATTTTTCTCCTCTTACTGTTGGTATCAAGCAATCTCAGCTTGGGAGCACTTTGGAGGAGTTTGGCCATCAAGAGGAGCACCCTTCTTTGAAGCTTTTTGAAGGATTTGATACACATAGGTATATTCCAATCCCCTCCATAGAATTCTGAATTTCTTGCATATTTAGGGAACCCTAGACCTAACCTAACTATAGGAATAGGAATCCCCAAAATTTGTGTCCATTCTGTGTCCTTTTTGGACACGTATCAGTGTCGTATTGAATGTGTTTGTTGAAATGCCCCAATGGGCATTTCGTGTGATTTTTGAGATTTTGTTTGAATAGGAAATTAGATTTAGGTCTCGCTTACACATTTCTGGAGTTTTTGTCGAGTCGTAGTGTCGTGTCGAGTCGTGTCGAGTCGTGTCGGGCACGCGAACACGCGGTCGCGCACGCGCGTGCTCGGGCACTGTACATGTCATGTACTTCGGGGGACACAGCGCCTAGGATACGACACTTCGATATGTGAGACTCAACGTGTAGTATGGGGCCGACACTGACACGGGGCTCCCCAAGTTTCAGAGCCCCACGTGTCGTGTCGGACACGCACGAACGCGTGCACCATTTTTGTACTGTGCAGTTTTCTGTTGAAAATGTGCACTGACACGCGTGTCTCGTGTCGCGTATACGCGATGTAGACACGTGACAGGGTGTCCTATCCCTAGCCCTAGTCTAGGTCGACCCTTGGACACAACCACGTGGGTTGTGTCGCTTTGTGTCATGTGCACAGACACCGTGAACACGTGCACGAGTGCAATGTGTTCTCACTTTACCAACCACTGTATTTGGGTTTTAATTCATTTTCATAGTTCAATTCTCCATTTCCCAATTTAATTCGGATACACACATTCTGTCCAATTTTTACAGTTCTTCCAGATTTCAAAATCCGATTTTGTCATCATTTTTGACCTAGTTTAAACTATTAAATTTATGGTTTTTAACCTCTAACTTGTTCACCTAGTTGATTTCTAAATGTATGTTGAAATTTAGATTGTTTTGATGAGGATTTGGTTCAAAACCTGAGATTTAAATGTGGGGACTGTTATTTGGTTTTTATGTGTGATTTATGAGTTGGTTGGACTGTTTAATCAATGTTTAAATCTGAGATTGTTTTGTAGAACATATTAAAACTGTTTTTGGGTTCCTGTTTTACTGAGATTGAGGGGACTGTTAACTGAGTTAGGGACTGTAAACTGATTTTGGTTTTCTGTAACTGTTTGGGTTCATGTTGGACTGTGATTTGAATGGGATAGTTCACTAATATTCCTCACTGATTTCTCACTGATTTCCTTTGTTTCACACTATTTTTTATGCATCACACTCACACACACACCCTAGTGTCCAAGCCCACACTCCTTGACACACCTGTTGCACACTCTTCACTCATGTATCACCACACTCCTTGACACTAGCACACACACATGGCATATGACACTCACTCACATGTCTCCTCTACACACACATGATATATGACACCCACTTGAACACTCTATATCTCACACTCTCTCATGATACACACACACACATACACTTGGACATATGTTTATGTGTCCCCCTCTCTATACCTATGCATGTATATATGTATTAACATATAATGTTGTATGGTATTGCCTATTGGCCCATGGCCTAGTCTTTTAGCCTATGGCCTATGGTTGTGCCTGCTTGTCAGTATAGAGTCTAGATTAGACTTGTTTAGTCTAGATAGACTTAGAATAGCCTTGTTAGCCTAGTATAGACTAGATTGACTTAGGTTTGACTTGGTTGACCTAGTTTGACTTCTAGGGTTGACCAGAGTTGACCAAGAGTTGACTTTGGTCTAGATTGACCTAGATTCATGTAGAATGCATTGATTTGTATCTTATTATCATTGTAGACTCATAGTGACTTGTACTGTTCTATAGGAGACAGACACCACTCCTCGGACAGTATATATTCTCCAGATTCACCGGATACAGGCGAGTACATTCTCTGATCATTTCATATCTTGTTTAGGATTATATTCCTGCTTTAGATTACTTTACATGATGCTGACACGTTGGAAACACGGATTAGTACTATATGGATCTGGTTGTGCGATGTTATCTCCCTTAGCGGATACATCGGGTATTCGTGTTCGTGTACTTTATCGGGAACATCGTGTACTCTTTGTATTTGTTTCATTCGTGTACGAAACGTATGAATCGTGTATAATCATGTATTCATATGACCTTCGTGTACAATAACATAACGTAGCTGGATCCTTGTGTATTGATTGGGGCGGGGGAGTAGAAGTGGTTATGTATTCAATCCAGTAGATTACTCGTGTACAAACCTCTGTAGATTACTCGTGTACAACATCGTGCCGTCTACATAACCATCTTGTGCTCTGAATCACTAGCACTGTTAGTTCTCTATATATTGTAGCTATTTACTTACAGTCTCTCTTTTTTTATCATATTATTCTTCAGATCCTGTATCTTACTCTCTAGCTTGTTTATATTTCCTAATCAGTTATGATTTTGTTGAGATGTACTGTACTCGCTCCTGTCCTGACTGGACCTGTTGAAAATTTTACAGCGAATGATGAGGCTTTGGTGTCTATCCCTCTTGGTGCATCATTAGGCATCACTAGTGACTTGGACCTGCTAGCAGTTGATGGCACTTTCCTAGATTAGGATGCCTTATCTTTTCTGGATTTCTGTATTTAGATTCTGAGATGTTTTGGGATATGTATTTATTTAGACACTTAGAATTTTGGATCATATCTCTGTGTTTCATTTCTAGATATTTATCTATCTTTCCATTCATGTTCTACCTTAGATGTGATTGAGATATATTCTATTATGTCACCTCCATTCGGGAAGTATAACTGTTTATTTACCCTTATCTGTTAGATGTTATGACCTAGGACAGCGTTCTACCGCCGACACTGCGGCGTAGGCTGGGCGTTGTTACATCCTCGTACCCTTACAGTGGGTACGGGTCATGACAAAAAACTCAATCAACTTCAGTTTTGAAGAGTCTTTCTTCAATCAAGCCTCTGATTAGAATTTCTCTGAAATCTTCTAGACCGTACCGTACCGGCAAATTGACTGGAGAATTGTAACTGGCTTGGAATTTGAAAATGGAAGCTTTTTAGAACTCTTTGGAAGAAACGTAAGCTTTAAAAGAGAGAAGATGAAAGTGAGTTGGTGTGTTAAAATGATCAGAATTCCTCTCTATTTATAGTTTTTTCAAAGACAGAACTCTAACAGAATTCGGGCAGAATTCAGACAGAACTCTGTGTAACCAACCACAACTGAAGGGAGACCAAGTTCAAAATCTAACGTTCACATAACGTTCACCTTGGCCGAACTCTGGCCGATTTCTGTCAGGGTTTGGTCAGGTTTATTTTATGAAAATTGTTTTTGGCTTTTTGAAAATCCTTCAGAAGCTTTTTGTAAAAGTAGATGTTTTTCAAAAACATAGGTCATTTTAAAAAAAATAGGTCATTTTTGAAAAACGATTTCGGATAGCCTATTTGCCAGTACGACTTGGTGTACAATGTATTCCTAGACTCAATAAAAAGAAAATTACATTGCGTAAGAAAATACAGTCTTGAGTGGCAAACAGCTTCAGTCTTGAACTGAGTAGATATCCAATCTTGATCAGTATCCAAAACGTCTTTAGTAAATATCTGAATTGTTTCGTATATCAAGACAGAATTTGATCAATTATTAAAATCAGGTTTTACCATGACCAATGGGCCAACAATCTTCTCCATTTTGATAATTGACAAACCTTGACCGATATAACATCTTTGGGCTTTTTCAATTCAAAATTGTACCGAGATATAAAATGAAAAATTATTCATAACCTGTATTCATGAAGATGTTAGATCTTATTTCTCCCCCGTTGTCACTTAGCAAAATAATTGCAAAGAGAAAGCTCCCCCGCAATAAATGCATAAGTAACAATCAGTGAAGAAACACAAAAAATAGGAATAAATTCATTTAACACAGGCATGTTAAAAACATCACAAACAGATAATAAGATAAACAGATAATAATTGTCACAAGCATTTTATATGGAAGCATAAAGAAAGATAATGCTATAATAAAGTCTGAACTGAATAAAATACTAAACTGAATAATGTGCTAGACTGAATAATAAAAACATGTCCATCAAAGTCATAAATCACAACCAAATAAAAAAAGAGTACTGATACTATCTTGGAATATCGGAGCATTTCCAAGTAAACAAAAGACAAAATTATCAGTCTTAAAAGTATAACATCTTAAAAGTCATCCTCGTCATCATTACCATCTGCTGTAGTACCAGCATGTCCAGATGGAACAGCGCCAGATGTGCCAGCCCCAGAGGTGTGTGGAGTAGTACCAGAAGTATGATACCAATCGTAAGCATTCCTTGGCTGGAACAGAGAGTGGACCGCCACATCATCAATGCGGTAACCAGATATAGAAGGGTCTCTAGGAAGAGAGCTAACAGAGTGACCCATCTGTGCAAATCTGAGATCGTCAAATGAGTTGGCAATAGCCTGGAACCGAGTCACGTCACGAAACTCATGTTCCCTAGAAGTGTCAACAAAGAACATTTGCAGATCTGATAGGTGCTGATGAATACACTCAAAGGTCATAGGGTAAGACTGAGGTAGAACAGGTGCAGTAGGAGCAGGTGCAGTAGGTGGACGAGCAGTGGCAATGCTACGACGAAAAAGCTTGAGGAACTTAGGCTCAGGGTCCAGAGCACAAGTGGATAAGTATATGTCAAAATGCTAAAAGATACGAGGAATAAGCATCGAATAAGAAAGGTTACGGTCTCGTCCGCGACATCTACCCATCATCTGAATGATAGTCTTAGGGGCAGAAAAAGGAATCCCCTTAAGAATATGATATAGGGCAGAAAGTTCTTGTGTAGTGACATCATCTTTTGAAGTGGATTTGGAAAGTAGAGTGGAATAGATGATGCGATGTAACTCGTAGTTAAACAAGTTCAAGTTATTAGCCTTGAACTTTCTACGACGAGCACGTGCGGGTGCACAAAGCTCATTCTTGAAAATAACAAGAGTCGTGCCCTCGGAAAAATTGAAGTCAGTGATGTCATCGAGCGGGGCACCTTCATTTGGAAGACCAAGGATTTCTGCTAGCAATGCATCATTGAACTCGATATCTATCCCGCCAATACGAGTCCTTACGGTAAAAGTATCTAACACGAAGTTACAATAAAATAATCTAATGGCATTAGTAGCTATAAGGAATTGTAACGTAGCAAAATGGTGTAACCCTAATGCCTCAAAGTAGGAACGGAGGTCAGGAAATAAAGTCTACTTAATCGAAGATCTGGTACATATAGTACGTATAGCAAAATTGGCATACCAAAGCAATGCTTGGTCATGAGTTTTGAAGTAGAACTCATCCGATACTCCATCATCCGATTGGACCGGGGAAAAGAGACAATCCATGTTCGGATCAGAAGACGATGCATCTTCACTGGCATGGGTCTTCTTCCTTTTGAAAGGATTGAATCCCTTAGGCATTCCTTCCAAAAACTAGAAACCCTAAAAATTTGAAAGTAGAGGAGAGAAGGAATTATACCTTCTAAGAATCAAGTATGCTGTAGAGGAAGCGATTCTCCGCACGAATCCAAATTTTGGATGGAAATATCCACGTGGATTGGAAGAAATGAAGTGGAGAAAAACTAGGGTTTGGGGTGTTTCGGCTGCTGCTGTTTGATGAGGAAGATGAGTTTGGAAGTGAAGAGGAGGAGATGGCCTCAGTTCTGTTTAAAACGCATACAACACCAAACGAACTCTGGCCAAATTCGGACCGAACTAGGGCCGAATTCGCCTAGGGTTCTTTTGGTTTTTTTAAAAAAAAATTGGTAGGCCATATCCTTTTTATCAACTCATTTCAAATATTTAATTCAAAGTTTAGTAATTTTAAATTTCAAATAATAAAATTAATATTATTTTATAAATTAATATTTTTTACTCAGCATCTATTTCAGATTAGCTGTAGGAGTACTGTCCCAGCTAACGGAGGTTCACCGGAGAACTCTTAAATATCGCTTCGCTTCGACCGTAGTCGTGGTGACAGACAGACTCCTTTTAGGCTTGCTCAAAAATAGTTATTGAGTATTGAATAAATTAATTAATAAAACAAAATTAATTAATATTATTGACATATAAAATTCCTAATTTTTGACGTAAATAATTGAAACGATCTTCCGCTAGAGGTTTTGTGAGTATGTCAGCCAATTGATTCTGTGTGTCTATGTATACAAGGTCTATATCTCCAGTTTGTTGATGTATCTCTAAGAAAATGATGTCGAATCTCAATATGCTTAGTAAGAGAGTGACATATTGGATTATTAGCCAAATTAATAGAACTAGTGTTATCACAGAAAATGGGTATGTGTGTGAAATACAATCCATAGTCTTCTAAAGTTTGCTTCATCCATAAAATTTGTGCACAACAACGTCCTGCGGCGATATACTCAGCCTCGGTTGTTGATATTGCGACAAAATTTTGTTTTTTGCTAAACCAAGAGACTAGGGCTTTGCCTAGGAAATGACATGTGTCGCTGGTACTTTTTCTATCTACATGCATCCGACAAAATCAGCATTAGAATAACCGGTTAGGTCAAATGACGTGGTTTTAGGATACCATAAACCGACAGAAGAAGTGCCTTTAAGGTATCGAAAGATACGCTTAACTGCGCACAGATGTGATTCCTTAGGATTAGCTTGAAAATGTGCACACAGGCAAACACTAAACATAATGTCTGGTCGACTAGCAGTTAAATACAGTAAGCTACCGATCATACCTCGATACTTACGTATGTCGACGGGTTTGCCTTGTTCATCAATATCAAGCTTTGTTGAAGTCGCCATTGGAGTGCTAAGTGGTTTGACTGCTTCCAGGTCGAGCTTCTTTAATAGATCTTTTGTGTACTTTGCTTGATTTATGAACGTCCCATTGTTGGTTTGTTTGATTTGCAGTCTGAGAAAGAATTTTAGCTCTTCTATCATGCTCATCTCAAACTCATTCTGCATACACTTTGAAAATTCTTGACAAAGAGATTCATCAGTAGATCCAAAAATAATATTGTAATGCCCCAGTCCCAAAAATAAAAGGACTAGAACGTAATCATGCCAGTTGTATACATACAAAGTATATGGACCGTCGTATGTATACATAAGCTGTAAAATGTAGTAACCAAGGCACTAAATCTCATCCACGAAGATAAATAATGATATAAAAGCAACTTTGAGTTTGTCATGTATATAATAGTTGGGCGGAGACAAATCCACTACCAACTAAATAGAAAAATATACAAAGAAAGAATTGATCGAGCAAGAGCAAGTGACGAGTCCAAGAGCAATCATCACGAAGGAAGGAATGGCCTTAGCTAGAGCACCTGCAAGAAACCACGAAACACACACCTAGAGTGATCACCAGGTCCTCAGAGGGACGTAACAAGACATATAATATCATGCCAATAAACTGAATAATAAAAGCTCAATAGAAAAGTATGCATGATTAAAGGTTTCTAACCATTCTATGTGATATGCACTTTGAGGACAACATTCTATGCAGGGGCTGTAACGGATTCACGCAAGCAAATAATAAAGAGTGGCCAACAAGTAGCGCTCATCCGAGATACTATTGGTCGGGTAACACATAGCGCTCATCCGAGACACTATCTTCCAAATGTGTGTAAAAATAAATGTAGCCCCTACGCTAGTAGCTGTCCCCTCCCTCCAATGATACTATACGTGTGTCGTAACCATGACACACAAACACGTGTCATTTCCACCACACTGTTTTATAATAGATAACTGTCAAGTCTTCTAACATACATCTATTGATAGTTATTCATATGCATGCGCATGGGGGATCAGCCCACATGCAAGTGACCTCTATATGATACTCACAACTCTCACACACAACTCGTGTACAATCGTGACAAGTCAATGAGACACACTAAATTTAACGGTAGTCCCTTAACTCTAAGCCAATTGCATAAAATATAGTAATTTGCATCTATATATAATTTAGAAAGAACAACTTGAAAATAAATAAAACATTCATAATATTGAGCAGAAAATTTAAACAGTAAAGGCAGGGTGTCTTGCCTGGTGTGTCGCCTGATGTTATGTAGTGATCCAACAAGTTCTGAATAGTCCGATTGCTGGAGTTGATGTAATGGTCCAAAATCGCGAGAAAATAGAAACATGTGATTAGTCATGATCAACAACGATAATAGAAGGAATTTAGGAGTAACTGAATATTTATACTATTTCTAGAAATTATTTTATAATAATTTTACATAAATACTTGAAAATACTTAAAATATACAATTTGGAGAAATATTTTTTTTATTAGTCAAATATATGTCTAGATAACTACTTAAAAATAATTTGGAAACCACTTTTGATCAAAATATATATATATATATATATATATATATATATATATATATATATATATATATATATATAAAAAATATATATATATATATATATATATATATATATATATATATAAAGTAATATATATATACTTTTTTCTAATAAATACAAAGTAATTCTACAAAATATTTAAGGCTAAAAGTCTCTATTTTGTAAACAAAAATTTTGTCAAATAATTTACTTTAACTAGATGGAAAATTCTACAGCAATACCAAATAACCCATACTATTTTGTAAAAATAATTTATTTATTTTTTTAGAAAATTGTCTATTATATATTTTTTAGTCAAAAATAATAGTATAGAAATTTAATATTACTGGTACAAAATTTAATAGAGATCAAAATAACAGTATTTATAATCTTTATAGACGTAATTAACAGTAATCATACAACTATCATATACTAATAACCACAATAATAACTCAAAAATGATAATAATAATAATACTAAGATAATAATAATAATAATAATAATAATAATAATAATAAAAAAAAAAAAACTAGTAACAGATGTAACAACTGTTATCCTTTCACAAAAAAAAGAATAAGAATGAATATTAATAAAATTAAAAGAATAAGAAAGGGGTACAGAGGAAGAGAGAGAGAGGGGAGGTAATTGAGGAGAGGGGAAAAGTAAGAAGAGCTTACATGGGGAGGCTCCGACGCCGGTGGTCGGTTCGGCTGGGATGGCGAGAGGAACCAAGGAGGAGATCCGGCCTGTGTTCGAGAAGCACGCGTACGGCGCACACTCCGGCACGGTGGTCGGCAGGAGGGGGCTTGGAAGGAAGTCGCAGCGGCTGCGACTGTGGTGGTTGTGGCTCCTCAGCGCGACGGAGGTTTCGTCGCTGCGGTGGAGGGCCAGGACGAAGGTCGTACGAGATCCGGTGGACTCGGAAGGGGGAGGCGGCGGCTGGAGGTCGGGGCAAAGCTCAGAGGCGGCCGGCGGTTTTTCTGTAAGGGAGGCAGAGATTTCACCGCTGCGGCGGTCGTTGGAGGCGGCTGCGCGAGGGCGTGGCGGTCCAAGCGTGACGTCAGCGCTGAAGGAATTTTGCCGGGCGGAGAGATGGTGGTGTGGTGGCAGGTCCGCATCTCCGGTGTGGTGCCGGATGGACGCGGAGAATAGGGCTAGTCGGCAGAGAACACGACGGTGCGGATCAGGTGAGGTTTTATTTTCCTTCCCTGTTGTTCTCTGGTGGTGGTGATGTTTGTTTTGGGTGGCTGTGTCGATGTTGGCCGGGGTGGAGTGAAGGTGATGGAGGCGGTGATTTTGGGGTTTTATAGGGGTGGCGATGATGATGAAGACGGTGGTGGCAAGTGGCTACAGCGGCCGGGGTATTGTGGTTGGTGATGCCGGTGGCGACCGCACGTTTCGGGTTTGGTGGTGATTGTCCAGAGGGGATGGCGCTGGGGTTCGTAAAATAGCAGGGAAATAGTGGTGGTTACGCCGATGGTGGCTGCTGGTGGGTCGGCTGGCGATGGGGTTCGGCGAAGGCGTGGAGGTGCTGAGTGTCAGAGACGGGGTGCCAGGGAGACGGAGGCAGGTGGTTGTGGTGGTTATTGTCGTCGTGTCCGGGATGTCGGACGCGACGTGGATGATTGTAGAGATTGGAATAAGACTTTGGATGGGCCCAGACACGATGTACAGGTTTTGAATTGTGGCACTTATGGAGGAAAAAAAAAAATATATATATATATATATATATATATATAGGAAGTGAGAATTCCCAGTTGGATAAGGCTTAGGAAGATTTAAATTCTCCATAGATAATTCATCTACTAATTCAAATCAATTTAAAAATTACTCCAATCAATTCCAAATCCAGTTCAAATTTTAGATATATAGGTAAATCTCATTTTCAAATAAAATCTATTTAAAATAACGTCAATAAAATCTTCTCAAATTTAAATTATCACAATCAATTAAATTTAAACCAAAACACTTTTAAAATACTTTTTCGAATAATAAAATATTAATATTAAATAAATTTTGAAAATAAAATTACATACATAAAATCTAAATTTATGTACCTCGTATGTAATGAATATTTGCATAAAACCTCATTTTCAAAATTACTATTTATATAACCTTTCATGACGTAAAATAAAGAATTGAAAATTCCAATATGACGTATTTTACAACTTTAAGTAATCAAAAATATTTATTATTTATTATCTGAAAAACCAAGCTTCTAAAATAAAATGTTCTCCAAAAATATGTACCTCACACATATTCGCACTCGACGAGACATACGAAAATGTGAACTCATACACGATGTCCTATACGATAAATTCGTACGCGATGTATAATACGACTATGCGACGTACAGATACGAAGTACGAAATAAATACAAAAAATATTTTTTAAAAATCGTAGTAAAAATTTAGGGGGTTTACATCCTACCCAACTTACAAGAATTTTGTCCTCAAAATTTAGGAATAGGTAGGGTACAAGAGTTTAACGATAAGAAAGTATGAACAATTCATTTGGCGAGGCAAGAAAACGGTGTTTAAAATAAATTTGTTAAATAGGAAGATAATTCACAAATATGGTAATGGACGAGGGTCGCTAGCTAAGACAATCAAGATAACACAATTCGAGAAATAATAAGGTATTGGGTGGATCAAGGAGAATAACTTAGGGACTTGGGAGGAATGGTTCCTTGAGAAAAATGGTCGTTTTGGTTTAGGTTTGATTAAAGAAATAATTTGAATCATTATTAAGTCTCAAGAATGGTTAGAAAGTCGTGATAATGAATCTAGTGTCACGAGGAGGACGATGAATTCAATATGGGGTTACAGTCACATCGATTGGTAACTGGCTAACTATCGTGGCAATAGACAGTGCACAACTAAAAGAATATCAAGTATGGGTGTTTGTCTTTCTAAAACAGACGAAAGGCAAAAATAAAGAGTTCGAAGAAGACATTATCGAATTTGAATAAGTGGTTCAAAGACGACTGAATAAGTCCCAAAAGAAATGCCAAGGCAGTCGCGGGTGAGACTCTAGGGCCAAGTTTAACTATGTCTCCATCTATGTTGAACAATATACCAAAAAGTGAACCAAGTGCACTATGGTTGATCAGACCATAATTCTTCGATTTTGATTAGACAATATATTAGTGGGCACCCACAATAAACATACACTACAACAAAAAGACCTATTAATGACGCTTGATAAGTGATTTTCATGACGGCTGATATGGAAGCGTCATCAAAGTTCAGCAAGACTAGAATCTATGACGGTTTACATTAAAAATATTATTGATAGTGCTCCAGTGATACGAGCGTTATAAAAAAAGCACGAAAATTTAAGTCGAAACCTCGACTTCCCCGTAATTCTCTCGCACTGAAGAAAATTTTTAAACCCTCTCTTTTTCTCCTTCTCTTTCTCCTCCAGCTCCCCAACTCCCCTCACCCTACTCCCCGCTCCCCAACTTCCCTCAGCCCGTTCCTCGCCTCCCTCGGTTACAGACTCCACCGCAGAGGAAAGGTTGTCACCGGCGTAGCCTGCACCACCAGTTTGTCCTAAAATCTCGATGTAACACCCAGCTTTCCAAAAGAGGGTAATTTTGAAATTTTGTAATTTTAGTCTTTTAATAATGATATTTAAATCATGATATAATTTTTGGTGATTTTTAATCATTTAAAACTATTTTAAATCATGACTTATGATTTTGGTGTTTTGATAGTGTAACCTTGGAAACTGGTTGACCTAGAGCCCAGCCTTGTGATTTGGTTATTTTGTTTATCATTTCTAGTTTGAGGGTATTTTTTCATTTTTAGGGTTATTTGAATTTATTTGAATTTATTTGAATTTATGGGAATTTTTAGGATTTACTTTGGAATTGTTTGAATGAAGGTCGACTAGGTTGACTTTGACTAGCTTTGACTTGGTAAGCTAACCCTAGTTGAGTTGGACTTGGTTAGATTATGAGACCCTAGGTTAATTTGAGTTAACCATATTCTAGTTATTAAAATCAATTGGGAAATAGAGTTAGAATAGAAGGCTTTTAGACACAAGTCATGACGATTTGAACAATTGACTAATGACTAAGCCCAATCCATTAGACAAGTGAAACTAACCCTAACCCAATCCTTAGTGGCCGGCCACCTAGTCCTAGGAATTCCAACCCTATAAATAATCTCCTCCATTTGGGCTAGCCTCCTTAGAATTTGACAAGCTTTGGAAAGAGGTGAGCCTCCATCTTCACAAATCCATAAAAATTCCATTTTAGCTCCTTTTTCCCTCAAACAAATTTCAATAGGTTCTAAATATAGTTTTCTTGCTGTTGGTACATGTTATTCTCAGATTCAAATCAATTTGGGGAGGTTTGGCTATCAAAAGGAACACCCCTTTTTGGAGTTTTTGGAGGATTTTCAACCTATAGGTAAATTTCATTCTACACCATAGAATTATGATTTTATTGCATAACTAGGAAGCCCTAGGCCTAACCTAACTGTAGGAATAGTTAACCCAAGATTTTGTGTCCATTTTGTGTCCTATTTGGACACGTATCAGTCCTTGATTTCAAGTGTTTGATGAAATGCCCCAAAGGACATTTCGAGTGATTTTTAGGAATGTAAATGAATAGAAAATTAGATTTTTATGTTGCTTATGAGTTTCTTGTGTCTTGGTGTAGTTTTTGTGTCGTATCGAGTTACCACAGACACGGGAACACGCTGTCACGCGCGCGCATGCATGGGCACTGTAGCTGCCCTGCTACTCGGGTGCGTTTGCGTGCAGCACACGCCACATAGATGAGTGATACTCGACACACGTGTTGGGGCAACCACTGACATGGGTTCCCCCAAGTGACACGACCTCTCGTGTCGTGTCGGACACGATATCGAGCGTGCACAGGGTACGCACTGTGTGGGTGTGCAGTGTATTAATGGTTTCTCTGTTCATTTCAGTTTTAAATATTTAAATTCATGTTTAAACTTGCTAATTAGATCCATATATGATATAGAATCTCTGTTAGAATTAGTTGGCATGTTAATTTAGGTTTTGATGTGGTATTTGAAGTTGTTTGGGTAATTTCATTCGGTTGAACACTGGTTCTGGTACGCAGGGACTGATACTGTTTTATTTCCATTCCTAAACCATTTAATTCCTATTTTAAGAAATATTTCACACTGTTTAATATCCCCACATGATTGTTAGTTTATGTTAGTACAATGTTACATTTGAATTAGGCTTTGGGTTATAAATGAGAATTTGGCATTTATGTTGGATTTCGAAATCTATTCACTGAGATTGGGTTCCTTTCTAATGTGAACTGGAAATTGATTTCCTTTCCTTAGTGATTATTGGTTCTCCTTTACTGATTTGAAGTTAGCCATTTGATTAAATATTTGTGGGGTTGTGTATTGATTAAATGCTTGGGAAGTTCACTGTCAGAGGGTATGGGAAGAACTGAATTTGTTCTCAATGTTAACTGCTTCATTCCTTAACCTGTTATATCATTCCTATCCCTGAGATTTACTTATTCCTAGTTATTAACTGTAATTGAACCGAGCAAGTACCTGAGAATGTGATTTCTTTCTGAGATTTGAAATGATAAGTAGACTGAGTTTCAGATTCTATTAAACTGGGGTTTTGAATAAGAAACCCATTGTAAACTGAGATGTTAATACACATGTAAAAACTGAGACCATTTCCCTATTACGTATCTCACATCACTGCCATTGACACTCTATGTATTCACTGATTCAGGATTTCCCTCATGACACTCTCAAGCCTAGTATACACACACACACATGCCATAGCTCACACACAAGTACCTAACACACACACACCCTCATGTATCACACACACACTCTTGCACTCTCTTGATACACACACACAGAGGTTTGCTATTCACTATTTTCAGGATATTTATATCATGAACTTCACTGTTTGTACCACATTGCCCTGTTTTCTATTCCTATTTCTTCACACCCTCATGTCACAGGAACATACATGCTTACATGAAAATTCATCCTCACTCACACACACATGTACACAAATACACACCCTTGTATCACACTGCCATATCACCCTCTATTGACACTTTGCTACACACACAGGAACACTACACTACCTCACCATCATATGGCACTGTCCACACACATTTGCCCACACACTTTAATTCCTATTAACAAACACACATGTATTCACTACTAATTGTCATGCTCTCACAACACACATGCCATGTCTCTCATGACACTCTCACTAACCCCACACTTTGAACCCTCTAGCCTAACACACACACACATGAGCACAAGTGTAATATGTACATGTATAGAAATTGAGATGTGTGTGTATATATATATATATATATACATATATATATATATATATATATATATATATATATATATATATATATAAAATATAATGTATGTGTGATAGGTATATAGTAGTCTATATGCCGATGTGTATTCTATATTAGCATTATATAGCTATATCAGTATGTGTATCATATATTAGAATATATTATATATTAGATGTATTTGACTTGTGTTATGTGATTTATGGTTGGCTTAGGCATGGTATTGCCTAATAGCCTACGGCCTATGTGTATGTCTGTTGCCTAGTAAGTCTAGATTGGTCTTGTATAGCTTTATTAGACCTAGAATAGACTTGCTAGACTAGTGTAGACTTGTTAGACCTAGTTTGACCATAGTTGACCTAGTTTGACTTCTAGGGTTGATCAGAGTCTACCAAGAGTTGACTTTGGCCTTGATTGACCTAGATTCATGTAGAATGCATTGTACTGCATCTTGTTATCATTTTAGACTTGTTGTGACTTGTGCTGTTCTGATTATGAGCCAGACACCTCTCCTCGGACAGTACATTTCATCCGGACACTCAGATACAGGCGAGTACATTCTCTGATCATTTCATATCCTGCTTAGAATTATTTTCCTGTTTTAAATTACTTTACTTGATATTGTCACGTTGGTCACACGGATTAGTACTATATGGATCCCTTCTTGAGATGTTATCCCTTCAGGGAGCATCGGGTACTCATGTTCTGTATGTTTCACTTACATGGCGTATCACTATGCTTCATTGGTTCTTTGATCACTTGTGACATATACTTTTATGATTACAGAGTTTTCCTTGAATCCTTATCCCATTTATTGGGTTTTCCAGAATCCCTATTTATGGGACTACTATGTACCACCCTTCGGGGGCCGTTACATAGAATCATAACATAACCTGGTTGGATCCTTGTATATTGATTGGGGGTACGGGGGAGTAGAAGTAGACATGTGAATAATATCCAAGTAGTGTAGCATCAGAATCCTTCCATAGTGTAGCATCAGAATCATCCTATGCCATTTACATGTCTATATTGTACTCTGACTCACTAGCCACTGTTAGTCTCTATTTATAGTAGATATTTCTATTACAACTCTCTCTCTCTCTGTTTACATACTGTATTTCTTTCAGTATCTATATCTTACTTTACTGCATGATTATATTTTCTAACCTGCTACAAACTGTTGAAATATATTGTGCTCGCTTCTGTCCTGATTGGACCTGTTGAAAATATTACAGAGGACGAGAAAGAGGCCTGTGTGGATACCTTCTGCAGGACAGCTCTAGCTGACGACTTTACCCTACTGCCTAGACTAGCTTAGTTAGGCCTTATCTTACTTATGTTGTCTTGAGACTAGTAGATAGACTTTATTTCTGTCTTTGAGATCTGGGTTGTATATTCTTTCATATTCAGTAGCTGAGACCTTGTACTCTGGATATCTGCTGAGATGTTATCTTAGACTATTTGATCATCTGTATTTTCTTTGAGTTCTTTATCATATCGTGCTTCTTCTTCTTCCTTAGTTGTGATTGAGTTTACTTTCTGCTATGTCACCCCCACTCGGAGAGTATAAACTGTTTAGCCTTATACTGTTAGATGCATTGAGACCTAGGACAGCGTTCTACCGCCGACACTGCGGCGTAGGCTAGGCGCTGTTACGTACTCGTACCCTCACGGTGGGTGCGGGTCGTGACACGTTTTTAGTGGTGGCCCATGCAGGTCAAGTTTATGTATTGGTATTCGAACTAGAGTATTACTACAGCCTCTAGCAGGATTAGAATATATTTTTGAAGGTACTCAATCACAGTTAGGATTCCTTGAGAGATTCCTGGGACGACCCTTGAGAATCTTATTTAAACTTCAATTTGAATTATTTCCCTTGTTTGGTTGCTCTCACTCCTTGATTACTGAACTTGATTTTGTTGGATCGTTGTTGATTTTGATTTTCCTATCGAGATGAATTTTGAGGCCTGAGTTACGATATTTTTCTGATAACATATGTTGACGGGAATACAGGGATGGTAAAACGTCTACTTGATTATAGAACCTGTAGTTTATCGCAGCCATATTAGTTGGCGTGGCAGAAACATAGAGACCTGACTTCGGATGTACGTATCTTGGTTATGAGATTTGGAATTTCTCGCAGCTATACTAGTCGGCATAGCGAGAATTCCAGACGACATGATTGTAGAGGTACATGCCCCAGTTATGGAATCTATTGTTTATCGCAGCCTTGCTTACTGGCATGGCGAGGACTCTGAGTAACATAATTTTTGACAGACGCATATGATTATCAGATTATATCTTGAGAATGTTTTTAAACATATCATCTCTATCGTACCGTTCTGTTGTTATAAATTGTACCCCATCATCAAATAACTTTGGAGTAGGAGTATGAGTAGGAGTGGCTTAGCTGTTATCATAAATCTAGTATAACTTCTTGCTATAAATTTCTTCATAATACAATGAATTGATGATTTTTGCTAGACATTGACTTAGATTTGATATTATAACTCTGGTTTCAAAATGGTTCCTTCTTTTAAACAGATAAGCAGAACAGATTTTATCATTATTTTTTTTCTTGCCATTATTTCTTGTATTACCTTAGAATATATATATAGTTGACACAGATGCTTGTCTGACACGTATGCATGCTACACTTGATTACCCACCTATCTAAATGTATATTAATATGTTGATGTTAATTTTTCAAATCCCAATAATTCTAATATAGGACAGTATCAGTGACTAGTTCTCCGTTTCCCAGATTAATTTTGTAAATTAAATTTAAATTTCATGTTATTAGTTGTTATTTACATTACTGCACATGTATGTTATATACAGGGTTTCAAGTTTTAAAGAAATTGGTTGAGTTTTGTATTTGAATTTGTCAAACCTGAGACTATGTACATATTAACCCTTTAAGTCTGAATTCTAAGTGATTAGTCAATTTGCAGTTTTAAATGGTAATGTTTGAGCCGTATACATTGTTGTGTGTAGGTATATAAGTTAGGTTTCATACTCTTACATGTTAGGTTGTGGTTGTGGTAAACATTGAGTTGGTTTTGATGTTCGAATTTCTCCAAAATTTTGAAAACTGAATACATGTTAACTTTTTTACATTGCTTTCAAAGGTGTAGTTCAATTTCAGATTTAATATGTAATGTTGAACTAAACTGAATGATTGGACCCTTCATTTTATGTTTTAACCCATGTACACTTGACACTCTATACTAATGTTCACAACTGCCATGAAAACCTAACCCTTCATCTCTATGTTATGTTCATATAGCTATATAGATATATATATAGTTCTATAAACATGTTATAATGTATGTAGATGCATGATTAAATCTCTACCTCTCTATACATATAAATGTACATATATATATATGGTTAGCCATGCATGTTATGAGTAAATAGCTTGTGCCTTGTAGACTGCTTAACCAATATGCCATGAATAGTATAACTTGATAGCTTTAGTTGAGACATAGATCCTCTTATACACTTTCATGTATATTTCACACAAACCACATAACCCTTACGTAATGCTAGCTTTTTTCTCTCTAACACACTCTCTATATATACATCGTGATTGGATTTCAATGCTATTGACTTTCGTTCCTTAAACTTTTGATCTTGATTTTTAAATAGTACCCCTTTAAATTTTTTTTTATTTTTGATAATTACCAATTTTCAGATAGGATGGTAGACTGCCTTACAGCCTTGATGATTGTTGTTTTTATCCTTTCCAGTATGGCACCCATTGATGGAACTGGGGATTCCCAGGACCCTTCCTTTGGTGTGCGTATTGATCGATAGAAAGTTAAACAGATCTAATACGTGTTCTAACCCTTCATAGGCGGAAACTAGGGTTCACGAATTATACCTGCGGCGGAAATGAGACAAGTAATTCCTCGCAATCTCGAGCGGACGACCCCCAGATCTTCTGCACGTATTTCTTCCTCGAGTTGGACGTTGTGTGGGCGACGATCTCCCAACCTTTTCTTCTCCTTGGCAGCCCTCTCTTTCTCTCCTTACGTGAATCACGAATTTAGAGAAAATTTCAGATTTTTGATCAGTAATCTGGCGGCCAGAGAATAGAGGATATATATAGGCTACGGCAGGGACCATGAGGAGAAATTAGGGTTAGGCCTCCTAATGGATCTGGATATCCCGTGTTCAGTCCGAACACACAATCCAGGCCCATTAACAATAGCTCGGTCCACTAATGAGCTATTGTTGCACTACCTCCCTAATCCCAAATTATGTTTGTGGGCTCCTTTTATTATATGCTCGTTTGGCTTCCCATGTTAAGATATCGTATGTCCGTCGATCAAATTAAGTTACTGACAACTATATTGATTCGACATCTTTTATCCTTAAGTAGTACCGCTCAACTTTATTTGTCATGTCGGATATATTCCACCTGCAGGGTTTACATGACAATCCTTATGAGCTTCTTAAGAGGACATCATCAACCCGATGTATCGGGACATGGATTCTATTTATAATCAACAGCCCATCATACATATAATGTTATTACCCAATTCATAGAGGTTGTTGATCCATAATGAATCTTATTCTTTTATGAGTCAAAGTAATGCACACTGCATATACATGTTCGTTATTATATCCGGATTAAGAGCACAAGCATCCATAATAACAGAGGTGTTTGTTCTCTTATGTAGTCAGTACAAAGAGAACAATCTCAAGTGGTCATGTTCAATACACACAATGTATACTAGTGTAAACCTATAGTCAAGATAGACTAATACCAGATTATACTACAACCTTTCCAATAGATTGTCCAAGTCCATCTAGATTGTGAACTATTTATATACTCCATAGGAAACTGATAATATGATCTTCTGTGTGACACCACACACCATATTATCTACAATATAGAATATCAGACATTTGCATTAACACTTGCAACAAATACAATATGCAAACATTTGCCCATATGATTCTCATTCAAAATTTAAGGAAATAAGGTTACTACAAAAGTGATGCTTTTAGTACATAACCCTAACACCCATGACCCGAGCCCGTCGCCTGAGAGCAGCTGCAGCTACTGAGAGTGTGCTTCCACCTCCTACTGTTCAGGAGGTAGTAATCCCTCTTTCTGATAAGAGGGTGGTGGCACCTCCTGCCATTGAGGAGATGGTGGTAGCCTCGCTAGAGAGTCTTCCTTCATCTCATGTCGTTCAGGAGAGAGCTGCAGATTTACCTGAGATCGAGAACCTTTTCCTACCCCTTGGGATGGTACTCCATACTGTACCACCCGGAGGTTTGTTACTTGACGCAGCCCAGGTGTTTGGATATTTCCGACAAAGGCTGTTGGAGTCACAGAGAGTTCATGATGAGGCCATGAGGGAGAAAATCCAGAGGTTGCTACGTCTGCGGGACTCTGTGCTTCCAGGAGGAGAGCCTAGCTCCAAGAGGTCGAGGAGCAGTACCCAGTCCTACCCAGAGTTTGAGGAGTACCCATATATCCAGCCTATATCATCATACCCAGCCCAGTCTCCTGTCCAGCAGAGGCCAGCTGAGCCAGAGCCTATCTGTGCCTACTGTAAGAAGTCTGGACACAAGTGGAACTTCTGTAGAAAGAGACTAGGATTGTGCCTATTCTGTGGGTCAGCTGCACACTGGGTGCAGCACTATCCTGATATACCTGCCCCAACCAGGGCCCTGCTTCCAGGAGGGAGTTCTAGTTCTCAGACCTAGCTGGAGGTGAGTTTTGACCTAACCTTAGTATCCCTTTTTGAGAATATTTGATGCATCCCTTGCTTGTATGTTTTGATACCTTGTGATTGCCTAGTACTGTAGCATAGTTGGTGTAACTAGATGAGATCCCAGACTAATAATACATGCCATGACCCTATAGGTTACACTTTTCAACTGTATGATTTAAATAGGTATCTGAGACTATGATTGCTGGGGGCTTAACCTAGAAGGGGTGCGATCACCTTTAATTTCGAGGACAAAATTTTTACAAGTTGGGTAGGATTGTAACACCCAGTTTTCCAGAAGAGGATAATTTTGAAATTTTGTAATTTTAGTCTTTTAATAATGATATTTAAATCATGATATAATTTTTGGTGATTTTTAATCATTTAAAACTATTTTAAATCATGACTTATGATTTTGGTGTTTTGATAGTGTAACCTTGGAAACTGGTTGACCTAGAGCCTAGCCTTGTGATTTGGGTATTTTGTTTATCATTTCTAGTTTGAGGGTATTTTTGTCATTTTTTGGGTTATTTGAATTTATTAGAATTTATTTGAATTTATGGGAATTTTTAGGATTTATTTTGGAATTGTTTGAATGAAGGTTGACTAGGTTGACTTTGACTAGCTTTGACTTGGTAAGCTAACCCTAGTTGAGTTGGACTTGGTTAGATTATGAGACCCTAGGTTAATTTGAGTTAACCATATTCTAGTTATTAAAATCAATTAGGAAATAGAGTTAGAATAGAAGGCTTTTAGACACAAGTCATGACTTGTGATTTGAACCATTGACTAATGACTAAGCCCAATCTATTAGCCATGTGAACCTAACCCTAACCCAATCCTTAGTGGCCGGCCACCTAGTCCTAGGGATTCCCACCCTGTCACGACCCGCACCCATTTTTTTTAAAAACGGATACGAGACGTGTCTAAGCCAGCCTACGCCGCAGTGTCGGCGGTAGAACGCTGTCACGGCCATGAAGATCAAAATCACAAATAATGCTCATTCACATAATTAATTTAACTTACAATGAATCACAAGTTTTACATTTGTAGAAAAATATAAACTTGTACAAATAAAAGAATGACTACAACTCAACTATCTAGCTAGTCTCTAGGCTTTTGTCTACAAATATTCCCGTCACTCCCCAAGCTAAGTGAATCCACGACTAACCTGAAAATGTTGGTTTCCAGTCAGGAATGGAACGAGCACAATTCACTGAATGCAATTTCAAATAAAGAAAATGACTATAAGGCAAAGGTTAGACATCAATCATGAGTTTGAAAATAAACAGGAAATACGAAAAACTAATAGTAAATAAATAGACACCAAATACTTTCCCCCAACTGTTAGAAGTACCTTTGATATGTGATCAGTCTGGGCCACTACACCGCACGGTCTACGAGATCTACTTGCATGAAAAATAAACACGGTCTACGAGATCTACTTGCAGAAATTAAACAATGTCTACGAGATCTATTGCAATAAAATAAACAATGTCTACGAGATCTACTGCATAAAAATAAACACGGTCTACGAGATCTACTGCATGAAAATAAACACGGTCTACGAGATCTACTACATGAAAATAAACATGGTCTACGGTCTGATCACACATCCTTGGTACTTCTCATTCCCGACTCAACAATTTATAATAGAGTATAAAATCACATAACCAATGACTAATCAATGAAATATAGTAAAGATCAATATCGAAATGCAGACAATAAACTGTACTCGCCTGTGGTCCTCTGCTGGTGAAACCGACAATCTGAACCACTCAATGTGCCACAAAAGTCAAAACCCGTACAACAGTCCCCGAAAGCTGAAATAAATATTACCAATGTTCTTAGAATAGTCAAAATAGCTAGGATCGCCTGTCCTTAAGTCCAATTTTGGACACAGGGGCAAAACGGTAATTTCGGGCCAAAACGGTATCCGTCGTTGGACCCGCTTTGCACCGAAAAGCGTGCCAGAGTCAACGGTCTCTAAAGTCGTCAAACTACATATCTACGGATCCAGTTTTCTGCTACGAACCCAACCGTATGTCCTAAGTTGGATTCCGACAGGCCATGCACAAAATCGCCCGTTGAGTGGGACCGTGGGGCCCGCAAAATGACGTACGATTCAACTGTCTCAGAATTGGACCAAACTTGGCATACAGGACCAGAAAACCGATACGGTCCTGATGCCGCAAGTTTCGTCTCGATCTGACGAGCGTGCACAAAGTAATTGAGAAATTTGCACAGATGCCGATACGGTGAATTTCGACGGATACGCATCAAATTTGTCGCGCACACGCGACCAATTTGAATTCCGCCAAAGCCCACACGACCATGAAGCCGATACGCAGCTTTCGATACTTTCGGTTTGCGACCACGTCGTCCGGATTGGTGGGACGCACGTCGTGTGGAATAATTTTCTAGTTTCGAAAACAGATTTTTGGAAAACTTTGGGATTCGATTTCTCGACGCGTATTCGATGATTTTCAAATCCACAAAAAGGGTCATGAAGCTCTATATGTTGTCTAAAAGTGTGTTAAAGTAGAATTTCTAAAAAGTTACTGGATCAATCAAAATCGACCGGTAAACATAGATGATTGGACTGTTTAAACGTCCTGTTTTTGAACAGGTTTTGGTCGATCTTTGGATCGACTTTCTGGGAATCCTAGCAAGCGTCGATCAAAACTATTTGAAGGGAATTAATGTCGTATAGGTTAGGAACATACCCTAAAAGACAAATCACAAAACCATTGCTTGTGCGCGACGGAATGTCGCTGCGAACTAGCCCCCCGCGCGGCCTGTGAGTTCCATGTTGCGCTGTTGCGCGAGGCGGCGGTTGCTCGCCTTGGCCGGCGGCCGACGGCGCGTACGATGGCGCGAGTTCACTGGGGTGGTCGCCCAAAGGTCGGGGGTCATCCAGGGAAGGAGGTGATGGCGTTAGGGTTCGACTCCATCTCTTCTCTCGTTCATATCGCGATATGTATATACATATCAGCGCTCGGGTTGGGGGGGGGAAGCTCTCGGGCCTGGGGAGCGTTCGCAGGTCTTGTGCGCTGTGGGTTGCTGGCCCGTGCTAGGCCAGCTGGGCTTGGAAAAGGGTTCAGGCCTGGGATGCTTTGATCCACTGTTCCCGCAAGGGAACAGTGTTGACTCGATTTCTTTTCTTTTTTTTCTATTATAACCATACCTATATGTTTAGCTGCATATATATATATATATATATATATATATATATATATATATATATATATATATATATATTCATCTATCTATTTACTCCTACATAACCTTATATAAATATTATTATAAAATCTAAATAAAACCCAATAGCATCCATTCCTATGTAGAGCTTAAATATATATAAATATGAATATATATATATATATATATATATATATATATATATATATATATATATATATATATATATATATATAATATATATATATATATAATACATTTATTCGACGAATTTAATATAACCAATAATAATCGTAATAGTAATAATAATAATAATAATAATAATAATAATAATAAATACGAAATTTAATAAATCAATAACGGTGTATACACCACTATGCGCAGTCTAAAGTCCCAAAACGTACAATGGACCCATTTTTATACGAATATCATTGAATATTAATTAATAATGCTATTTATAATATTAAGTTACGAATATTTAGAAATAGTCATTAAACCATTAAAACGAATTACAACACCCTCATAACAAATTCCATCAACACGACTGTCCTTGCACGTCCCTATAACTACATGGGCTTGGCTCAGTTCGGGTCCAGTTCGGGCTAGAATGGTATAACTGATTTCCCTAAAATTCAATAATATAAATAATGAATAAATAACATTCGGTAAGGGTTAAGTCGTAACTTGGCTTGGTTTTCCTAGTTAGGACATCGCTATGTCTCGTCCTTCCCTATCAAGGCTAACACACTAGTCAAAGCACGCCATTGCACTATCTGTGCCACGATTCCTAGTCGCCTTGTACTCCAAAGCTCCATCATGGCTGAAATTATCTACCATGATTATTAATTAAAAAATTAATTATAAAATTATAAAAATCATCATTTTAATTCAAATTAATAAATAAAATATATTATAAAAATTTCGAGAAGAGGGGCTACAAATCTATCCACCTTAAAAATAATTTCGTCCTCGAAATTCTAATTTCATAACTATTTCTTAAATTCAAAGGAAATGTACCATTTCCTTAATCTCCTCGAATTTCAATTTCTCAAAAACAGTTTATATCCTCCATCTAGCCATTTTGTAACTACGGAACTCCGAGGACTTCTACCCACCTTTGGTCACACTATTCCCTCAAATCTCATGTCACTAAAACTTTAAAATCATCCAACTACTTGCTAAAATTGTTACCAGTAGATATCTACTGCTTATGGCCACTATAATCCTCTCCTATCTATCAAATCACCCAAAATCTAATCATGCAACAAATTTACCCAAGTAGCTAAAAATATTGCTAAATTCTAATAAGCGTGACCATTCGTCATTCTGAAATAGGAAGGACAGGAAGATAAGGAAGAATAATATAAAGCATTTATGAAGTTTCAAGAGCGGTAGAGGGTATCTAATGATGCAGCTAAAAGGAAATTCATGAACCATTAACTTATTTGCTAGAGTGGGCTACTCTAGCCTAGTCACTTAAAACGAAGAATCCTTCGTCTCTTAGAGTGGCTTGCATTCCGTACAATATAGAAGTTCCGTTCTCGAAATTCTATCTAAACAAGGTTCCATAATAGAACGGAATTTGAGGAATCAAGATCGTAATATTTTTCGTGGTTATTTAAACACACAAGCAAGGAATATAAATGCAATACAAAATCGTATCGCGACTTCCAGGTAGATAGGATAATGATTACGGATGACCCTGCATTCTAAGAGGTGGAGACTTCATAATAGGTATAGGGACCCGTTTCAAGTAGTCTGGTTTTAAAGTCCAAATATGGTGGTATATATGGAGGAGTTTCACTGGGTCCTAAAGGGTTCCCTAATTGGCATCAATCATCGGTTGGATAAACCTTGAACTTCAATCTATATGGACTGGACAAGATCTCTATGATAGAACTATTTCTACTAGGTTGGGGTAACCTAGAACCGATTTCAATCCAAGTGGTTGAGCTAGTTGCCAGTCGGGTTGGTTAGCTAGGTTCCTAAAGTCGAAAAGTGCGTCTTCGGTGACTTTTGTGTTTAAGTAGCACGAGAAGACACAATTGAGTGGCACACTAGTGGCAAGTGCGTAGTGGGCTTCGAGTAGATTACAACCATATATTTGATCGAATGGAATGAGTCGAAGTTGAGGCTCTAATGGAAGTCGAGAAGTATACGGGTATTATGGTAAGGGTTATAGCTAGTCCATTCGTCCTGAAAATCGTACCATAAAAATATAGTACAAGGGGACGTGTTTGAGTGGGACATGATATATCTAGATGAAGGTGGACTCGTCTAGATCTTGCATATAAAATTTGTTGGAAGGTAACAGTTGGTCTCGTGCTCCGAATACACTACCAAAAATTTTCGATTTAGCGACGGCCTGATCCGTCGCCAGTCCGACGGGAATTCCTATTAGCGACCGATAACCGACGGATTTTGGCCAAAATAATCCGTCGGCAATCAGCTCGTCGCTAATAACTGTCCATCGCTACGTAGTCGTCATGCGACGGAATAGCGACGTTTTGTCGACTTAACAATACAAAGCATTAGCGACGACTTTCCGACGGACTAGCGTCCATTTCAAGTATTAAGTACTGAACTGTGTAGACAATAGTGACGTAATGTTTCGTCGGTAACCCGTCGTAATAGCGTATTAGAGTGTATCCTGCCGTCGCTAATCCGTCGTCGCCTTCGAAAACAAAGGATGGATTAGCGATAGTTTTCTGACGGAAAATCCGTCGATCAGCTTCTGAAAATTCTTGTCATTTCCAGCAACATGGCGACGGATAAGTCGTCGCTATTCCGTCGACATATATCGACGAAATATGGATGGATTATCCATCGAGCATGTTCTGGAAATTCTTGGTATTTCCAGAAGAAGGGCGACGGATAGGTCGTCGCTATTCCGTCGAACTATATACAATGCCGACGGATATTCCGTCGACCATCCGTCGCTACTTGGAAACATTTTCAAATCTTCAGTTAGCGACGGAGTAGCCGTCGAAAAGTAGTTGGAAACTGGTAATAACCGTCGCTAAACGGTCACAAGTCCGTCGCTAAATGAGAATATTTTGAAAAAAAATTACAGCGCTTTGCCTTTTCACAAAAATATGCTTAAACCAAACCAATATATAATGCACACCAATTATCCAACAATCACATAGACCAAATATATTATGCACACCAATTATCCAAGAATCACATAGACCAAATATGCACATACGAATTTAATGCACACCAATTATCCAAGAATCATATAGACTAAACCAAATTAATATAAAATAGATATCAATTATCCGGAAGAGTAACCTAATATCCATCGTTATAATCCGATCATTGCACAAATATTCCAAAATTTTCACAAATATTCCAAAACACATAGGAAAATCGACTTTGGCCTCAAGAAAGACCACAAGTCAGACGATGAATCCTCACAGCCAGGGATCATAGTTGCGTTGAGGCTGTACCATTCTATCAGCCACTTTGCATACGAAGGCTCAATATGGTTGAGGTCTTCTGTAGGGACAGGAGGGTCGGTCCCGATGCTACTACTCTATGACGGTGGCTCCTCCTTAACTTCAAGCTTGGGAGCAATCTCTTTCCTGATGGTCATCGGTTCTTCCTTGACCTCGACCTTTGGTAACACCTTCTCCTTAACAGTCACCGGCTCTTGTTTTACGACGGAGACTTCCTCCGTGTCAACCTCCAAGGGTTTCTTGCCTCGACCCCTTCCTCGACTAGCAGCACCACCTCGACGAGTCCTAGGAGCCATCTTTCTGACAACAGTAGGATTATGTCAAAACAAGTATGATTCATCGTCTGACTTGTGGTCTTTGTTGAGGCCAAAGTCGATTTATGTCAAAACCCACGGCTTCTGATTTTATCCAAAAGATTACTACATAGGAGCCACCTAGCAGTACAAGTACTTGCATTGTCTTCTGATTTTATCCGAGTTATGTCTATCAGCTAATCACACTCTTTATTGCCACTGCGAACTTCGATTGGGTCCAACTTGAGCAACAAGATATCCGTTAATGGTGTAGCTGAGACGAGTAGTCTCGTAAGTAAATTTAAAATCTAAGGCAGAGATAGACATACATCAGGAAACCACAATATATATAATAAAGTTTGATTGTATAATTTGATGCTATATATGGTAATTATGTCGTATCACTTTGTAATATGAGTTGTAATTTCATCTTCGACGAGAAACTATAAGGCTACTTGCATGTTCTTCCAACTTTAAATTACAAGATTACTACATTAGGTTAAATAAATCACTAACCTCATCGCGGCCAATGTTTACAGTCTTGGTCTCAACTGTCTTCGATTCTATGATCCCATGCTTTCGAAAAATAGACAACGCAGACTCCATGGAATAGAATGGCCTTACATGCAAATCGTCTGTGATTATGTATCTTTTCCCTCCTTTCACAAACACGCCATCCTTGTTGCCTCCATCTGAAACCTCCTCCCACGCAATATCCTCATCCATTGCCTTACCACAGGGACATCGAGCGCCAATAACCGAACTATACAAATGGTATGTCTTGGTGTAGCACTCAAATGTGGGGCACCTGTAAATTTGCCAAGGTTTTAAATCATCGACATTGAGTTTTAAACCTCACGTAGCCTTTCTGCTTCGCTTCTAGGCTCGAGCAGCATCTTCTTGCAAGCTTCGGTCTCCAGATACTTAGTGTCAAGATTCTGGACGCTTTCGTAGAGCATGTCAACGCATCCTAGCATCAATTTTCTGCCGAGGACCCTAGCGACTATCCCCAGCGGCAGTGGCAAGAAGCTGCAGACGAGTAGTCTTGCAAGAAGATGCTGCTCGAGCTTAGAAGTGAAGCAGAAAGGCTACGTGAGGGTTTAAAACTCAATGTCGATGATTTAAAACCTCGACAAATTTACGGGTGCCCCACATTTGAGTGCTACACCAAGACTCACCGTCTGTATAGTTCGGTTATTGGCGCTCGATGTCCCTGTGGTAAGGCAATGGATGAGGATATTGTGTGGGAGGGGGTTTCAGATGGAGGCAACAAGGATGGCGTGTTTTTGAAAGGAGGGAAAAGATACATAATCACAGACGATTTGCATGTAAGGCCATTCTATTCCATGGAGTCTGCGTTGTCTATTTTTCGAAAGCATGGGATCATAGAATCGAAGACAGTTGAGACCAAGACTGTAAATATTGGCCGCGATGAGGTTAGTGATTTATTTAACCTAATGTAGTAATCTTGTAATTTAAAGTTGGAAGAACATGCAAGTAGCCTTATAGTTTCTGCCTCGCCAGTCGAATTGCTTAATTGCCAAGTATCGGAACGAATGGCTCAGAACACAACCCAAGATTCATTCTAGCATACATTAGTGAGTTCATCTTGATTCTGTTACGTCCTTCAGATACTAGATACGATAAGAACATAGATGATTCACACTAATGTATGCTAGAATAAATCTTGGCTTGTGTTCTGAGCCATCCGTTCTGATCAAGCATCTTCCTTCTCCTCTCCTCCACCATGGCTCTGAACCAATCTGCTCCTCCCTACTTCCCTTCTTTTTATTTGACTCTCTCAGCCACATATGACATCCAGCTCAAGTGTAGAGTCGGGGGAGAAGAAGTGGGCAGAAAGAGGAGGGGGAAGCAGCACAGCTGGCGACATGACCCGGAGGAAGTACAGAGGTTTTCTTCAACAGCCGTAGGAGAACTATAAGGATATATCTTTTTACAACATATCACCTTGTCAAAGACCCTTAATGTGACAACCATGTTACCGCGATGTCGGAAGACTAACATGTCATAATTTTCTAAGCCGTGTGTTTTGACATAATCCTCCAAACTCTTTCCTGCTATGTAATAATACAAGATTACTACATAGGAGGAAAGAGTTGGGAAGATTATGTCAAAATACACGGCTTAAAAACTTATGACATGTTAGTCTTCTGACACCGCGGTAACATGATATTCATATGAAGGGTCTTTGACAAGATGACATGTTGTAAAAAGATATATCCTTATAGTTCTCCTACGGCCGTTGAAGAAAATCTCTGTACTTCCTCCGGGTCATGTCGCCGGCTGTGCTGCTTCCCCCTCCTCTTCCTATCCACTTCTTCTCCTTCGACTCTATACTTGAGCTGGATGTCATATGTGGCTGAGAGAGTCAAATAAAAAGAAGGGAAGTAGGAAGGAGCAGATTGGTTCAGAGCCATGGTGGAGGAGAGAAGAAGAAAGATGCTTGATCAGAACGGATGGCTCAGAACACAAGCCAAGATTCATTCTAGCATACATTAGTGTAAATCATCTATGTTCTATACATATGGTGTAGTATATGTTCTTATCGTATCTAGTATATGAAGAACGTAACAGAATCAAGATGAACTCACTAATGTAATACTAAGACATCATCTACTACTATATAAGATATAGTGATAGGTTGTCGTATCATCATTGCCGAGGGATGAGGGTCGGAGGACAGTCAACTTTATCTATAGCTACATAGTTTCTGCCTCGCCAGTTGAATGGCAGCAGGGACTATGTCCTGATCACCATGTCGTACCGTAGACTAATGCAAATGGAGCTGGAAATATCCGTCGCTAACCGGTCACTAGTCCGTCGGTAACTGAGAAATTTTAAAAAAAAATTGCAGCACTTTCCCTGTTCACAAAAATATACATAAACCAAACCAATATATAATGCACACCAATTATCTAACAATCACATAGACCAAATATGCACATACGAATTTAATGCACACCAATTATCCAATAATCATATAGACCAAACCAAATTAATACAAAATAGACATCAATTATCCTGAAGAGTAACCTAATATCCGTCGTTATAATTCGATTTATCTTCAAGTGTGAGAACGGATGGCTCAGAACACAACCCAAGATTCATTCTAGCATACATTAGTGTGAATCATCTATGTTCTGTACATATGGTGTAGTATATGTTCTTATCGTATCTAGTATCTGAAGAATGTAACAGAATCAAGATGAACTCACATAATATAATACTAAGACATCATCTACTACTATATAAGATATAGTGATAGGTTGTCGTATCATCATTGCCGAGAGATGAGGATCGGAGGACAGTCAACTTTATCTACGGCTACATAGTTTCTGCCTCGCCAGTCGAATGGCTGCAGGGACTATGTCCTGATCACCATGTCGTACCGTAGATTAATGCAAATGGAGCTGGAGCCAAAATACAGAAACCAAAATACAGAATCAAATCCCTGGGACGGATGGCTCAGAACACAACCCAACCGGAGAGGATACTCTGAGAGATCCATCTGAGTAGGACGTATACTCTGAGAGATCACCTTTACAAGAATGATATCAGTAGTAGAATTGAGTGCTGGAGGGGATATTATCAGAGTATACGTCCTACTCAGATGGGTCTCTCACCATTACTATTTTTTTCTAACAGCATGGTGGATGTGCTCCGTCAATAGATTCTTGCTCCGAGCCAAAACTTTGTCCCGGAGCTCAAGTGGACATCCTTGGTGTAGAGCTCGAGTAAGAGGTTCCTGACAGCATGGTTGTCTCCTTTGTCAAAGTTTCCGTGCTCGTCCCACAACCAATGTGGGATGAGCACGGATACTTTGACAAAGGAGACCACCATGCTGTCAGGAACCTCTCACTCGAGCTCTACACCAAGGATGTCCACTTAAGCTCCGGGGCAAAGTTTTGGCTCGGAGCAAGAATCTGTTGAGGGAGCACATCCACCATGCCGTCAGAAAAAAATAATAATGGTGAGAGACTCATCTAAGTAGGACGTATACTTTGATAATATCTCCTCCAGCACTCAATCCCACTACTGATATTATTCTTGTAAAGGTGATCTCTCAGAGTATACGTCATACTCAGATGGATCTCTCAGAGTATTCTCTCTTGTTGGTTGTCATATCATCATTGTCGAGGGATGAGGGTCGGAGGACAGTCAACTTTATCTACGGATACATAGTTTCAGCCTCGCCAGTCGAATGGCTGCAGGGACTATGTCCTGATCACCATGTCGCAGTCCAATACAATCCAGAGATTGACACAGTTCTAGTTCATATATGTAGTCCAATACAAATAGTCTAATACAAAAACAACTCAATACAAATAGTCCAATACAAATAAGTACTAATAGCTAATGAGAACCACGCTGCTCATGCAAACGCTCATTGATACGATCACGCAACCACCTCAAAAAAGTGAGATTTTTGGCGTGAGGAGAGATGTCGTCCCTTGTAAGGACTGCTTGAAGAGAACTCCCGGTCTCACTAGCTACCGGTGCTGGATGAATAGAACTTCCGGTCTCACTAGCAACCGGTGCCACTTCCTCCTTAACTGTAGGAGGAGCCACCTCAGCATTCACTGTTTTCCTCAAACGACGTGCTGCTCCACGGGTCATGGGTGCCATCTGGTAAGATCGATAGTCACAAATAATATAATTGTAACATAAGCAAGCTAACTAAAGGAACCATCATGTAATTTGAGTACATTTTCGAAAGCCGATAAAGTATAAAAAATTTGATTTTTTGCCAAGTGTGAGAACGGATGGCTCAGAACACAACCCAAGATTCATTCAAGCATACATTAATGTGAATCATCTATGTTCTGTACATATGGTGTAGTATATGTTCTTATCGTATCTAGTATCTGAAGAATGTAACAGAATCAAGATGAACTCACATAATGTAATACTAAGACATCATCTACTACTATATAAGATATAGTGATAGGTTGTCGTATCATCATTGCCGAGGGATGAGGGTCGGAAGACAGTCAACTTTATCTACGGCTACATAGTTTCTGCCTCGCCAGTCGAATGGCTGCAGGGACTATGTCCTGATCACCATGTCGTACCGTAGATTAATGCAAATAGAGCTAGAACTGGAGCCAAAATACAGTACTACTTTACTATGTCGTACCATTTTACTCTCTCTCTCTCTCTCTCTCTCCTCCCCCCTCCGACGCTTTCACTCTCTCCGGCGCTCTCACACTACTAATTCCTATGTGTTTTAAGTGTGAGAACGGATGGCTCAGAACACAACCCAAAATTCATTCTAGCATACATTAGTGTGAATCATCTATGTTCTGTACATATGGTGTAGTATATGTTCTTATCGTATCTAGTATCTGAAGAATGTAACAGAATCAAGTTGAACTCACATAATGTAATACTAAGACATCATCTACTACTAAATAAGATATAGTGATAGGTTGTCGTATCATCATTGTCGAGGGATGAGGGTCGAAAGACAGTCAACTTTATCTACGGCTACATAGTTGCTGCCTCGCAAGTCGAATGGCTGCAGGGACTATGTCCTGATCACCATGTCGTACCGTAGATTAATACAAATGGAGCTGGAAATATCCGTCGCTAACCGGTAACTAGTCCGTCGCTAACTGAGATTGTCACATACACATATGTATATCACAGCTAGATGTATAGATATATACATCTATACAGAAGCACACAACTGATATAACTCGTACTGTCCTTAAGACATTGAACATATATATACACCATGAATCTAAACCCCATATTCACATTTACTAATCCAAACACCACCAAACTAATGGAACACCCAATATGGATAACACATTATTTAGCCAATATATAAACTCAGATGAATTTGAGAAGCAAAGCCACCCGCCGCCCCTGACCAAAGCCCGTCGCCCCAAGCCCGTCGCCCAGTAGTTCGGTTGCATATATATGGCTGTGCGTCGGTTGCAACTAGCCCCGACGCCCCCGCCCTAAGCCAGCCGCCCAGCCCCCGACGTCGCCGCCCCAAGCCCACCGCCCAGCCCCCGACCCAAGCCAGCCGCCCAGCCACCGACGCCCCAGCCCCAAGCTCGCCTTCCAGATCCCGACGCCTCCGCCCCAAGTGCACCGCCCAGCCCCCGACCCAAGCCAGCCGCCCAGCCCCCGACGCTCCCGCCCCAAGCCAGCCGTCCAGCCCCCGACGCCGCCGCCCCAAGCCCACCGCCCAGTCCCCGACCCAAGCCAGCCGCCCAGCCCCCGACGCCCCAACCCCAAGCCCGCCTCCCAGACCCCGATGCCCCCGCCCCAAGCCCACCGCCCAGACCCCACCCAAAGCCAGCCTTCCAGCCCCCGACGCCGCCGCCCCAAGCACACCGCCCAGCCCCCGACCCAAGCCAGCCACCCAGCCACCGACGCCCCAGCCCCAAGCCCGCCTTCCAGACCCCGACGCCCCCGTCCCAAGCCCACAGCCCAGCCCCCGACCCAAGCCAGCCGCCCAGCCCCCGACGCCCCCGCCCCAAGCCCACCACCCAGCCCCCGACCCAAGCCAGCCGCCCAGCCCCCGACGCCCCAACCCCAAGCCTACCTTCCAGACCCCGAGATAGAGAGAGAGAGAGAGAGATCGAGAGAGAGAGAGGGGGGGTTACCTTCGGGAGAGAGAGAGGAGAGGACGCCGACGCCGACGACGACACCGACGCCGATCACCGAAGCCGACACCGACGAGAGAGAGAGAGAGAGGAGAGAGAGTGAATTTGGGGGGAATGCGAAAAGTTCTCCCCGCCGTTTCATTTAAAGTCTGGTACGTATATATATCGACGGACAAAAACCCATCGCCCCGTAGTCGCCCTGTTTGATACGTGCCGACTGAATATCCGTTGCTACGTAGTCGAAGATATGTCCCGCCAATTCTCTACACAATTTTCGCCAAATAATCGACTACGTAGCGATGACTGGAGATCCGTCGCTATAACTCCGACAGTCTAGCGACGGATGTGCGACCTTTCCTCCCCCTAAAATTAAAATAAAAATGGCAAAGGCGTGTAGTCGGTAATCAGTCGCTGAGCGGCCACGAAGCCGTCGCTAACGATGACTGAAAAATTTCGTCGCTAAATATCCGTCGCTAGTTTACTGTATTTTGGTAGTGATATTAATGACACGATCGGGGACACAAAATGATCTAAATGGAAAGTGGGTGTCCATGAGACACTAATTATCATCCTATTGGAAATCATTCTCCTCCATCGGTAATCCCCGTATATCCTAAAATTTTAGAAGGCTTACAGTCTACCCACCTTAGAAATAGGACATGGTCTTAAAAATAATGAGGTTAGAAGAATTTTAAAGTCCGGCTACCGTACCTCGACTCCTGTTAGATAAGAATAAGGTACGACGCAACGGGATACGATAGGTATAAGTCAAGCCAAGGATCGTTCCTCAATAAATGGAAACGAGTGCATACAAATAACACATGGTCTATAAAATAGAATAACCTACTCGTTCGCAGTATACGAGAGTTTTCGATGGGGTAACCAACTCCAAGGCACAACATAAGAAAAGATTTCTAACAATTGAGTCGAGAATTTCTACTTGTGTCAACCTGCCAGACTATCATCACAAGAGTTGTAGTGATCGTGTATTGTTGTTGACAACTGGTAGATCATAATATGACAGGGTATTTAAGCTATGGTATTGGCTAAGCTAGTGACTGTGGTGTTCCAACACTAGTTAGGTCTTAATAATAAAGTTTACATAACTAGAGTAATATTTGTTGGAAACTAATCTCGGAATGAGTGTCACGGTAAATGATTACCCTATTGTCCACTCATCTCATGTCTAACTGTGGGCTTCGGTCGAGGAAGGGTTGGTTCAAGGCTTAAGGGTTGCTAGTTAAGGCAAGCTTCCAGCAAATAATTAGAGACTCACAACATTTGGTTTTTTGAGAATAGATAGTCTCCTAGGTTAGCATTCTGACTAAGGATAAAACTCTAATCATTCTCAAATTCAGATGGCTCGAAAGTCTCAATAGTAGTTTGAGGGTCGATGGAAGAACGAGTAGCTCAATCACATGACTGGCCGATGGTAGCTATACTTGTGCCTACCATTATCATAGCCATGGGAATACTCTGTATCTCTCTACCATCACGAGCTTTCGTCTTTCCAAATCGGTGAAAGACAAAAACCATAAAGAGTTCAAGGGAGATGTCACTGAATACAATTTAGTGATTCAAAGGCGAATGCATAATCCTAGAGGAATTGTCAAAGCAGTCGCGGATGAGATCCTTGATACCTATATATCTCCATCCACGTAGTATAATTAAACGAAGAGCGAACCAATGCATCATAGTTGATCAGACCATAATACACTGATTCTGATTAGACAATAAGTTAGCAGGCGTCCCCACTAAACATATGCCTCAAATCAAGCTCGAGAACAGAGTGAGCTTGCAAAACTAAGCTGTAACAACAGCGTTTGTTAAGATAGTCGAATACAATTATGTGAGATTTTTGAAAGAAGGCACAAGTAGTTCGAGTTTTGTGAGAATCAAACCTTACCCGGTGTTCTTGCTTATACGGTCTTCCTACTATCTTCTTATCCATAATGCCTTGGCGACTAATGGGTTATGAACCTCTAAACTCTATATTATAGGTAAACCTATTGGCGTCAAACAATATTCTCGTCAATAGGTCACAAGGACCACGGAATGCTAGATCGGGGGACGTGTTATCCAACTTACAAAACTTCTACCAATATTGGCTTCGGATCTTATGGAACACACAGGGCACTGTCCTATCCTGTATAGTATCCTTAACTTGTAATCACGTCTGAAGTCATTTCACCGAGGACTACGCCTCGCTCGTAAAATCGGGCTGTGGTAAACCCTTGGTTTCGTAACTCAAATATGATACAAATCGAACATTACTTAACTCTATCCAATATTGGCTCAAGGATAACTACGATCAAGAGTGGACCACTAGTCATATTTCTAGCAAAATTTTATAACCGATATTTTTCTAATCTAATTTCAACTCTAGGGGTCATGTCTCGCCAGTACGCTGCTGGCTGCAGTGAATCTATAGTCTCCAAAATTTAAATGAATGGTGACAGTACGCTGATGTCCTGCTAGTATGAGTTAACTAACATTCTCGTAACTATATCTGTAAATAAATCCTCGAGCTTCTAGAGATTCAAATGAGTTGACTATGAAATAAGGCATAAATATTTGCCCTATCAACCCTTAAAATAAAAAATTGAGCGGAGAGGAAATAACTGAAGACAAATGATGTACAAACATTCTAATGTCTATTCCATGTGTATTCAAACATTGAGGAAAACTTTGAATCAAAACTAACTCAAGGTCCGTATATGGATAACATAATCAGAAATTATATAGAATAATAATTCTTGGGCAAAATAGGAACTAAATTGGTAATTTAGGGTTAAGACATGAGGATGATGTCTAACAGACAAGGATGAGGAATTGCATAATTTATCAATATTAGGTCATATTTCTATGAAGTCATGTCTCACCAAGTGAATAATCTATCCACATTTGATCGTGTCGTCATATCGAGAGGTAATAGTGTACCTATGGAGATCTAGCAAACTATCAAAATTAATAACTCCTCATCTAAATTCCAGGGCCTAGACTACCCATTGGTAAATTTGTATAGGGAACTCCTAGCCCTAGTCATTCACTTAAATTAAATTAATCATAATTCGTGAATGAGCATTTCCTTGTCGCAGGCTCGCCATAGTACAACTAACTTAAGTACTATCACAAGTTCGCATGATTTGTGAAAACAGACCTGCATGGGCCACCACAAAAACTTGTCACGACCCGTACCCGTTTTTTTTGTTTTTAAACGGATACGAGACGTGTCCAAGCCAGCCTACGCCGCATTATCGGTGGTAGAACGCTGTCACGGCCATGAAGATCAAAATCACAAATAATGCTCATTCACATAATTAATTTAACTTACAATGAATCACAAGTTTTACATTTGTAGAAAAATATAAACTTGTACAAATAAAAGAATGACTACAACTCAACTATCTAGCTAGTCTCTAGGCTTTCGTCTGCAAATATTTCCGTCACTCCCCAAGCTAAGTGAATCCACGGCTAACCTAAAAATGTTGATTTCCAGTCAGGAATGGAACAAACATAATTCACTGAATACAATTTCAAATAAAGAAAATGACTATAAGGTAAAGGTTAGACATATCATGAGTTTAAAAATAAACAGGAAATACAGAAAACCAATAGTAAATAAATAGACACCAAATACTTTCCTCCAACTGTTAGAAGTACCTTTGATATGTGATCAGTCTGGGCCACTACACCGCACGGTCTACGAGATCTACTTGCATGAAAAATAAATACGGTCTACGAGATCTACTTGCAGAAATTAAACAATGTCTACGAGATCTACTGCAATAAAATAAATAATATCTACGAGATCTACTGCATAAAAATAAATACGGTCTACGAGATCTACTACATGAAAATAAATACGGTCTACGAGATCTACTGCATGAAAATAAACATGGTCTACGGTCGGATCACACATCCTTGGTACTTCTCATTTCCGACTCAACAATTTATAATAGAGTATAAAATCACATAACCAATGACTAATCAATGAAATATAGTAAAGATCAATATCTAAATACAGACAATAAACTGTGCTCGTCTGTGGTCCTCTGCTGGTGAAACCGACAATCTGAACCACTCAATGTGCCATAATAGTCAAAACCCATACAAAAGTCCCCGAAAGCTGAAATAAATATTACCAATATTCTTAGAATAGTCAAAATAGGTAGGATCGCCTGTCCTTAAGTCCAATTCTGGACACATGGGCAAAATGGTAATTTTGGGCCAAAACGGTGTCCGCCGTTGGACCCGATTTGCACCGAAAAGCGTATCAGAGTCAACGGTCTCTAAAGTCATCAAACTACATGTCTACAGATCCAGTTTTCTGCTATGAACCAAACCGTATGTCCTAAGTTGGATTCCGGCAGGCCGTGCACAAAATCGCCCGTTGAGTGGGAGCGTGGGGCCCGCAAAACGACGTACGATTCAACTGTCTCAGAATTGGACCAAACTTGTCATACAGGACCAGAAAAATGATACGGTCCTGAGGCGCAAGTTTCGTCTCGATCTGACGAGCGTGCACAAAGTAATTAAGAAATTTGTACAGATGCCGATACGGTAAATTTTGACGGATACGCATCAAATTTGTCGTGCACACGCGACCAATTTGAATTCCGCCAAAGCTCACACGACCACGAAGTCAATACACAGCTTTCGATGCTTTCGGTTTGTGACCACGTCGTCCAGATTGGCGGGACGCACGTCGTGTGGAACAATTTTCTAGTTTCAAAAATAGATTTTTGGAAAACTTTGGGATTCGATTTCTCGACGCGTAGTCGATGATTTTCAAATCCGCAAAAAGGGTCATGAAGCTCTATATGTTGTCTAAAAGCGTGTTCAAGTGGAATTTCTAAAAAGTTACTGGATCGATCGAAATCGATCGGTAAATATGGATGATTGGACTGTTTAAACGTCTTATTTTTTAACAGGTTTTGGTCGATCTTTGGATCGACTTTCTGGGAATCCTAGCAAGCGTCGATCAAAACTATTTGAAGGGAATTAATGTCGTATAGGTTAGGAACATAACCTAAAAGACAAATCGTAAAACCATTGCTCGTGCGCGACGGAATGTCGTTGCGAACTAGCCCCCCGCGCGGCCTGTGTGTTCCCTGTTGAGCTGTTGCGCGAGGCGGCTGTTGCTCGCCTTGGCCGACGGCCGACGGTGTGTACGGCGGTGCGAGTTCACTGGGGTGGTCGCCCAAAGGTCGGGGGTCATCCAGGGAAGGAGGTGGCGGCGTTTGGGTTCGACTCCATCTCTTCTCTCGTTCATATCGCGATATGTATATACATATCAGCGCTCGGGTTGGGGGGGGAAGCTTTCGGGCCTGGGGAGTGTTTGCAGCTCTTGTGGGCTGTGGGTTGCTGGCCCATGCTAGGCCAGCTGGGCTTGGAAAAGGGTTCAGGCCTGGGATGCTTTGATCCACTGTTCCCGCAAGGGAACAATGTTGACTCGATTTTTTTTCTTCTTTTTTTCTATAATAACTATACCTATATATTTAGCTGCATATATATATACTCATCTATCTACTTACTTATACATAACCTTATATAAATATTCCTGTAAAATCTAAATAAAACCCAATAGCATCCATTCCTATGTAGAGCCTAAATATATATAAATATGAATATATATATGTATATAATACATTTATTCGACGAATTTAATATAACCAATAATAATCGTAATAATATTAATAATAATAATAACCACGAAATTCAATAAATCAATAACGGTGTATACACCACTATGCGCAGTCTAAAGTCCCAAAACGTATAGTGGACCCATTTTTATACGTATATTATTGAATATTAATTAATAATGCTATTTATAATTTTAAATTACGAATATTTAGAAATAGTCATTAAACCATTAAAATGAATTACAACACTCTCATAACAAATTCCATCAACACGACTGTCCTTGCATGTCCCGTATAACTATATGGGCTTGGCTCAGTTCGGGTCCAGTCCGGGCTAGAATGGTATAACTGATTTCCCTAAAATTCAATAATATAAATAATGAATAAATAACATTCGATAAGGGTTAAGTCGTAACTTGGCTTGGTTTTCCTAGTTAGGACATCGCTATGGCTCGTCCTTCCCTATCAAGGCTAACACACTAGTCAAAGCACGCCATTGCACTATCTGTGCCATGATTCCTAGTCGCCTTGTACTCCAAAGCTCCATCATGGCTGAAATTATCTACCATAATTATTAATTAAAAATTAATTATAAAATTATAAAAATCATCATTTTAATTCAAATTACTAAATAAAATATATTATAAAAATTCCGGGAAGTGGGGCTACACACCCTATAAATAATCTCCTCCATTAGGGCTAGCCTCCTTAGAATTTCACAAGCTTTGGAAAGAGGTGAGCCTCCATCCTCACAAATCCATAGAAATTCTATTTTAGCTCTTTTTTCCCTCAAACAAATTTCAATAGGTTCTAAATATAGTTTTCTTGCTGTTGGTATATGTTATTCTCAGATTCAAATCAATTTGGGGAGGTTTGGCTATCAAAAGGAACACCCAATTTTGGAGTTTTTGGAGGATTTGCAACCTATAGGTAAATTTCATTCTACACCATAGAATTCTGATTTTATTGCTTAATTAGGAAGCCCTAGGCCTAACCTAACTGTAGGAATAGTTAACCCTAGATTTTGTGTCCATTTCGTGTCATATTTGGATACGTATCAGTCCTTGATTTTAAGTGTTTGATGAAAGGCCCAAAAGGGCATTTCGAGTGATTTTTAGGAATGTAAATGAATAGAAAATTAGGTTTTTACGTCTCTTATGAGTTTTTTGTGTCTTTGTGTGGTTTTCGTATCGTGTCGAGTCACCACAGACATAGAAACACGCTGTCGCGCGTGCGCATGCACGGGCACTATAGCTGTCCTGCTACTCGGGTGCGTTTGCGCGCAGCACACGCCACGTATTAATGGTTTCTCTGTTCATTTCAGTTTTAAATATTTAAATTCATGTTTAAACTTGCTAATTAGATCCATATATGATGTAGAATCTCTGTTAGAATTAGTTGGCATGTTAATTTAGGTTTTGATGTGGTATTTGAAGTTGTTTGGGTAATTTCATTCGGCTGAACACTGGTTCTGATACGCAGGGACTGATACTGTTTTATTTCCATTCCTAAACCATTTAATTCCTATTTTAAGAAATATTTCACACTGTTTAATATCCCCACATGATTGTTAGTTTATGTTAGTACAATGTTACATTTGAATTAGCTTTGGGTTATAAATGAGAATTTGGCATTTATATTGGATTTCGAAATCTGTTCACTGAGATTGGGTTCCTTCCTAATGTGAACTGGAAATTATTTTCCTTTCCTTAGTGATTATTGGTTCTCCTTTACTGAATTGAAGTTAGCCATTTGATTAAATATTTGTGGGGTTGTGTATTGATTAAATGCTTGGGAAGTTCACTGTCAGAGGGTATGGGAAGAACTGAATTTGTTCTCAATGTTAACTGCTTCATTCCTTAACCTGTTATATCATTCCTATCCCTGAGATTTACTCATTCCTAGTTATTAACTGTAATTGAACCGAGCAAGTACCTGAGAATGTAATTTTTTTCTGAGATTTGAAATGATAAGTAGACTGAGTTTCAGATTCTATTAAACTGGGGTTTTGAATAAGGAAAACCCATTGTAAATTGAGATGTTAATACACATGTGAAAACTGAGACCTTTTCCCTATTACCTATCTCACATCTCTGCCATTGACACTCTATGTATTCACTGATTCAAGATTTCCCTCATGACAGTCTCAAGCCTAATATACACACACACACATGCCATAGCTCACACACAAGTACCTAACACACACACACCCTCATGTATCTCACACGCACACTCTTGCACTCTCTTGATACACACACACACACAGGTTTGCTATTCACTGTTTTCAGGATATTTATATCATAAACTTCACTGTTTGTACCACATTGCCCTGTTTTCTATTCCTATTTCTTCACACCCTCATGTCACAGGAACATACATGCTTACATGAACATTCATCCTCACTCACACACACATGTACATAAATACATACCCTTGTATCACACTGCCATATCACCCTCTATTGACACTTTGCTACACACACAGGAACACTACACTACCTCACCATCATATGGCACTGTCCACACACATTTGCCCACACACTTTAATTCCCATTAACAAACACACATGTATTCACCACTAATTGTCATGCTCTCACTACACACATGCCATGTCTCTCATGACACTCTCACTAACCCTACACTTTGAACCCTCTAGTCTAACACACACACACATGAGCACAAGTGTAATATGTACATGTATAGAAATTAAGACGTATATATATATATATATATATATATATATATATATATATATATATATATATATATATATATATATATAATGTATGTGTGATAGGTATATAGTAGTCTATATGCCCATGTGTATTCTATATTAGCATTATATAGCTATATCAATATGTGTATCCTATATTAGAGTATATTATATATTAGATGTATTTGACTTGTGTTTTGTGATTTATGGTTGGCTTAGGCATGGTATTGCCTAATAGCCTATGGCCTATGTGTGTGTCTGTTGCCTAGTAAGTCTAGATTGGTCTTGTATAGCTTTGTTAGACCTAGAATAGACTTGCTAGACTAGTGTAGACTTGTTAGACCTAGTTTGACCATAGTTGACCTAGTTTGACTTCTATGGTTGACCAGAGTTGACCAAGAATTGACTTTGGCCTAGATTGACCTAGATTCATGTAGAATGCATAGTACTGCATCTTGTTATCATTTTAGACTTGTTGTGACTTGTGCTGTTCTGATTAGGAGCAAGATACCTCTCCTCGGATAGTACATTTCATCCGGACACTCAGATACAGGCGAGTATATTCTCTGATCATTTCATATCCTGCTTAGAATTATATTTCTACATTAAATTACTTTACTTGATACTGTCACGTTGGTCACACGGATTAGTACTATATGGATCCCTTCTTGAGATATTATTCCTTCAGGGAGCATCGGGTACTACATGTTCTGTGTATTTCACTTACATGGCGTATCACTATGCTTCATTGGTTCTTTGATCACTTGTGACATATACTCTTATGATCACAGAGTTTTCATTGAATCTTTATCATATTTTTTAGGTTTTCCAGAATCCCCATTTATGGGACTACTATGTACCATCCTTCGGGGGCCGTTACATAGAATCATAACATAACCTGGTTGGATCCTTGTGTATTGATTGGGGGTACGGGGGAGTAGAAGTAGACATGTGAATAATATCCAAGTAGTGTAGCATCAGAATCCTTCCATAGTGTAGCATCAGAATTATTCTATGCCATTTACATGTCTATATTGTACTCTGACTCACTAGCCACTGTTAGTCTCTATTTATAGTAGATATTTCTATTATAACTCTCTCTCTGTTTACATACTGCATTTCCTTCAGTATCTATATCTAACTTTACTGCATGATTTTATTTTCTAACCTGCTATGAACTGTTGAGATGTATTGTGCTCGCTCTTGTCCTGACTGGACCTGTTGAAAATATTACAGAGGACGAGGAGGAGGCCTGTGTGGATACCTTCTGCAGGACAGCTCTAGCTGACGACTTTACCCTACTGCCTAGACTAGCTTAGTTAGGCCTTATCATAATTATGTTGTCTTGAGACTAGTAGATAGACTTTATTTCTGTCTTTGAGATCTGGGTTGTATATTCTTTCATATTCAGTAGCTGAGACCTTGTACTCTGGATATCTGCTGAGATGTTATCTTAGACTATTTGATCATCTGTATTTTCCTTGAGTTCTTTATCATATCGTGCTTCTTCTTCCTTACTTGTGATTGAGTTTACTTTCTGCTATGTCACCCCCACTCGGGGAGTATAAACTGCTTAGCCTTATAATGTTAGATGCATTGTGACCTAGGACAGCGTTCTACCGTCGACACTGCGGTGTAGGCTGGGCGCTGTTACGTACTCGTACCCTCACGGTGGGTGCGGATCGTGACACTCGATCATTGCTTATTTTATGCCCTAAATTCTGCCTCGACATGATTTTAGTAAAATCTCCTAATTTTTGACAACCATACATGCATCCATCTCTCCAAAATTAGGGTTCTTTTAGGGTTTTTCGACGTCTCCGTCCACGTCGGCGATGATCCGAAAAGGGCTGCATCATCGTTGACTTCTCTTGATTAAGTGAGTGATTTTGATTTAGATTTTTCCTTAAAAAAAGATTTTGTTGGGAATTGTTCTATGTGCGATTCATGTTCGATAAAATAATTGTAAGTACCAAATGCTTGTGTTTTTTGATTTTTTTCTGTTTGTTCTTGTTCAAGGGAGTGTTATTACATTTGGGGAGCCGAGTCTGAAGCCTCTCCACAGTCACAGCCGTGACCCGGCGAGGTGATGTGCGTGCCTGCGAGCCAAGTCCGAAGCTTCCCTTCGAATTTTGACACTAAATTCTGGGGTATAAATTCTAAACTCTTGATTGATTTCAGTTTCTGGATTTATTTTGTTTGTCGATGATGTTGTTGGATCTCGATCCCTACATAAAAAGGGTTTTGATCGACTGATACGTGTTGGATTCGATTTTGGCTTGACGATCCTATAATTGTCTTTGTTTGTGAATCGCGAATGATCTTTAGATCATGTTCGGTTCTTTACTTGCTGTTTGATCATTTTTAATTTCGGATTACCTAGCTGTTGTTGGAATTATTTGTGATGCATTTATTATTGGTTTGGGTTTCTTGTATAAATTGTTGCTTGGGTTCTCCTTCTTATACTTGCTGTGGGATGTTGGTTTAGGTTTTCCTTATTATACATGTTGGGTTGGGAAAGATTTCATTGCTGTAGGAGATGTTTTGCTATTTGGATTAAAATTGTTGGTTGGGTATCTATTATGCATGATGGGCTTAACTTGGTACTGTGGGTGTTTTTGTTGGGAGCTTTTCGATATAAATCACATGCGGGTATATATTAGTTGGGAGTATTTTTATTTCGGGATTGACATCTCCATTAGCATGCATGCATCATTAATTTTGGGACTACGTCCACTATGCCGTGCCTGGATGTTTTACTTTATTTGTCGGTTTCGGTTTTTATTAGAGTACTATGATACTCTTGATAATGGTCGTTCGACCAAATGAACCAAAGCGTTGGAGATCGTATCGGATACACTGGCTCCGTGTCAGGATGTGTCCTATACGTGTTATGGCACGCTAGTACAGCAGATGATGATTGATCCTTATCTGAGACATCTTATATATCTCATTTCGTTTCTTGTCGTTGGTCGTAGTTTGTATGTTGGTACTGTTGGGTTGTTCATTCTGGGTGCAGATACGCTCGTGTTTGTACGAGTCGATACTGGACACGGATGTGAGGATACCTTCGTGTCGATGATGTAGCCTCTCCACAGTTGCATCCGCGACCCGACGAGGCACTGTGCGTGCCTGCGAGCGGAGTCCGAAGGCTTCCTTCGGATTCCGACACCAAATTCTGGGGTATAAATTCTAAACTCTTGATTGATTTTAGTTTTTGGGTTTATTTTGTTTGTCGATGATGTTGTTGGATCTCGATCCCTACATAAAATGGGTTTCGATCGACTGATACGTGTTGGGTTCGATTTTGGCTTGACGATCCTACGATTGTCTTTGTTTGTGAAGCGGGAATGATCTTTAGATCATGTTCGATTCTTTACTTGTTGTTGGATCATTTTCGGTTTTGGGTTACCTAGCTGTTGTTGGAATTATTTGTGATGCATGCATTGTTGGTTTGGGTTTCTTATATAAATTGTTGCTTGGGTTCTCCTTCCTATACTTGTTGTGGGATATTGGTTTAGGTTTTTCCTATTATACATGTTGGGTTGGGAAAGATTTCTTTATTGTAGGAGATATTTTACTATTTGGATTAAAATTGTTGGTTGGGTATCTATTATGCATGATGGGTTTAACTTGGTACTGTAGGTGTTTTTGTTGGGAGCTTTTCGATATAAATCATATGCGGGTATATATTAGTTGGGAGTATTTCTATTTCGGGAATGACATCTCCATTAGCATGTCTGCATCGTTGATTTTGGGACTACGTCGACTATGCCATGCCTAGATGTTTTACTTTATTTGTCGGTTTCGGTTTTTATTAGAGTACTCTGATACTCTCGATTTTTCGATATAAATCACAGACTCTAAAATTGACAGACTCTAAAAGTGAGGGTTTTGCTTTCTTTTTTAGGGTTTTGCTATACGTACATTTGCTATGGACAGTCTTCATATGACCAAGTTGAAGCGTTATAAGTGTGCTTCTTCGCTACAGTATCTGTGATATTTTTGATGTCGATAGTTTTGATGTAGCTAAAGTGTACTCTATATTGGATACTCTATATATTTTGAGAAGATGTATATAATGAAATGGAGAAATGTAGAATGGTAGCTAAAATACTCTATTTTGAGACAACAAAATGGAGAATGGTACTTTATATTACATTTCAATGCTTTGTTGTGAATATGGTTCAAAGTGGTTGTTTTCGAATTGAATTGAGCAGCGTTTGGAATGTCATGCAGTATAGAGCGTTATAAATGTGATACAACGACCATATACAGCGGTTTTTCATAACTATCCATAACGCTTTGAAAATAAAACGTAGCAGAAATTCAACCTATTAATGACGGTTTTGGATGAATTATCTATAACGCTTTAAAAACATTTATAACATCCGATTTCATAACGCTTGGACTGAGAAAAAAAATGTCATGGTTTGCAATTAATGACACTTTTTAGCCGTCATTAAAAGGTATTTTTGTTGTAGTGATATGTCACGAACAAGCTCGATAAACTAGACTATAATAGCAACATAAGTTAGTCAAATATAAGCAGTGGATGATGAAGGAAATTAAATAGTCCAAGATCTTTTAAAATCTATGTCTTGCCCAAAGTTTGGGCCTATACAGTCGGCTTGGTTGACTAGATAAGTTAGGGTCCACCGAATTCTATGGTCTATGTGAACCTATCAATGTGGTCCACAAAAATGTTGGTTAGGTCATGAGGTATTCTACCCAATTTACAAGAGTTAAACTAGTAGTGTGATGGGATAATGAGTTAAGCAATCAAGGTAAGGCGCAAAAATTAAGCATTAAAGGAAATCAAGTGGAACATTATCACCTATCGGGTTGAAAGAATTTAGCCGAGATTGAGTCCCTATATGTGGTCGAAAAGTATATCGGTACCATGGTAGGATTATGATTTAGTCTTTATGACCCGAAAGTCGTGTCAAGAAAATAGAGTACAAGGGGTGTGTTTTAGTGGCACGTGGTATACCTACATGAAGGTGGGCTCGTCTCGGTCTTGCATATGGAATTTGTTGGATGGAAAAGTCTAGTGTTGTGCTCCAAATATCCAAGTCACGGTAAAGGACACAAAAGAATTTAAAATAGAAAGTGGGAGTTCATGAGATAATGATCAACGCACAAAATAAATGACCAAGCTAAAGCATGAAATAATGATAATTCAGATTCTAGTAAATCAAGGTAAAATAAGCTAGAAATATAGTTTCTAAAGATATGATAGCCACTTAGATGGAGTATGATTAAGGAACAATCTAATCATTTCTCAAGTTTCAAATGGTTAGAAAGTCACGATAAAATCTAGGTTTGAGAGAATGTCGAGTGAGTCAAGATTGAAATATAACCACATGATTTTGTAGATGACTAACAACACTTGTGTATATGCTACTATCATGGCCATGAGGGATATGGCAATTAGCGTGGAATCCTTCTAACCCATTCGGGTTATCTTGGCGGCCTATCATTTAAAGACCCAAGTTTCCTTCAAAGAGTTAAAAAAAAATTCCAAAATGAACAACCAAAATTTGTATTTACTCCAAGCCGTCTAATTTAATCATGATTAAAGGTTTAATCCCTTCCATAATTCTCCAAGTGATCCTTCATCCCGTTACTACTAACTTTTTCAAAGTTTAACATTTTCACTTCAACTTTCAAACTCAAGAGTTCATAAATCATGAATCTATAAAATTTTAATATTACTTCATAACTTTAAACTCCAAAAAAATTCTCAAATAATCCTCAAGCTACATCCTTAGCATATCACGAGCAATCTAAAATTTACCACTCAATATTTTAACGCACTTATCTAAGTCATTCAAACATAATCACGACTTTTAAATGGTAAATTCCTTTAATCAATTAAAATAACTTTTCACCACATCTTTAGTAACTTTTCCCAAAGATTGTAATATTAGCAATCTAACTTTAAACTCAATATTCAAATGATCTTATCAGTCATCACATAAATTTTTTTCCCAAAATTTCCAATCAATCTCGAATAAACCTTTATTGTCTCACAAATCAAATCTATATATTTTTCTTCTTCTATCATTAATCCAAATCTTAAACTCAAAATTTAAATAGGAGTTATCAATCGTAATTCATACAAGAGTTTAAAGTAGATCCTCAATTTGATTATATATTCTTCAAAATATTTTTAACCAAAATTCTTAATAACCTTACTCCAAACTTAAAATTCAAAATTTTACGAGCTTATTAATTGGGAACCATACAACCAAATTTAAAACCAAACTTTATTAACCGCCCTCATAAATCTTACAGCAGCATCAAAAATTCTTTTCAACTAACTTTACATCTCTTCAAGGAGGTATAGCTATAAACAAATGAATCATAAATATTTCTCAAAGACCTTCAAAATAAAAACTCAAAATCAAAGCAACTTCCTTTCTCGATTGTATATAGATCCCACTATCCTTTTGAAAGATCTAATAAAGTTCTAAAATCCTTCGAAGTTATTAATGTTGCTACTACCCAACTTAGAATTAACTAATCCTTAAGTTCATACTTCTAGAAAAATATGGTTCCTCTTATCCTCATCTCTTTATAACTCAAATAGGATCTCAATGCATACTAGTTGTCAATATAATCCTTCTAGCCATGGGTTGACCTATGAGCCTATAGCAGTGTAGTCATCTTCCTATCAAGTATGGAAATAAGGATTACGGTAGGAAGAGCTCACGCAAGACATAGATCAATGGAGTTGAACAAGTGATTCAAAAAATTTAGTCAAGGAAGAGGGTCAAGCAGGTAGATTAGATCCCATACTCTAATCCTATATTGCAGGCCCGCTCGGTACAGTCATGTAACCGAAATGACAAACTTGACCTGCATGGGCCACCACAAAAATATGTAACGCCCCAGTCCCAAAAATAAAAGGACTAGAACGTAATCATGCCAGCTGTATACATACGAAGTATATGGACCGTCGTATGTATACATAAGCTGTAAAATATAGTAACTAAGGCACTAAATCTCATCCACGAAGATAAATAATGATATAAAAGCAACTTTGAGTTTGTCATGTATACAATAGTTGGGCGGAGACAAATCCACTACCAACTAAATAAAAAAATATACAAAGAAAGAATTGATCGAGCGAGAGCAAGTGATGAGTCCAAGAGCAATCATCACGAAGGAAGGAATGGCCTTAGCTAGAGCACCTGCAAGAAACTACGAAACACACACCTAGAGGGATCACCAGGTTCTCAGAGGGACGTAACAAGACACATAATATCATGCCAATAAACTGAATAATAAAAGCTCAACAGAAAAGTATACATGAGTAAAGGTTTCTAACCATTCTATGTGATACGCACTTTGAGGACAACGTTCTACGCAGGGGCTGTATCGGATTCACGTAAGCAAGTAATAAAGAGTGGCCAACAAGTAGCGCTCATCCGAGACACTATCGGCCGGCTAACACGTAGTGCTCATCCGAGACACTATCTCCTAAATGTGTATAAAAATAAATGTAGCCCCCAAGGGCACTTGCACTGTCGATTCTCACCAGATGAAGATTATCAGGTGGTCCCCAGATTTTAGCACTAAAGTTGACTCCGCTAAGGTGGCTACGTGGGTGACCCTACCTAACCTCCCCCTTATCTGCTTTGTCCCGACAGCTCTTAAATGCATTGCCAACTCCTTTGGGACGTACGTGGCATCGGTAGCTGAAACAAGCAACCTCACCAAAGCCCATTATGCCCAGATCTACGTTGAGCTTGATCTGACCAAAGAACCTCCCAATCACATTCTCATTGAGCTAGGCAGTCAGACGCACACCCAGCAATTAGTATACAATAACCATATTCTTTTCTGTAATCACTGTCACCTGTGAGGCCACCTCACAACACACTGCTTCCGTCTCCACCTAAAGCTCAAGAGGAATCTCGGTCGGAAGGACCACCCTGCGGGAAGGAGAATGACTCAGAATCATTAGCCACACTCTCCTTTGTTACCTTTACCCAAATCCTACATCAGATTTGAAGCCAGCCAGGACTAGCCGTCCGTGTCTCCTGGTAGAGCGATGATCCCTTACTCGCCCCGTCTCCCATCTTATGGAATAGCTTCGCTGCTCTCTCTGGCTGTGAGGAAAATTCCCTGGAGACCGCCCTCCTCGAAGGACCACCCGACCTTTCCGATTCGGAGGCAGAGCTGAAGGATCTCAGGGAGTCTCCCCTGGTATCGAGCCTCTGTCCCACAACCCCTTCAGCTACCCAACTTACGAGTAACGATTCCTCCACCGACGAAGCCCTTGCCATTTTAGGACCAGAGTAGATCCTTAGGGGACAACAGGTCCGCGCCGCAGGATACCCTCTGTCGGTAGCAGATCCACCCGAAAGCATTGAGGACATCCTCTTCATTCTCCCTACGGAACCCAGCATAGATACAACTGGAGAATTACTTGACACCGTCGCAAGCTCATCTATCCCCCTACTAGGGAACCCCATACCAAATTTGCCTAAATATTGGGTATCAAGATAAACTCTACCGCCAAAAAATCAGATCAAAAAGAAGCGCCCGAGCCAACGGGCATACGCACCAGGTCTGCAACAAAGCAGACCAAACACCACTCATCTAAGAAACATTAATGCTGAACATCTTATCCTAAAATGTTCGTGGCCTGGCTAACAAACCAACCATGAGGCATCTTTCTAGCCTCAACAAAATCCACAAGATCGATATCCTGATCATTATTGAACCTAAAATCTCTCCCAAGAAAATTAAAGCCATTAAGATGCAGTTAGGCTTTAAACTCGCTATAGCAGGCAGACATGACATCTGGATTCTCTGTTCATCGGCAGTCATAATCGGAGTCATTCAAGACTCGAGACAGGCTCTCTCGTGCTGGGTGGAGCATCCACTTTTTCCCAAGCGGGCCCTCCAGTCAGCAGTTCATGGCAGCTGTGATATTGGAGAACGCAAGCAGCTTTGGAGCGATCTTGTCGACCTTCAACGCAGCCACTGCAACTCTTCGTGGCTCTGCATCGGAGATTTTAATGCTATCACCTGCAGAGAGGAAAAAACTGGCGGTCGACCTCCCCTTCCCCCTCCCCACATAGCCATGCTGGATTTCAACAACTTCATCTTCAACGCTCATCTTCAACCCCTTCAGTTCTCTGGTAGCGCCTTCACTTGGTGTAACATGTAGGAAGGCGACCGGCGTCAATACACCCGGCTTGATAGAGCTCTTTTTAACGCCCTTTGGCATGATAAAGGTCTCTCATCTACACTCTACCATCTCAACAACATCGAATCTGATCACGCCCCTCTGCTGGTTGAAGTTAATAGCAAAGCGGTCAGGATCAAAAAAAAACTTCTGCTTCCTTCACTTCTGGACCATGCATCCCCAGTTTACGCACGTGGTTGAGGAGGCCTGGGCCAATGAGGAATCCAACGACCCACTAATTTGCGTCGCCAACAAGCTCAAGACCACGCGACAAGCTCTCTCGGTTTGGATTAAACAGGCGTTCGTGGACATTTTTCAGGCGGTCCGGATTGCCGAGGATGATGTAACTCGAGCCGAAGCTCTAGTCGTGACTGACCGATCACCGGAAGCTAGAGCGGCTCTAAACCTCACCAAAGCCATCCTCAAATTCAGGATGAAGGTTGAGACGGACTTTTAGAAACAAAAAGCGAGATTTAAATGGGACATTGAGGGGGACAAAACTCGAGCTACTTCCACGCTTGCATCAACGGTCGCAGACAGAAACTCACCCTTTATCAGATTGCTGATGACTCAGACAACATTTTCACAGACCAACGGGGCATCCAAATGGAAGCTGCCAACTTTTATACCAAATTTTTCAACAAAGAGACGGTCCACAGAGAGAACTCCCTCCTGGCTGAGATCCACCATCTTATCGACGACACAGATAACAATCAGCAGAAACTTCTTCCATTAGAGTAGGAAGTAAAAGAAGCGATTTGGGCTCTTGATGCTCATAGCGTGCCGGGCCCAGACAGATTTACGGGCATTTTCTTCAGGGTCTGCTGGGATATCATCAAAAAAGACATTCATGAGGCGGTTACGGCATTCTTCCAGGGAGCGACGGACCCTAGAGCCATTTCGAGCGCCAACATCATCCTTATCCCTAAAAAAAGATAACCCAGAGACTTTCAGGGACTTTCGGCCCATCAGCCTCTGCACCTTCTCCAACAAAATCATTTCCAAAATCATCGCATCGTGCATGTCAGATATTCTTCCCAAGATTATCTCTGAGGAGCAGAGTGGTTTCGTCAAGGGCAGAAACATTCAGGATAATATCATGCTGGCTCACGAGTTAATCACATGCATGAAACATCCGGTGAGGGGGGGAACATCGCCATCAAACTGGACATGGAGAAAGCATACGATAGACTTGACTGGCAATTCATGATCTGGGTGTTTAGGGCATTCGGATTCTTCAAAACATGGACCAATATCGTTTGGAGATCGATTAGCAACTCATGGTTCTCTACGGTGATCAACGGCCAATCGGATGGCTTCTTCAAATCCAGCCACGGAGTCAGGCAAGGAGATCCCTTATCGTCCGCCATCTTTATCATCGCAGCCGACGCTCTCAGCAGACAGCTAAATAGCATGACCAGAACCTCGAACTTTCAATATTTTCATACGGTCAGCGGGTGTCCTATCATTACCCATCTAGTCTATGCTGACGACATTCTTATCTTCTCCTCTGGGGATGTTGGGTCGGTGGAGGTGGTCCACAACTCGCTCATGAAATACTCCAGATGCTCTGGTCAGAAGGTCAACCCCACTAAGAGCATCATATACGCTCGCTACAACATCAAGAGAGAGCATGATATCAACCTATCCAACATCACCTCATTCTCAGTCGAACAACCCCCTTTCAAAGACCTGGGGTGCCCCCTCGTGTACGAGAGATCGAACGCGGCTATCTTTGATGAACTGATTACCAAGATCAGGAAAAAACTCGAGGGGTGGCATAACGCCACCTTATCACCAGGGGGCAAGATGATTATCATCAAGCACGTGCTCACCTCTATCCCTATATATACCCTGGCTGCCTGCTCCCCCCTATGAAAGTTCTAGCTTCGCTGGAAAGCATCTTTAGCGATTTCTTTTTGGGTCACAGTGACGGGCACGACAAACATCACTGGGCCAATCGGGACTCGATGGCTAAGCCCACAGAAGAAGGAGGTATGGGCTTCTATAAACTATCCCACATTGTTGATGCCTTCTCTATGAAGTTGTGGTGGAAGCTTCACACGAGTCAGAATTTTTGGGCCAAATTCATGAAAGCCAGGTAATTCAAGCATATTCACCCGACACAGGACATCTCCAATTGCCGATCATCTGCCGCCTGGAGGCAGATTCTCGTAGGGCGATCCTTCGCTGAACTGATGATCAAACTCCAACTAGGTAATGGTGAATCCCAGGCTTTCCTGGAACGGTGGACGGGAGATACCGTGCTCAATAAACGTATAGCTGCTCCGGGGAACAGCAGGATCAAGGACCTGTGGGATTTTACTAGCAATGATTAAAACTGGGGCCAGATCAGAGAGTGGGCCGGAGCTGAGGCAGAAGAGCACATCCGCAGCAAAAACATGAGACTGGATGATGAGCCTGATGCGCTGATGTGGTCGGCCGATCCTTCTGGATACTTTTCGGTGAGGTCGACTAGAAGCACGGTACGTGGCGTGGGGACGCCTGTACCTATCATCGCTGTATTTTGGCAGACCTGCATCCCTAACAAATGGTCGTTCCTTCTATGGAGAGCCTTCCGTAAGAAGTTGCATACCGACGACATCCTCAACACCATCAGGTTTAGCCTTGCATCCGCATGTACTTGTTGCTCGGAGCGTAAGAGTGAATCTATCGATCATATCTTCTGTCAGGGGGACCACGCAATTCAGGTTTGGAGGGCCCTCTCACATAGATACGGGCAGAACCAGAGGAATGGGTGTTTTAACGATCTCCTGGTTTGCTGGGCCAACGCTTCCCACGGCCATCAGATCATTGCAGCGGCGGCTACCTGGTCTTATGGAAGAATCGGAACAAGGTATGCTATGAAGGCCATCAGTACTCCGAAGTCCAGCTCATTCGGGAGTCCCTTCAACAGTGCCGAAAGATCAGAGCCATATGCTCGCATGTTTAGGAGCCATTCTGGGACGCTATCCTCTATTAGCCCCTTTTTTCTGTCTTTTTGGGTTGTATACTTTTTGGCCCGGCTGTTTGTGGCTGGTAGCTTACTTGTAAATGCTTCGGCATTTTGTGCCATTCTATGAATAAAATAGGATTTTTAATATATGTATATATATATATATATATATATGTGTGTGTGTGTGTGTGTGTGTATGTATGTATGTATGTATATACATATATATATATATTTTTTTTTGTATGTATATACATATATAACTCTTTATATATTTACTTTTATTTTTATATATATCTTCTATGCATACATACCACTACAACAATAAATATTCACAGCAACCAAATAATATCTACACACACGCACACACACACACACACACACACACACACACACACACACACACACATATATATATATATATATATATATATATATATATATATATATATATACAATCTCCATAAAACCCAAATAAATCCCAATAACATTTATTCCTAGGGTAGGGCCTACCTATATAAATATGAACACATATATTATAACATTTATTTGACAAAAATAATGTAACCAATAATAATAATATAATATTATATAATAATAACCTCAATAATATTGATAATGAAAGTAATAACAATGATAACAATAACGATAATAATACAAACTACAATAAACCAATAATAGAAGTGGTGATGGGTGAAACTGTATATTCTCACATAAATTGGTCCACAGAAAAGTCTTGTACACGTTCTAAAGTGCTATATCAAAATTAATATTGATATTATTTATATGTACAATTATTTTTAGAAAACTATTTATTTAGACAGTTTAAGGTAAGGTATGAAGTATACTTTTAATATATATCGACATGGACGTCTTTGGATACACTAGATGCCTACATGGGCTTGGGCTCAGTTCGGGTCCAGTCCGGGCTATTTGGTACAATCGGGTCTTCTACAAGTCAATAAATCTTAATAATAAATAATTAAATTATTTATAGGAGTCAAGTCGCAACTTGGCCTGGTTTTTCTAGTTAGGACATCACTATGGCTCGGCCTTCCCTACCAAGGCTAATACACTAGTCAAATCACGCTACTGCACTATTCGTACCACGATTTCTAGTCACCTTGTACTCCAATTCCTAACCATGACTAAAATTATCTACCGTAATAATTAACTAAATAATTATTTACAAAAATCTAAAAATCACCATTTAAATCAAATAAATAATAAAAAAATATTTCAAAATTTTCAGGAAGAGGAGTTACACTAGGCCATGTGGCAATGGCGAACTACGTATCCAAGTGGACTCCAGTCCAAATCGGATACGCAAAGCTGTCCTATATTAGTGTAACTACCTCTATAACATATTTATATCTCAATCCACGAACAAAATAATAAAGAATGGGGAATATGAGAACCAGCCTGCAGCCTACTAATCATATTGTCCGAAATAGACTCGAAAAGAATAATGAGTCTATAAATACTATGCTACTAAACGATCAAAACAACATGAAATAAAACATATAAACTACGAAAGAATGAATACCTGTAAGGAGTACATACACGAAATATAATGGGAGCCCATCAACAATCCAGCAAGGTTCTCTGTAGACCACGCGGCTAAATCTGGAGAGAAAACCAGGTCCTCAGTGGGATACAACAAGGTACATAATATACAAGCCAAGTGTACAACAGAGAAGATAAATATGTGAAAAGTAAATGTGACTGTAAGGATGAATCTAACATAACCAACTAGAATGCTAAAACAATTTAAAAAATATCACTCGAATACGCAGGCTGTCACGGTGTACCTCGGAGACCTAATAGGCATTCCGGCAAACTACGAAAACCCCACAGTCTGATAAGGACTGTGGCAAACTACGAAAACCTCGAAGCTCTGGAATGAGACAACGGCATACTATGTAGGAAAGTAGTCCAAGCACAAGGTGTATGTTCTTCCCTCCCATGTGACCTTGCGAATCGCATCCACGAGGCGCTCGGCCAGATCCTCTAGCTAGGATATCGAGTCTTACTAGTAAGTACAGTATAAAAATCACAAGTCATCGTCCTAGAATCAATCAAGGAATTCTGTATAGCAAGATATAAGCATGTACGAGAATCCAACAATATGAAGTAACCATGATCCTAGGGTCTGAATGTACTCCGTAACGGATTATCGCGGTAACGAAATGTGAATGTCTAATGTCGATACCCGATGGCGCTAACGTCCATTGGCATCCGAATGTGATTCGGACGCGAAGTACCGAACACGGTCCTAGGTGTTGCAAATAGATACACATAAATAATATTCAAGAATTTAATAATGTAACTGAAGTACAAGTATGGCAAGATACACTTGCCTGGCTCCGAGTGTTGAGAAGAAGAAACTGGTCCAGCGTTCAGGTCCGAAGCGTCCATAAAACCTAGAGAATAATTTATAACTAATTAAGTAATCAGTTATTTTAAGCTAATAATCTATCAGTATATAAAACTATCTAATGTTACAATTAGGACTTTTACTCGAGCACTAATTTGGGAATGAGCCAACTTTACCCTACATCTACCTTATTGATCTTTTTTTTGCTCTCAACACTCAACCATTCCTTCTATTAGTAGTAGAAGGAAAAGCACTACACCATAATATCAACAGAAGTGTTTCAGTTCTCAACTATCAGTCTTTGTAACAAGACCTCACTCTTGTGCTTATGCTGGCTTAGCCTATCATTCAGTTTATTTGTTTAAACATTATATTACCAACATATAAGCCAATCCTATACAGTTCAAATAAAAATATTCTCAGTTCGTGTGTATCCTACAAGCAGGGTTTGTGCTCCCATACTCTCGTATACCTTGGCATGGCAAGAATCTAATGGAAAGAACATGAACCCCATACTGTTATTTCCTATTACAACACTATATTATCATTCCTCAACAAAAGCCATGCACACTAGAATAATTTTCTAAGAGGACGACATAATATCACTCTATCCTCATTTGTTACATGTTTGAATCAACCTTATCATTTCCTCCATCTCCCTATGAATAACCAAAAATGTGTTGAAATCTAAATTATGTAAGGACCAATTCTTGATGTAATAGTGGTGACAGCATACTAACATATATCATCTCTTCCTCTACTTTCTAATTTCCTTTCTCTCCCACACACAATATTTTTCTCTAGTCCAACTGCTACACCATCCTATCACTGGAGAGGACCCTCACAAGTGTATATTGTTATCAGCTTATGCCTTAGTTCTCTGTGTGGCATGTGAGCCATCTCCCTCTTAGTCAAGGTATTACAATAAAATAAGAATAGAAAGCATATTGCTATATATAACATACCCAAACTCTGTCGTTCTTCATTTCCTGCGTTTACTGATGTGTCCTCATAAATCCCTAGGAAGCCTATAAACAGCAGTAAGCTTAGGTTAAAATAACCATGGAGATAGCAGATTACAACCATGGCCAGTACTTCCATATCGGGTTTCTCTACCCAAGTTCACAGACAAACCATTGCCTATTATTACCATCCTATCTATTAACAGTCTCCTCCTTATTTGTACTAATGTAGGACACACCTTGGCTATTCTCCTTCCAGTTCCTACATGTCTCCTATTTCATATCTCTTCTTATTTTTACGTACATATGTATAAGCAAGGGAATTATGTGCATGTACCAATACCATTGATTTACCCATCAACACTTGTTCTACATTCATTAGCTCTGCACATGAATCCCTACACGAGCTACCAGTTGGGAAAAGCTGGAGAGAGGCGAGAAACTCACCAGAGGAGAGAGAGGCGAGCTCGCAGAGGAAGGGAAAAACTCGGTGAGCTAATACATGTCGAGCGACCGGCGGATGGTCCACACTGCACTCCAGCCCGCGGGGGGGGAGATGTTGCAGGTTGGCACGAAGGTCGTTGCACACTGCTCGCGATATCGAGGGTTCTCGACAGGCCGGCAAAGTCGAGGCGGGGATGGTGGCCGTCGGCAAGAGGCTATATCACAACCTCAACCGGAGAACAGAGGAGGCAGAGAGCTACGTCAGGGGGCTTGCCATCGCTCGCCTGCTGCGGATTGGTCGAGGGTAGGTCACCTCCGCTGTTGAGTTGAAGACACGACAAGGAGGTGAAGGTGATGAGGATGATGAAGATGATGCAGATGGTGAAGAGGTTGCTCGGCGGCTAGGGTTTGTAGGGAATGGAGAATAGGAAGAGGAGTATATAAATAGGAGAAGGGAAGAAAAAACGGATGGTCAGATTGAGAAGGTCGCAGGCGTGCTCTTGCATCGACTGCAACTCGCAGTGACAGCGCTGAGAGCGCAGAGGAGAAGAAGTACAGTGCAACATTTAAATTTAAACGGGTTTTAGGTTAGGTTATCGAATTAATGCCTGTTAGTGACCTACCAGAGTGTCTTAATGAAGGGACTGTTGGAGTGGGTGGGGTTCCCAACCTATGTGGAGAAGACCCCGGAGTGCGACGAGCGCCGTTCGTGTGTCAAAGACGCTCGGGGAGGAAGCGGGGCTGCTAATAGAGCTACAGGGAGCTGCTGGAAGCAGGGGGGCCGAGTTCGGGCCGAACTCTGCCCCAGGCAGAGTTCTGGCCGAACTCTGCCTCCCCATTCCAGAATGTGGTCGGCCAGTACTGGTTGCCCGACACAGAGTTCTGGCTGAACTCTGTGTCGTCGGGGGCTGAAGCAGATTTTAGGGTGACTTTTCACCACTGGATCTAATCCAACGGTCCAGGTTGGTTGCGGGATTGGGGAGTTAAGTTAGGATTTCCAAACCCTAATTCATAACGTAACGTAACACAACTTGGAGAAAGAAGGAGACAAGAGTGCCATTGCAACTTCGGAGAAGAAGACGAAGGATTGAAGGTCGCTATTCGAAGGAGATCGTGTTCGGGTAATATCTACTCGTCGTTCTCGCTCTTCGTAGCCTTGTAATCATTGTTGTTATTTCTGAGTGTTGTGGGGATCCGATTTGGATCGGAAGGAGTTTATAGAGGGTGTAATTCTTCTATTCCATTAGTGGAGGCTTCTCAGGATTGGACTCTGATCGTCCCATAGTTTTTTTCCGCAAGGGTTTTCCACGTCAAAAATTTTCTGTGTCTGCGTAGATTGTTTTGTGTGATTGTTTTTGGGTTCGTGCGTTGTATTGCTCGGTCCTCTCGCAGGTACTCTCCGGTTTGGGGAAAGGTTTCCACGTTTCTTTCCCAACAGAGTGGTATCAGAGCCAGGTTCTATAATTCAGAAGGAGTGTCAGTAGTTGACAGAGAAACCAGAGAGGAGAGATGGACGCGAAGTCGGTGCACAAGGTGAATCTTAATGGCACAAACTATCATTATTGGCGGAGTAAGATGAAGGATTTGCTATTTGTCAAGAAGCTGCATCTACCCGTGTTTGCATCCGAGAAGCCCAGTGATAAATCCGAGGAGGACTGGACATTCGAGCACATACAGGTATGTGGGTACATACGGCAGTTTGTTGATGAGAACGTGTACAACCACGTTGCCAATATTGAGCACGCGAAGACGTTGTGGGATAAGCTGGAATCCTTGTATGCGAAGAAGACCGGGGTAAACAAATTGTTCCGGATCCGAACGATGATGGGTCTGCGGTACAAGGATGGGGCGTCTATTTCGGATCACTTGAGTGAGTTCCAGGGCGTGGTTGACCAGCTATCTTCTATGGGAGTCAAGTTCGACGACGAAGTTCTGGGACTGTGGCTGCTGTGTACATTGCCAGACTCGTGGGAGACCGTACGAGTATCTATGATCGCTTCTGCTCCAGAGGGCGTGGTCAGTCTGGAGTTTGCCAAGAGCGGGGTGTTGAATGAAGAGATGCGGAGACGTTCTCAGGGCACTTCATCCACATTCCACCACTCAGAGGTACTTATTTCAAAGAGCCGCGGAAGGGGCAAAAACAGGGGTCCAGGTGGTGGCAAAGACAAGAGCAGGGGGAAGTCCAAAGGTCGGTACGAGGACTCAGAGTGTTACCATTATGGTAAGAAGGGCCATATCAAGCGGAATTGTTTCGCTTGGAAGAGAGAGAAGAAGGGCGACAAGGGAAAGCAAGAAGAGAACACTACAGCGGCGGCCTCGATGCACGGAGACGATGTGATCATCGTAGGTGATGAGGTCATTACTAACCTTGCCTGCGATGACAATTCTTGGCTGGTGGACTCAGGGACTTCAGCACATGTATCTCACAACAGGGCACTGTTTGCCACTTACACGACAGGCGACTGTGGCGTGTTGAAGATGGGCAACGGAGATGTGTCAAAGGCGGTTGTCGTTGGAGATGTGCATTTGAGAACGAAGACGGGTGTGGTTCTTGTTCTCAAGGATGTTTGTCATGTCCCTGATATCCGTTTCAACCTGGTGTCGGTTGGAAGGTTGGATGATGAGGGATTCTTCGGTCTCTTCGGGAATAGTCAGTGGAAGCTTTCCAAGGGTTCGATGGTGATTGCCAGAAGAAGCAAGAAGTCTGGTCTCTACTATATGGAAGGGAGCGCACAGGGGGCACAGGAGGTGAACGCAGTTAGTGATGCGTCTACCGAGTTGTGGCACAGGCGGCTCGGCCATATCAGTGAGAAGGGGATGAGCTACTTGGTGAACAGGAAGGTGATTCCGGGGCTCAAGTCTACAAAGTTGGAGAAGTGCACGCACTGTTTAGCTGGAAAGCAAAATAGGGTGTCTTTCCAAAGTCACCCAAGTTCGAGGAAGCCGGCGTTGCTCGAGTTGATTCACTCGGATGTCTGCGGTCCTATGAAGGTAAAATCTCTTGGTGGTGCTTCTTACTTTATAACCTTTATTGATGACTGTTCCACGAAGGTTTGGGTCTATACCTTAAAGACCAAGGATCAGGTGCTGTCTACTTTCAAAGAGTTTCAGACCTTTATTGAAAGGGAGACGGGCAAGAAGTTGTTGTGTGTTCGGTCCGACAATGGCGGCGAATACATCGGTCCCTTTGATGTGTATTACAGAGAGCAAGGGATACGACACCAGAAGACTCCGCCCAAGACACCTCAGCTCAATGGTGTAGCGGAGTGCATGAACAGGACATTGATGGAGAGGGTGCGGTGTTTGCTGTCAGAAGCAAACTTACCGGGCAGTTATTGGGGTGAGGCTCTTCTCACAGCTGCTTATGTTATTAATTTGTCTCCTAGTGCTCCTTTGCAGGGTGATATGCCTGATAAAGTATGGTACGGCAAAGAGCCGTCATACAATCACCTGCGAGCGTTTGGTTGTAAGGCCTTCGTGCATGTACCGAAGGACGAGAGGACCAAACTTGAGCCGAAGATGAGGCGATGCGTCTTTATCGGCTACGGTCGGAATGAGTTTGGCTATAGACTCTACGACCCAGTAGAAGGAAAGCTCTACAGAAGCAGGGACGTAGTGTTCGTCGAGGATCAGACCATGACCAACACTCAGGATTCCGAGATGCCTTCTGAGGCTGAGGAATTGCCTGAGTTAGAGTCATTTCGCTTCGAGCAGTTTCCAGAGGATATCGCAGAGGATCCAGTTATGGGGGAGCCAGTACATGGAGTTGCTCACAACCTTGATCTTCAGTCTGCTGATGGTGGTCAGGGTGTCCCTCAGGAGGATGAGCATGCCGGAGAGGCAGTTCCTGAAGGGGAGGAGGCTGTCGGTATACAGCCAGCACCAGTGGCTCCACTGAGAAGGAGCGACAGTGATCGTCGACCATCTACGAGATACTCACCGGATGAGTATGTGCTATTGACTGACGGGAGAGAGCCTGAAAGTTTTGCAGAGGCTATGGAAGACGAACACAGACAGGAGTGGATGGAGGCTATGCAGGAGGAGATGAGTTCCTTGCACACCAATTCTACTTATGATCTGGTACGGTTGCCAAAGGACAAAAAGGCTTTGAAGAATCGATGGTTGTTCAGAGTTAAGCAGATGGAAGATGCTACTCGCCCTCGATACAAAGCGAGGCTGGTAGTCAAAGGCTACGGTCAGCAGAAAGGCGTGGATTATGATGAGATCTTTTCGCCTGTTATCAAGCATTCGTCTATTCGGGTGGTGCTAGCATTAGCAGCCAGTCTCGACTTGGAGGTCGAGCAGATGGATGTGAAGACGGCATTCCTCCATGGTGATCTTGAGGAGGAGTTGTACATGGAGCAGCCGGGGGGATTCTGTGAGAAGGGCAAGTCATATTTGGTCTGCCGGTTGAGGAAGAGCTTGTATGGTCTGAAGCAGGCTCCGAGGCAGTGGTACAGGAAGTTCGAGTCGTTTATGGGGGAGCATGGTTATGCACGGACGACATCGGACCATTATGCATTTGTGAGGTATTTTGTCGAGAATGATTTTATTATTTTATTGCTCTATGTAGATGATATGCTATTAGTGGGTCGGAATGCCACTAGGATAGCGGAACTGAAGCGCCAACTGGGCGCGGCCTTCTCTATGAAGGATTTGGGCACAGCGAAGACTATTCTTGGGATGGAGATCAGCCGAGAGAGAGAGTCCAAGCTGCTACACTTGTCCCAAACGAAGTACATTCATCGGGTACTTCAGCGTTTCGGGATGGACGGGTCGAAGAAAGTGAGTTCCTCCCTCGCGGCTCACTTTAAGCTCACTGAGGAGCAGTGTCCATCTACCGAGGACGAAAAGAAAGATATAGAGCGGGTTCCATATGCTTCAGCTGTGGGGAGCCTGATGTATGCCATGGTGTGTACGAGGCCAGATATTGCTCATGCAGTTGGTACGGTTAGCAGGTATCTTTCAAATCCTGGAAGGGTACATTGGAGTGCGGTCAAGTGGATTCTACGATATCTTCAGGGCACTGCTGGTTGGAGACTTTCCTTTGGTGGTGACGAGCCGAAGCTGGTTGGGTATACCGACGCTGATATGGCTGGAGATGTAGATACGAGGCGATCGACTTCAGGCTACGTGATGATGTTTGCGGGAGGAGCAGTGTCATGGCAGTCGCGGTTGCAGAAGTGTGTTGCCTTGTCGACGACAGAGGCAGAGTACATTGCGGCGACGGAGGCTTGCAAGGGAGCTGTTGTGGATGAAGAAGCTGTTGCAGGAAATGGGACTGAAGTAAGAGTAGTATACTTTGCTTTGCGACAGTCAGAGTGCTATCCACCTTGTGAAGAATCAGACGTTTCATAGCCGGTCCAAGCACATCGAGACTCGGTATCATTGGATACGGGATATGGTTGAGAAGAAGGACGCGGAGCTTGAGAAGGTTCATACAGATGACAACGGAGCTGATATGTTCACGAAGATTCTACCAAGGGGGAAGTTTTAGTACTGTAGGCAGATCATCGGGATGACGATATCCTCCCCATAGTTGTGAAGGAGAAGATTTGTTGGAATGGGTGGGGTTCCCAACCTATGTGGAGAAGACCCCGGAGTGCGACCAGCGCCGTTCGTGTGTCGAAGAAGCTCGGGGAGGAAGCGGGGCTGCTGATAGAGCTACAGGGAGCTGCTGGAAGTAGGGGGGCCGAGTTCTGGCCGAACTCTGCCCCAGGCAGAGTTCTGGCCGAACTCTGCCTCCCCATTCCAGAATGTGGTCGGCCAGTGCTGGTTGCCCAACACAGAGTTCTAGCCGAACTCTGTGTCGTCGGGGGCTGAAGCAGATTTTAGGATGACTTTTCACCACTGGATCTAATCCAGCGGTCTAGGTTGGTTGCGGGATTGGGGAGTTAAGTTGGGATTTCCAAACCCTAATTCATAACGCAACGTAACACAACTTAGAGAGAGAAGGAGGCAAGAGTGCCATTGCAACTTCGGAGAAGAAGACGGAGGATTGAAGGTCGCTATTCGAAGGAGATCGTGTTCGGGTAATATCTACTCGTCGTTCTCGCTCTTCGTAGTCTTGTAATTATTGTTCTTATTTCTGAGTGTTGTGGGGATCCGATTTGGATCGAGAGGAGTTTGTAGAGGGTGTAATTCTTCTATTCCATTAGTGGAGGCTTCTCAGGGTTGGACTCCGATCGTCCCGTGGTTTTTTCCCGCAAGGGTTTTCCACGTCAAAAATTCTCTGTGTCCGCGTGGATTGTTTTGTGTGATTGTTTTTGGGTTCGTACGTTGTATTGCTCGGTCCTCTCGCAGGTACTCTCCGGTTTGGGGAAAGGTTTTCGCGTTTTTTTCCCAACAGGGACTTGAGGGGAGCAGCTGCTCTCCTCTCGGGTTGGGCCCAAAAGTTGCTAGTGGTTTAAGAAGAGTAAAGAAAAAGGGTTTGATTATAAGCCCAATATAGAACCCAAATTCTATTTTTTTTAAAACATTACCAATTAATTTGGAAATTTTTTATTTATACAACATATCTTATTCCTTTCGAATATAACATATGAGAGCAACTATATTCTCTAATTCCCTTTCATAATTATAACTAAAAGAATGCTAAAAATTATATAAATGCCCATGTATAGGCCTATACCCTATGAATAGGAATGACTACATAAATATAAATGACCATAGATAAAATTTATATACTAACTAAACTATATATATATATATATATATATATATATATATATATAATATATATATATATATATATATAATATATATATATATATATATATATATATATATATATATATATCAGTAAGAAAAAAAAATCTTATTAAAAATATATATCAGTAAGAATTACCAACTCTGAATTAGTAACGTTGGCATATAAATGATCTTATTAAAAATAAAAGTATAAAAATAATTGGGGCACTACGTCGTCTGGACAAATCTTAATTATATAACTTCCGACTAAAGATACAAAACTAATAAAGCTACTATGTTAAACCCTTTGTCCAAAGATTCACCCCCTTCACCAACCTCAAGTAAGAAGAATAATGTAATGCCACGTCCCGCTCAGTCAATCGGAGGAATCAAAATGTTGATGGCGTTCGGACTTAGCCATACAACGGCTGTTCGAAGACCCGCTCGGTCGAGGCGACTCCTCGCTCAGGTGGGTGGCTTCAGTGAACTTGCCTCAGTTTGGCCTTCGCACTAATAAAATAAAAGTTTTCAACTGCACAAGTAGGCTTGATAATAAAAGAGACATCCACATAGCTAAGGGAATAATCCTAACTTTGGTCGATTGAGTTAGAACATGAAAAACGTCCAGCGGTCGGCTTAGAAAGTTGCACGATGGCTTTCAAAATGACACTCGGTCCTTCGTCCCGTGGCTTGGGAGAAGAAAAGTCGGTCTTCGCCAGAAAGTTATGAATTAGCCTAAGTCATAGGCGTCGCCCGCATAAATTCTTAATAAAGCATGCACGATCCCATCATCCAAGGCTTAGCCTAGCCTCTGCTCGTCCCACGGGTTAAGCTGCGTTGCACGATTTGTGACATAAGTCTAGACACCCAAAGAACTTGGTTGTTCAAGTCGAACGCGTGCACGGCACGTTTCTACAATACAAGGCTTGGCATAGCCCTTGCTCGTCCTGCTGGTTAAGTGGTTGCACGATTAAGTTAGGCAAGAGTTTTGTTGCTCTATCAAAGTCATAGCAGGCACTGTTCCATGTTTTCTACGGTTGTCAAGTCGCATAGTCCCACGATCCCAAAGCTCGTCATATAAAGTATGACTTGAGCGATAGGGTCACATAGAAAACAAGTTGGTTTAAGGCACGAGCCACGGTAGATTCAAGGGTAAGTATGCCACGGTTAAAGAACACATGTTTGGTCCAAGTTAAGCTGGAAGACTACGCAATAGTCGTTCCTTGTGTTTTAAAAGGATAAAAGGTTCACACGACTGGTTGTCGCCGAGATTGGTTCCGCTACTTGGGAGTCTCGATAGAAAGTTACTTTCACGCGACTAGTTGTTGCCGAGATCGGTCCCGCTACTTGGGAGTCTCGATAGACATATGAAAAGTACGGTCATGAATAAGGAAGGACATGGTAAATCGAGTTGAGTCTTGCATGGTAATTGGACAACTTGTCGACAAGGATGATTTTTGTAACTACCACTTTTCTAAAATAAGAATAATTTTGAACTTTTGTAAAATTGATCATGTTAGTTATAGAATAATAGATTTAAATCATGATAATGACTAATTGGTGAATTTTAGATTATTTTTATAATATTTAAGTGATGTGTTGTGATTGTGTCATATGCTAGTAAAACCTTAAAACTACTTAGCCTAGAGACTAACCATAGCCATGGAGACCTAAATAATGTTATTAGATTAGCTAATTACCACTTTCTAGCCTAAGAATATTTTGGTCATTTGTGACATTTGAATTAATTTGAATTTTGATTAATTAATAATGTGCTAATTAATGTGTTAGGCCTTAACCTAGAATTGCCCTAATCTAGATATTGAGCATGAGCCTAGATATTTGATTAGTAGCTTCCAACTAAATGACAAGGTTAGTAATATCTAGATATTAAGCCTAAGGAGATATTTCAGCTAGAAACCCTAAATTACTTTGGGCCTTTGCTAGAAAGCCTTGATTTCAACCTAAAGGAAGCCCTTAAACATAATTGAACCTAACCCCAGGCTACCCTTGGTCGGCCACAAGACACCCCACCCCCTATATAACATTATGTTAGACCCCCTTGCCTCTTTCATTACACACTTCAAACCATAATTTATATTCTTCCCCAAATTTGCCCCCTTTCATCAAATCAACTCCAAATTGAGCCTAATCAATTGCAATACACTCTTCTAGTGTAGAGAAGGTCTCTAGTAGCTAGCTAGCAAGAACTGGAAGTAATTTGGCCATAGGAATTGGTGTGTGATTATTTCAAGTGTATTTACATTGAGATTTCAACTCTCAATAGGTAATGGTATCACGCCCCAAAACCAGAATACTGGCAAGTGGGCACGGACAAGGCCAGCTACGTGATACCAAAGTACGCCAGTACTCTAAATCACGTATAAGCTGTCAAGATATGGGGGTTACTTCTATAAGCAAACAGTTGATCCTAGGTCAAGCAATCGTAGGTATCTCAATCACAGACAATTATACAAAGTACAAGGAGTATGATCATCAGATATACAATAGTAAAGCATCCCAAACCATTTATACATGGATGATCATGAAGCTAGCCATACCAAAATAGAGAACTAGCAAGGGTAATAGTCATACATAATAAGCTCTAGCTATAGTCTAGAATACGCACATCATGTTTAGGCCCGTAGGCTAAATATCAAGGACCAAAATACGAGCTAAACACGTGCTCGAAGGCTAAACGCCACAAAAGAATAATGTACACATCAAGTGGGAGAATAATGTCACCCCAAGTTTTCAAAAACAGGGGTATTTTGGTCATTTTCCATTTTAGAATAATTTTGGAAATTTATTTTATTATTTATGATATTGTTTTGGGGTTATTTGAGTCGGGTTCGAATTTTAACTCAATCCGACTTGTATCGGAGACCCGGGGTAGCTTTGACTCTAGTGGGACCCATTTATTAGTTAGACATGGCCCACATGATAATATTTAAGTTAGTATGGTTAGATTAAATATTCATGACTAAGTTGGGTTGATTAGAGACTCAAACTAGTCTATTTTAGCCCCAAACCAAAACCTAATTTAAGTTGAACCAATAGGAGCTAGAGGGGGGCATTTTGGACTTTACCAAAATAGGACACCTAGTCCATATGGCCGGCCATGAAGGGAGGGGGGATGAGTCACCTCATTTTGTTCTTAGCCACAATTTCTCTCTCTTGTTGTTCTTCTCCAAATTTGAGAAGAGCCTCCATTGATTTTACCCCCAAATCAATCCATTCCTCCATCCAATCTTCTTTATTTCTTCTCTACTCTAGCAAGAGAAGGTGCTAGACAAGTTTGGGAGGAGTTTGCATTGGTTCGTGTCCATTTGGAGATCCCTTCGTGTCGGTGCCGTATCAGAAGGAGTTCTTTGAGATTTACCTCCCGGAAGGAAAAATCTAGCCTCTAAATCGAACTCTCATGCATTTAGGAATGTTTTAAACCCATAGATATTACCCTCATGGTTGTGTCTCCATTTGTGTCCATTTTGTGTCCATTTGGAGATATTTAGGAGTGTCCTCGATGTGTTGTTGTGTCCATGTGGGAAACCCCCAATATTGGACACACTTGTGTTTGTCTTATGTTTGAATGATTTAAATACATGTTTTAATTTCAGATTTTTATATGTTAGAGATGTGTTATTGCTTGTCTTTACATTTTCTTTCATGTATCATATTGTATCATAATATATATTCATGTGTATATATATTATATTAAGTGTCTATATTTTTTTTAGTGTCTATATATATATATATATATATATATATATATATATATATATATATATATATATATATATATATAAGTGATAAGCAATAAGCATAAGCAGCAGGAAAAAGCAGCATAAGCAGCAAGCAGCTTGTGGCAGCAGCAGCATAAGCAGCAGCAGTAAGAAGCAGCAGCTTATGGCAGCAGATTTAGTCCTTTTAGCCTTTAGTTTTAACCCATTTAACCCCCTTTTCCTTTAGCAACTTAATGCCTACTTGTATGCCCTTATATTGATCTTATATATGACTCATATTTTATCCTTTACAAGGTATTCCCAATACCTTGCCCCAATACAAAGGCAACCCCTCCTAATCTTGGTTGACTGACCTAGGCTTCTTTGGGTAGCTGGACACTAACCTATCTAGATATTACCAACCAAGTTACTTTATTACATCATATATCCTACTCAGTTCTACATTCAGTACTTTTCTCACCATGTTATGATATTCAGTACTCACATCCTGTTATATATTTCCTGTTGATTTTATCTTATATTTCATTATGATTGTCTCTTATAGAATTTTTCAATTCATATGGAACTGCTGTTAGTATTTTGTACTTGCTCATTTTCCTGACAAGATACCATTGATATATTACAGATGATTCTAAGGTAGACTGCTCGACCTACTATGGGGTCGGGGCAGATGGAGACTTAGGCCAGTACTGTGACCTGGTAGTTGAGCCACTAGACTTTGTACACCTGTACTAGTATAGCTTAGTTAGGTTTGCCTGGACTGCGATCCAGCTAGTATTTTCAGACTGTAGTATTTTATATTATATTTTGTGACTCTGTGATGTTGTTTATATATCTGAGCTATGTTGGATCTTGAACTCATTTCCTGTTTTCACTTCTATCATATATCCATTCCGTGCTATCTATCTTAGTTTTATCTTGTGATTGAGTTATGCCATATTATATTCCTCCGTGCGGAGATGATAGGTATCCTTATACTGTTAGTTGTAGTATTTACAAATGACCTATATAGCGTTCTACCGTCGATTCTGCAGCGTAGGCTGGACGTAACCACGTACTTGTGCCCCTACCTTGGGTGCGGGTCGTGACACATTTTTGTGGGGGCCCATGAAGGTCTGTGTCGTAATTAGTGCGATCTCGTAATGGTGCTCGACTTAGAGTACTAATTACGAACCTGCGATTAGGACATAGGATCTAGGATATGATAGGAGTTACTCAATCACATTTTAGGAAATTTCTGATCTTTTGATTATCATGACAACTCTTTTGCATTTGAATTTAATTGTCCTTCTTTGATATCCCTATCATGTGCCATATTGATTTTCTTGTTTCAATCTATCCTCAGGATGACGATTACTCGCTCTCAGGCAGCAGGACCTAGTACTATTTCAGAGAGGCCCGATCCGGTAGGACCTCCACCTCTGGCTGCGAGAGCTGCAGTTGAGGGAGCTGCCACCTCAGTTCCTACCATTCAGACGGGAGTAGCAGCGACAGTTCCAGAAGGTCTTCCACCTCCAGCTGTAGGACCGTCCATAGTCATTTCTGAGACTCTTCCACCGCCGCCTCCACTACCGACTGATGTACAGCAGATGATGGCCCTTCTACAGCAGATGTTGCAGACTCAGAGGGCCCAGGCCGAGGCACAGTAGCATCAGGCTGACGTGTCTCATCGCCAGACAGAGGGGTTACTGTAGAGCATAGAGAACTCCTACCAGCTGGCGATGGCAGCAGTAGAGAGGGTAGTCTCGGGTACAGTTCAGGGTACCCCAGTTCAGCAGCAGCAGGGTCAGGGAAGGCCTGGCACATGTCTAGATTTTAGGAAGATGAACCCAAGGAACTTCAAGGGTACCGAGGGTATCCTGTACGCAGATGACTGGTTGAAGGATGTCCAGTGGAGCCTGGAGTTCGCAGTGGTCCCGAAAGGGCTTTGAATGACGTCTGCGGCGAGTCAGTTTTTCGACATCGCTTTGACATGGTTTCACACGGATCCTCGTACATCGGTGAGGGGTTTGACCTGGAAGAACTTCAGGCGGCTCTTTAAGGAGAAGTTCTACCCCGACGTGGTTCTGACAGCTCTAGAGGCCCAGTTCGTCAGATTGGTGCAGGGGAACTCGTCAGTGGACGAGTATGCAGCAGAGTTCTTCTGTTTGAGTAGGTTTGCACCAGATATGATCCAAAATAAGGGATATAAGGCTCGCAAGTTTCGGAGGGGACTTATTCATGTGGTTCATACTCGTACTTTCGGGCGACACGATACGACCTTCGAGCAGATACTAATAAAGGCACAGATCACAGAGGAGGACTTCGGCCTCAAGCCGAAGAGGGGCAGCGATATTCTTGGTACAAGTTCTAGTGCAGGGCCGACGAAGCTCCCTCACTTTCAGCAGAGGCTATTTCAATAGTAACCTCAGTTACAGATTATCACGACCCGCTGTAACACCCAATTTTTCAGAAGAGGGTAATTTTGAAATTTTGTAATTTTAGTCTTTTAATAATGATATTTAAATCATGATATGATTTTTGGTGATTTTTAATCATTTAAAACTATTTTAAATTATGACTTATAATTTTGGTGTTTTGATAGGGTAACCTTGGAGACTGGTTGACTTAGAGCCTAGCCATATGATTAGAGTATTTTATTTATCATTTCTAGTTTGAGGGTATTTTTGTCATTTTTTGGGTTATTTGAATTTATTAGAATTTATTTGAATTTATGGGAATTTTTAGGATTTATTTTGGAATTGTTTGAATGAAGGTTGACTAGGTTGACTTTGACTAGCTTTGACTTGGTAGGCCTACCCAAGCTGTAGGTGTAGCTAACCCTAGTTTTGTTGGACTTGGTTAGAGCATGCAACCCTAGTTAGACTAGAGTTAACCTATGGTTTAGTCATTAAACACAAGTTGGAATAGTTAAGTCATAAGCCATGACTTATGGTTGAACCATTAAATAACAACTTAGCCATAGAAGCCCAAAGCCCATTAGCTAATGTAAAACCCTAGCCTAATACAGCCATGGCCAGCCACATAGGGATTCCCCCTCTATTTAATGACTCCTAGGAATTAGGGCTAGCCTCCATTAGGAATTTTGTAAAGTTTTAGAAAGAGGTAAGTCTCCATCTTCAATAAATCATAGAAAATCCATTTCAACTCCTTTTTCCTCCAAACCAATTTCTATAGATTCTAATTTTTCTATTCTTGTTGTTTATGTAAGGATATTTCAGAGTTTGGGCAATTTGAAGGAATTTGGTGGCTTGAGGAACCATTTTCATTTGGGGATTTTGAGCCTTTGCACATCAATAGGTAAATCCTAATTTACACCATGTAATTACTATTTTATCACATTTCTAGGATGCCCTAGGCCTACCCTAGCTGTAGGACTAGGTAACCCTAGAATTTGAGTCCATTACGTGTCCGTATTGGACACATATCAACCCATATTTATAGGTGTTTGACGAAATACCCCAAAGGGCATTTCGACCTGATTTTAGGATTGTATTTGAATAGAAAAATAGGGTTTGATCTCGCTTACATATTTCTTGTGTTCTGAGTCGTGTTTGGTGTCGTGTCGTGTCGCCACAGACATGGTGAGGACTCTGAGTAACATAATTTTGGACAGACGCATATGATTATCAAATTGTATCTTGAGAAGGTTTTTAAACATATCATCTCTATCGTACCATTCTATCGTTATAAATTGTACTCCATCATCAAATAACTTAGGAATAGGAGTAAGAGTAACTTTAGTTGTTATTATTAAACCTTTAACCCTGGATCCTAAGTGTTTAGTTCAATTTGCAGTTTTAAATGGTAATGTTTGAGCCGTATACATTGTTGTGTGTAGGTATATAAGTTAGGTTTCATACTCTTGCATGTTAGGTTGTGGTTGTGGTAAACATTGAGTTGGTTTTGATGTACGAATTTCTCCAAATTTTGAAAACTGAATACATGTTAACATTTTTTTACATTGCTTTCAAATGTGTAGTTCAATTTCAGATCTAATATGTAATGTTGAGCTAAACTGAATGATTGAACCCTTCATCTCAAGTTTTAACCCATGTACACTTGACACTCTACACTAATGTTCACAACTGCCATGTAAACCTAACCCTTCACCTCTATGTTATGTTCACATAGCTATATATATATATATATATATATATATATATATATATATATATATATATATATGTTATGTTCACATAGCTATATATATATATATATATATATATATATATAGTTCTGTATACATGTTATAATGTATGTAGATGTATAATTAAATCTTTACCTCTCTATACATATAGAGATACATATATATATATATATATGGTTAGCCATGCATGTTATGAGTAAATAGCTTGTGCCTTGTAGACTGCTTAACCAATATACCATGAATAGTGTAACTTGATAGCTATGGTTGAAATCCAAATCCTCCTATACACTTTTATGCATATTTCACACACACAAACCATATGACCTTACATAATGTTAGCTTTTCCCTCTCTAACACTCTCTCTTTCTATATATATTATATTGTGATTGGATTCAATGCTATTGACTTTCGTTCCTTAAACTTTTGGTTCTAATTTTCTTAAATAGTACCCCTTTTTAGATGATTAGTAGTTAACTTATTTTATTTTTGATAATTACCAGTTTTCAGATAGGATAGTAGACTGCCTTACAGCCTTAATGATTGTTGTGTTTTTATCCTTTCCAGTATGGCACCCATGACCCGAGCCCGTCACCTGAGAGCAGCTGCAGCTATTGAGAGTGTGCCTCCACCTCCTATTGTTCAGGAGGTAGTGATCCCTCTATCTGATCAGGGGGTGGTGGCACCTCCTACCATTGAGGAGATGGTGGTAGCCTCGCCAGAGAGTCTTCCTTCATCTTCTGTCGTTCAGGAGGGAGCTGCAGATTTGCCTAAGACCGAGAGCCTTTCCCTACCCCTTGTGAGGGTACTACATACTGTACCACCCGGAGGTTTGTTACTCGACGCAGCCCAGGTGTTTGGATATTTCCAAGAAAGGCTGTTGGAGTCACAGAGAGTTCATGATAAGGCCATGAGGGAGCAAATCCAGAGGTTGCTACGTCTGCGGGACTCTGTGCTTCCAGGAGGAGAGCCTAGCTCCAAGAGGGCGAGGAGCAGTACCCAGTCCTACCCAGAGTTTGAGGAGTACCCATATATCCAACCTATATCATCATACCCAGCCCAGTTTCCTGTCCAGCAGAGGCCAGCTGAGCCAGAGCCTATCTGTGCCTACTGTAAGAAGTCTGGGCACAAGTGGAACTCCTGTAGAAAGAGACTAGGATTGTGCCTATTCTGTGGGTCAGCTGCACACTGGGTGCAGCACTGTCCTGATATACCTGCCCCAACCAGGGTCCTGCTTCCAGGAGGGAGTTCTAGTTCTCAAACCTAGCTGGAGGTGAGTTTTGACCTAACCTTAGTATCCCTTTTTGAGAATATTTGATGCATCTCTTGCTTGTATGTTTTGATATCTTGTGATTGCCTAGTACTGTAGCATAGTTGGTGTAACTAAATGAGATCCCAGACTGATAATACATGCCATGACCCCATAGGTTACACTTTTCAACTAAGTGATTTAAATAGGTATCTGAGACTATGATTGCTGGGGGCTTAACCTAGAAGGGGTGCGATTACCTTAAATTTCGAGGACGAAATTTTTATAAGGTGGGTAGGATTGTAACACCCAGTTTTTCAGAAGAGGGTAATTTTGAAATTTTGTAATTTTAGTCTTTTAATAATGATATTTAAATCATGATATGATTTTTTGTGATTTTTAATCATTTAAAACTATTTTAAATCATGACTTATAATTTTGGTGTTTTGATAGGGTAACCTTGGAGACTGGTTGACTTAGAGCCTAGCCATGTGATTAGGGTATTTTGTTTATCATTTCTAGTTTGAGGGTATTTTTGTCATTTTTGGGGTTATTTGAATTTATTTGAATTTATTTGAATTTATTGGGATTTTTAGGATTTATTTTGGAATCGTTTGAATGAAGGTTGACTAGGTTGACTTTGACTAGCTTTGACTTGGTAGGCCTACCCTAGCTGTAGGTGTAGCTAACCCTAGTTGTGTTGGACTTGGTTAGGGCATGCAACCCTAGTTAGACTAGAGTTAACCTATGGTTTAGTCATTAAACACAAGTTGGAATAGTTAAGTCATAAGCCATGACTTATGGTTGAACCATTAAATAGCAACTTAGCCATAGAAGCCCAAATCCCATTAGCTAATGTAAAACCCTAGCCCAATCTAGCCATGGCCAGCCACATAGGGATTCCCCCTCTATTTAATGACTCCTAGGAATTAGGGCTAGCCTCCATTAGGAATTTTATAAAGTTTTAGAAAGAGGTAAGTCTCCATCTTCAATAAATCATAGAAAATCCATTTCAACTCCTTTTTCCTCCAAACCAATTGGTATAGATTCTAATTTTTCTATTCTTGCTGTTTATGTAAGGATATTTCAGAGTTTGGGCAATTTGAAGGAATTTGGTGGCTTCAGGAACCATTTTTATTTGAAGATTTTGAGCCTTTGCACATCAATAGGTAAATCCTAATTTACACCATGTAATTACTATTTTATTGCATTTCTAGGATTCCCTAGGCCTACCCTAGCTGTAAGACTAGCTAACCCTAGAATTTGAGTCCATTACGTGTCCGTATCGGACACGTATCAATCCATGTTTATAGGTGTTTGACGAAATGCCCCAAAGGGCATTTTGACCTGATTTTAGGATTGTATTTGAATAAAAAAATAGGGTTTGATCTCGCTTACGTGTTTCTTGTGTTCTGAGTCGTGTTTGGTGTCGCGTCGTGTCGCCACAGATACGTGGACACGCGGTCGCACACGCGCGCGCGGGCAGGTGGCTTGCCCTGCTTCTCGGGGCTGTTTGCTCTGTGCACACGCCACTTTGACACACAAAATTTGACACACATGTTGTGTCCATGACTGACACGAGGTTCCTCGAGTTGCACGAGCCCTCGTGTCGTGTCGGATACGAAATTACGTGTGCACGAGTGTGCACTGTGTGCATGTATCAGTGTAGTTTTGTTCCCTATTTTGTTACAGTTTTAAATGATTTTAACTGTGTTTAATTTGCTAATTAGATCCTAATTATGATGTATTAACTATATTAGATTTGGTTTACATGTTAGTTTAGGTTTTGTGGGAATTTGGTTCGGATTGGGTTAATTCATGAAACACTGATACACAGGTTGACTGATACTGTTCTTTCTAATTTCCTAAGCAATTAAGCCCCTGTTTAGTAATGGTTTTCTCTGATTTAATGTTCCCACATGATTGTTATTATTTGTAAGTGAAGTATTTCATTTAAAATAGGCTTTTGGATTTGTGATTTGAAATTAGGCATGTTGGTTCAATTCGAATGGTTAACTGTAATTGCACTCATTCCTATTCCTGAGATGATTCACTGTTCTCTTTTACATTGTTCACTGATTTCCTTTTCCATTTGAAATTGCTGTAAACCAAACTAAGATTATGTTTCCCTATCACTGATATGGTACACAGGTCACTGCTACACAAACGTATTCAATGTGTTCCTTGTTTTTCCTAGAAACACTAAGTTCACTGTTAAACTGAGAATGGTTTTCTAAAACCTGAGAATGAAAGCTTCTCAAACCTTAACTGAATCCCCTTCCTATATTTTTTAACTGTATTTCATGTTGGGATCCATTCCTACATAACTGTAGTTAAACTGATTAATTATCTGATTGTTCCAAAGTCTGGGAATTGATTCCCTTCCCCGTTCTGAAATTTAGAAATGTATTCCTATTATTCCTTTTCCTAAAAGCCTGAGATACTGAATTCTTCCCTTTCGAAATACTGAACTGAAATAGGTTGGTTTTGTTTTAATAGATGTTTTCATTGTCAAATGTTTTCCACATAACATTGTTTATGTTTAGCTTAAAGTTTACATTCGAAATTGGTTTGTTTGTAAAGGATTTTGACAATGTGTGGGATCCAGAAACTATGAACTGTGGAATAGGTTTCCTGTCAACTTGTATATTCTTCCTAAAGCTGAGCATGATTTCCTGTAAACCTGTGAATTAGTGAACTGATTTCCTTTTCTTTTAACTGAGATTTTGTTGAAATCAGTAATATGATTTCCTGAGATTGTGTTGATGTATAAACTGAATTGAGTTCACTGAGAATTGATTTTGGGTTGGCTTGTGAAAACTAGGTTTCCCTAAATGTTAGAATCTGAATTTGGTTGTAAGTAAACTGTCATGGTTTAATTAAAATCTGAGATTTGATGTGGTTTCATTCCTACAATTTTCTGAGAACTGTCATGGTTTGAACTCAAATCTGAGTTCATGTGTTTTCCTGAGATTGAATGCCTTATAACTTGAGGACTTGCATGTTGTTTCCTGCATTCACTGTTCACAAATCCTGCACACCCTTTACTGCCATATACACACAATTCACTCACACACACCCTCACACCCTCATGCCATTCTCACACATACACATCTCTAACACACACATGCCTATGACACATAAAACCAAATTCCTGTGCACTCTTGACACACACACACATTTTCCTATCACTCTAACACACAGTCCACTCACACTTGCCACCCTCTCATGACTTCACACACACACACACCCCTTTAGACACACACACATATCCCATAGTTCCCCTCACTATGTATATATAATCTAAAAATATTGTATATAGCAATAAAATGAATGCAAGTTATATATAATGTAATATATCTAATTTGTATGGGTATCTAATATATAGAGTATGTTATGTATATATATAGGCAGCATATATATTATAATATGTGTGTGTGATATTATATATATATTATATATGTATGAATGGTATACATATAGGTAGCCTTGTGTATAAATATATGTATGTGTTATGTGATCTCCATGTGTAGGCCTAGATGCAATATAGGTTGTGTGATGTTGGGTTTGATTTGTGTTGTATAGGTTGTGTATGGACTTGGTGTACTAGCATAGGCTAGTTTAACCTTGATTAGACTAGTATAGACTTATTTAGGCCTAGAATGACTTGTTTGACCTAGTTTAGATTTGTTGGACCTAGTTTGACCATAGTTGACCTAGTTTGACTTCTAGGGTTGACCAGAGTTGACCAATAGTTGACTTTGGTCTAGGTTGACTTTGGTCTAGGTTGACCTAGATTCATATAGAATGCGTTGAATTGCATCTTGATATCATTTTAGACTTGTTGTGACTTGTGCTGTTCTGATTAGGAGCCAGACACCTCTCCTCGGACAGTACATTTCATCCGGACACTCAGATACAGGCGAGTACATTCTCTGATTATTTTACATCCTGCTTAGAATTATTTTCCTGTATTAAATTACTTTACTTGATACTGTCACGTTGGTCACACGGATTAGTACTATATAGATCCCTTCTTGAGATGTTATCCCTTCAGGGAGCATCGGGTACTACATGTTCTGTGTGTTTCACTTACATGGCGTATCACTATGCTTCTTTGGTTTATTGATCACTTGTGACATATACTCTTATGATCACAGAGTCTTCTTTGAATCCTTATCCCATTTATTGGGTTTTCCAGAATCCCCATTTATGGGACTTTCATGTATCACCCTTCGGGGGCCTTTGCATGGAATCATAACATAACCTGGCTGGATCCTTGTGTATTGATTGGGGGTACGGGAGAGTATAAATAGTCATGTAAACAATTCCAAAGTAGAATATCCATGTACGCCTCTTTAGTATAGCCATGTGCAAATCAAGCCGTTCACATGTCGACTTTGTACTCTAAATCACTAGTCACTGGTAGCTCTCTACTTATAGTAGATATTCTATTACAGTTCTCTCTCTGTTTACATACTGCATTTCCTTTAGTATCTATATCTTACTTTACTGCATGATTATATTTTCTTACCTGCTATGAACTGTTGAGATGTACTGTGCTCGCTCCTGTCCTGACTGGACCTGTTGAAAATATTACAGAGGACGAGGAGGAGGCCTGTGTGGATACCTTCTACGGGACAGCTCTAGCTGAGGACATTACCCTATTGCCTAGACTAGCTTAGTTAGGCCTTATCTTACTTATGTTGTCTTGAGACTAGTAGTTAGACTTTATTTCTGTCTTTGAGATCTGGGTTGTATATTCTTTCATATTCAGTAGCTGAGACCTTGTACTCTGGATACCTGCTGAGATGTTATCTTAGACTTTCTGATCATCTGTATTTTCTTGAGTTCTATATCATATCGTGCTTTCTTCTTCCTTAGTTGTGATTGAGTTTACTTCTTCTATGTCACCCCCATTCGGGGAGTATAAACTGCTTAGCTTTATATTGTTAGATGTTGTGACCTAGGACAGCGTTCTACCGCCAACACTGCGGCGTAGGCTGGGCGTTGTTACGTTCTCGTACCCTCATAGTGGGTGCGGGTCGTAACACCCGCACCCAGTGTAAGGATACAAGTGCGTAATCACGCCCAGCCTACGCCGCAGAATCGGCGGTAGAACGTTGTTCTAGGTCACTATCTAAACTAACTCACGCAATTGTATAATGTACTTGTCTTAAAACTCAACTCCGAACGGAGGGCAAGTACACAAATAATATAACTCAATCACAGTCTAAGCATGATAGGATGTCACAGAATTCTATAACTAAAAGAAAACAATAAAAAATACTAAAAGATAATAACTCAAAATAAGACAACTCTCAAATATTACAATTCAAGTTCCAGTAGAGAAATCTAAAACAGTCTACTAAACTAGTCTCCCGATCACTCCTGAGAGTCGGGGCCAAAGGTAGTTAATCTCTCTCCAAATCCATTGTGAGTAGGGCATACATCCTCAGGACTATCATCTGTAATATTTCAACAGGTCCAGTCAGGACAGGAACGAATACATCTCATCAAGTAAATCTAAGTAAATGAAGAAAACTATAAAACAATTATAAACAATTTTATTGATGAAGCATGGGAATTCGAGACAGTTTAAGATGTAAAACTATAGTAAAAGAACGAGATAGGGTGATTCTTATAATGGTTCTTGTGATGATTCTAGTAAAGATTCTTGTGGTGATTCTAGTAAAGATTCTAGACAATACACACAGTGTGTTTTAAAATACTGAGATCGACATGTAAACGGCTAGGGGTAATCCGGCACATCACACACTGGCCAAGTGTGGGACGGCTATCGTTCTTGTATAATTCACAGGGAGGTGGTTCGAGTATTTAGGAATTTTTATATGTCTACTCAAGTATTTTTCCGCCCGACAAATATGAATGAATCCATAACACGACACGTAAATCGAAAATAAATCTAGCCAGAACATGAAGGTGCTTATAGGTGATTCTTGTAATGATTCTTGCAATAGAGGCTAGACAAGTAAGGTATGTGTGTCGTATACATGGATTCCAGAAAAATATCAATTCATGTTTATAACCGAGAATCAAATAGAATTGACTAAAACTGAAATATAGAATTCGACAAGTACATGAAAGAACTTTCAGAGAATGTACTCGCCTGACAATTCGAGCTGCTGATGAGGATGTATAACTGAACTGGAGTGATATAAACCTATTTAAAGTATACACATGTCACAACCAAGTCTACAATATCAAAGGAAATAGCTACAATACAAGACTACATGCTTCTAGGTTCCTTTTGGTCAAAGTCAACCCTCGGTCAACTCTGGTCAAACCTGGTCAATGCTGGTCAAACCTGGTCAAACCTGGTCAAACGTTGGTCAACTAGTCCGTTTACTAATTTCTAGGTCATACACAAAATTTTAGGTCATTCGGAGTTCCTTTGAGTCGATTTGGATCAAGTTTGACCCAAAGTTGACTTTTGTCAACTTGGTCAACATGTCGGCCAATTCGTCCGAACTAGGCTCCTAACGACGAACCTAATCTGTCCAAACACTTCCTATAGTCATATCACAAGAATTTATTACATCATCTTTATTTATACTTACATCACAATTTATATAGATACATATATATAGACATACACAAATATATATATATATATATATATACACATATATATAAATTAGGAAAGGGAACATAATTTATGAGTGAACAATGATGTTGGCGCTACTGGTAGAGGTCTAAATCTGAGCAACAGAATAATATGAGACTATAAGAGTAATTTATGCATAGTATATTACAATCTACAGCAAAACATATATATAATATATATATATATATATATATATATATATATATATATATATATATATATATATATATATATATATATATTTACATATAGGCACATATCCATTTATAGGTATATACCCAATATGAAAGCCAACAAGGTTGTACTCGAACCTGGAGTAAGTTCCCAGGTCTAAAATCAGAGTCTCGACCCTCACAAATACACATTTCAAAATTAAGCATTTAAAGAATTATATCTATATATATACATAAATATATATATAAATATACATTAATAGGTAAAATACCATATACGCCTAAAAATAGGTAGCAAATATGAATCAACCCCGAGAGTTGATTCCCATAAGTCCCAAATAGTGACCAAGTACCAAATACTCAAAAATTATAGCCATTAAACTAAGAAAACAAAATATCATATAAATCCCAAATTTCTAATTCAATAAAAACTCGATTTTTCACAAAAAGACTCAAAATGCAAAATACTCATAATTAACCCGCAAAACTTGGCAAATAGGTCGGTCTCGACACGTGGGACATGCTCGGGTACTCCCGGAGTCGAAACCGTGTCCATGTCGTGTCCGGAGAATGCGTATCAAAAAAACCGATTTCGCGTGTCAAAGAGGGTGTTATCGCTCGATTGTGCGTCACACGCACAACGAGAAGCCTCGTGCTCGTGCACACGACTAGGTAGGGTCACGGGGTAGGTCTAGGATATGTCGACACGACACGAAGTCGCAGCGACGCGATACAGCAGCTCGCGCAACAGCGCATGGCCTGCGCGCGCGCGTGCGTGCATGCTCGTGCACGTGTTTCGTCGCTCGTGGCTCGTGCGTCGGGCCACGCCACGACTCGGGATCGATTCCCTGGGTAGTCTAGGTATAGGGCTACATGTTCCAACTCCTGGTACGGGTCTTCGACGCTCCGTGTTCGCGTACGAAGGCCGTGTCAGCGGTGAATTTTAGCCTGAGTGCACAGTTCAGCCGACCAGTGCACGCGCGATTTCTCCGCGCTCGCTCAATGAAACGTCGTGAAATTTTACAGGCATGTGGGCAGAGGTTGCCCTATGTGTTCGTAAAACTTCACATAAGATGGAGCTCTGTGCGTCGAGTTATGACGCACAGACTGCAGGGCGTGCATGGGACCGTGCACGGGATCTCGTGCACGCGTGTCCGTGTCCGTTCGGATGCCGAAATCGTGTCGATTTCCTATCCGTCTTCACGAAAGTTGTTACAAATCATATAAGGAAGGATTTTTGTGAAAACAGAATAAAAAATTAACACATTTCAATTCTAAGTGGTATTTTGCCGAACACGTGCAACGTGAGACCGATACGTGTCTGATACCGCTATCAAACGAAACCAAAATCCTACAAAACTTCATACACAGATCAAGGGTGCCTATATGGATGCAAATATGAAAGAAAATTCAGAATAACCATGGCAGAGAAGGGTTTACCTATTGAGTGTCGAGAATCCAACAAACTGAACTCCTCGAACGACGTGTCGGTCGATTCCCCTCAAACAAATGCCTCCGCCTCCTCTTCAGTAATACTCCAACAAATCCTTCTCTCTTAGAAGAGTGTAACGGAGTTCGTTTGGGGAGAAACGGACTCCGGATGAAGAAACTAGGATTTTTGGAGGAGGAGAGTTATTAGGGTTTCACTTGTGGAGGCTATGCTTCACAAATGAATGAGAGAGGGGGCACTGCTGTGGCCGGCCAGGTGGGGGGTTTCTAGGGTTAGGGTTTCACTTGGGCCAACTCCATTTCAAGTAAAATAAGGCCCAAGTCACAAAGGCTCAAAAAGGCTACATGCAAAAAGGCTTAAAATCATTCAAAAGCCTTCTAAATTGGACCCAAGCCCTAGATAAATTCTAATAGGTAAAAAAATAAATTCTAAGACATGGTTAGGCTCCTATACATGGTCCACTAAGGTTAAACCAGTTGCTAGCACAACGCAAGTCAAAATATCTAGAAATCACAAAATGGCCAAAATGGCTAAAAAGGCTAAAATGACTAAAAATTCATTTAAAACATTCTAAAATAACTAATTAATTCTAAATTAATTCCTACAAGGTCATATTAATTCTAATTATTATTATTAGGCTTCTAGTCAATGTTGGCTAAGTTAAACCCATTTATGCTACACAAACATCAAACGAAACCACCTATGATTACATGAATTCAATAAATTAATAAATAACATAATAATTACAAAATGACCAAAATATCCCTAAATTAAAAATATGGTGGTTACAAATCTACCCCCCTTAGAAAAATTTTGTCCTCGAAATTTAAGTCGGTCGTACTCCTTCTAGGTCAACCACCCACAATCAAAGTCTCTAAGCAATTTCCAATTTGAAGAATAACATATAGAGTCATGGTCAACCATAGCCGTTGAAGGTCTCATCTAGATGGACTAGTCATATTAGATCAAAACAGTCCCATGGTAGCAACATGCAAGCAATATCGGGTGTTCTGCTAGAAAGATAAGGAAGCAGCAAATCATTAAGGTGTAGGACAGTCTACCATCCTATATTAAACTGGTAAAGACAACTAGAAATTAATTATGAAGGGTTACCATTCCAAAGATGATCAAAATTAAAAGTTTAAGGCACGAGTGTCAATAGCATTTAAATCCAATAACATAATATATAAAAGAAGATTTAGTCCCGGCGCGATCTAAGTTGATCAATTCCAGGATAAATCGAAGTTTGGGCAAGATGGAGAACGAGGCAATTGAAGTCTGAGCACGAGTATCCAAGATTTGATATCTATGTCACAATTGAATTAATTCAATTGAATAAGACCCAAATATTGGATGATAAGGAGGATGACCCGATCGACTGGTCACGATCAAAAGAATTAGAATTTAAAGGATGATGCAAGGATATAGAAATAAGTCAATTTTCTCCTTTGGATAGGGAAACTAAACGTGATACCTTGGGTTGATCTATCAAGTATAGTGCCTTTTCTTTTTGAAATATGTGAAAGGCAAAAAACAATAAAGAGTTCAAAGACGATGCTATTAAGTACAATACGTGGTTCATAGGCGATGGAAATAATTCAAAAGAGAATTGCCAAAATTGTCGTGGATGAGACTCTAGAGCAAATTTAACTATGTCTTCCTCCACGTAGAATAATATAAGAAAAGCGAACCAAAGTGCAATAGGTTGATCAGACCATCATGCACCGGTTCTGATTAGACAATATGTTAGTAGGTGCCAGCCTCTAATAAAATATGTCATGATCAAGCTCGAAAAAGATAAGCTTGCAAAACTGGTGCTAAATTAGCAACATAAGATAGACAAAATATAAGTAAGGATAATGATGAAGGAAGTTAATAATCTAAGATCCTTTAAACATCAAGGAGTGAGGGTGAATCAAAACAAGAGGAAAAGGATTTTCAAATCGAAGTTCATAATGAGATTCTCAAGGGTCGTCCAGGAATCTCTCAAGGAATTCTAAGTGTGATTGAGTATCCTCTAATTCTAACACCTTATTTCCTATACTCTATAGCAGGCTCGTAGCAGTGCAACTAAGTCGCCGTACTACCACGATATCGCACTAATGCGAATCTCGACCTGCATGGGCCACCACTAAAAATGTGTCACGACCCACACCTAGTGTAAGGGTACAAGTGCGTAATCACGCCCAGCCTATACCACAGAATCGACGGTAAAATACTGTTCTAGGTCACTATCTAAACTATCTCACGCAATTGTATAATGTACTTGTCTTAAAACTCAACCCCGAACGGAGGGCAAGTACAGAAATAATATAACTCAATCACAGTCTAAGCATGATAGGATGTCACAGAATTTTATAACTAAAAGAAAACAATAAAAAATACTAAAAGATAATAACTCAAAACAACTCAAAATAAGACAACTCTCAAATTTTTACAATTCAAGTTCCAGTAGAGAAATCTAAAACAGTCTACTAAACTAGTCTCCCGATCACTCCTGAGTCGGGGCCAAAGGTAGCTAATCTCTCTCCAAATCCATAGTGAGTAGGGCATACATCCTCAGGACTAATATCTATAATATTTCAACATGTGCAGTCAGGACAAGAACGAATACATCTCATCAAGTAAATCCAAGTAAATGACGAAAACTATAAAATAATTATAAACAATTTTATTGATGAAGCATGGGAATTCGAGACAGTTTAAGATGTAAAACTATAGTAAAAGAACAAGGAAAGTAAAAGCTGTGAAACAGAATATCATGTCAATGAAGACAGTAAATAAAAGCTAGCTGGACTAGAATAATGTGATATGAGTCCAGTGGTACAATATATGTCAAGTGTGATTCCATTCAATGATCCAAGTAGGGTGATTCTTATAATAGTTCTTGTGATGATTCTAGTAAAGATTCTTGTGGTGATTTTAGTAAAGATTCTAGACAATACTCACAGTGTATTTTAAAATACTGAGATCGACATGTAAACGGCTAGGGGTAATCCGGCACATCACACACTGGCCAAGTGTGGGACGGCTATTGTTCTTGTATAATTCACAGGGAGGTGGTTCGAGTATGTAGGAATGTTTACATGTCTACTCAAGTATTTCCTCGCCCGACAAATATGAATGAATCTATAACACGACACGTAAATCGAGAATAAATCTAGCCAGAACATGAAGGTGCTTGTAGGTGATTCTTGTAATGATTCTTGTAATAGAGGCTAGACAAGTAAGGTATGTGTGTCGTATACATGGATTCCAGAAAAATATCAATTTATGTTTGTAACCGAGAATTAAATAGAATTGACTAAAACTGAAATATAGAATTCGACAAGTAAATGAAAGAACTTTCAGAGAATGTACTCACCTGACAATTCGAGCTGCTGATGAGGATGTATAACTGAACTGGAGTGACATAAACCTATTTAAAGTATCCACATGTCACAACCAAGTAAACAATATCAAAGAAAATAGCTACAATGCAAGACTACATGCTTCTAGGTCCCTTTTGGTCAAAGTCGACCCTCGGTCAACTCTGGTCAAACCTGGTCAATGCTGGTCAAACATTGGTCAACTAGTCTGTTTACTAATTTCTAGGTCATACACAAAATTTTAGGTCATTCGGAGTTCCTTTGAGTCGATTTGGATCAAGTTTGACCCAAAGTTGACTTTTGTCAACTTGGTCAACTTATCGGCCAATTTGACTGAACTAGGATCCTAACGACGAACCTAATCTGTCCAAACACTTCCTATAGTCATATCACAAGAATTTATTACATCATCTATATTTATACTTACATCACAATTTATATAGATACATATATATAGACATACACAAATATATATATATATATATTTTTTTTATATATATATATATATATATATATATATATATTTTATATATATATATATATATATATATATATATATATATATATATATATGTATATATATATATATATATATATATATATATATATATGTATATATATATATATATATATATATATATATATATATATATATATATATATATATATATATATTTTATATACACATATATATAAATTAGGAAAGGGAACATGTTTTGTGAGTGAACAATGATGTTGGGGCTACTGGTAGAGGTCTAAATCTGAGCAACAGAATAATATGAGACTATAAGAGTAATTTATGCATAATATATTACAATCTATAGCAAAACATATAATATATATATATATATATTTACATATAGGCACATATCCATTTATAGGTATATACCCAATATGAAAGCCAACAAGGTCGTAATCGAACCTGGAGTAAGTTCCCAGGTCTGAAATCAGAGTCTCGACCCTCACAAATACACATTTCGAAATTAAGCATTTAAAGAATTATATCTATATATATACATAAATATATATCTATATACATTAATAGGTAAAATACCATATACGCCTAAAAATAGGTCGAAAATATGAATCAACCCCGAGAGTTGATTACCACAAGTCCCAAATAGTGACCAAGTACCAAATACTCAGAAATTATAGCCATTAAACTCATAAAACAAAATATCATATAAATCCCAAATTTCTAATTCAATGAAAACCAAATTTTTTTCAAAAAGACTCAAAACGCAAAATACTCAGAATTAACCCGCGAAACTTGGTAAATACGTCGGTCTCGACACGTGGGACATGCTCGGGTACTCTCAGAGTCGAAACCGTGTCCGTGTCGTGTCCAGAGAATGTGTATCAGAAAATCGATTTCGTGTGTCAAAGAGGGTGTTCTCGCTCGATTGCGCGTCAAACGCACAACGAGAAGCCTCGTGCTCGTGCATATGGCTAGGTAGGGTCATGAGGTAGGTCTATGACATGTCGACATGACACGTAGTCATAGCGATGCGACACAGCAGCTCGCGCAACAGCGCATGGCCTGTGCGCGCGCGCGTGCGTGCATGCTCGTGCACGCGGTTCGTCGCTCGTGGCTCGCGCGTCGGGCCACGCCACGACTCGGGATCGAGTCCCTGGGTAGTCTAGGTATAGGGCTATGTGTTCCAACTCCTGGTACGGGTCCTCGATGCTTCGTGTTCGCGTACGAAGGCCGTGTCAGCGACGAATTTTAGCCCGAGTGCACAGTTCAGTCGACCAGTGCACGCGCGATTTCTCCGCGCTCGCTCAATGAAATATCATGAAATTTTACGGGCATGTGGGAAGAGGTTGTCCCTATGTGCTCGTAAAATTTCACGCAAGACGGAGCTCTGTGCGTCGAGTTATGATACACAGACTGCAGGGCATGTATGGGATCGTGCACGGGATCTCGTGCACGCGTGTCCGTATCCGTTCGGATGCCGAAATCGTGTCGATTTCCGATCCGTCTTCACAAAAGTTGTTACAAATCATATAAGGAAGGATTGCGTGAAAAAAGAATCCAAAATTAACACTTTTCAATTCTAAGTGGCATTTTGCCGAACACTTGCAACGTAAGACCGATACATGTCCGATACCGCTATCAAACGAAACCAAAATCCTACAAAACTGCATATACAGATCAAGGGTGCCTATATGAATGCAAATATGAAAGAAAATTCAGAATAACCATGGTAGAGAAGGGTTTACCTATTGAGTGTCGAGAATCCAATAAACGAAACTCCTCGAACGACGTGTCGGTCGATTCCCCTTAAACAAATGCCTCCGCCTCCTCTTCAGTAATACTCCAGCAAATCCTTCTCTCCTAGACGAGTGTAACGAAGTTCGTTTGGGGAAAAACGGACTCTGGATAAAGAAACTAGGATTTTTGGAGGAGGGGAGCTATTAGGGTTTCACTTGTGGAGGCTATGCTTCACAAATGAATGAGAGAGGGGGCACTGCTGTGGCCGGCCAGGTAGGAGTTTTCTAGGGTTAGGATTTCACTTGGGCCAACTCCCTTTCAAGTAAAATAAGGCCCAAGTCACAAAGGCTCAAAATGGCTACATGCAAAAAAGCTTAAAATTATTCAAAAGCCTTCTAAATTGGACCCAAGCCCTAAATAAATTCTAATAGGTGAAAAAATAAATTCTAAGACATGGTTAGGCACCTATACATGGTCCACTAAGGTTAAACCAGTTGCTAGCACAACGCAAGTCAAAATATCTAAAAAATCACAAAATTGCCAAAATGGCTAAAAAGGCTAAAATGACTAAAAATTCATTTAAAACATTCTAAAATAACTAATTAATTATAAAATAATTCCTACAATGTCATATTAATTCTAATTATTATTATTAGGCTTCTAGTCAATGTTGGCTAAGTTAAACCCATTTATGCTACACAAACATCAAACGAAACCACCTATCATTACATGAATTCAATAAATTAATAAATAACATAATAATTACAAAATGACCAAAATATCCCTAAATTAAAAATGTGGTGGTTACACAGATTCAGCAGGCGCCCGCACGTGTCCACCAGCAGCCAGGACAAGGCCAGAGGTAGACTACTCCGTACGACTTCTGTGGGAAGCCGGGACACAGTCGAGAGACCTGTAGGAAGAGGTTGGGCGTATGTCTATACTGTGGAGCGTCCGACCACCAGCTGAGGGATTGCCCAGGTCGTAGAGTCCGAGGAGGCCAGGACAGAGTACAGCAGGCTAGAGGACCAGCAGCTCAGCAGAGAGGTCCTCCACTTCAGACCCAGTAGCAGCACTTCGTATAGGACCAGAAGGGAGCACCTGTGGGCAGGGTATTCGCCTTGACAGCAGAGGAGACAGAGCCAGTGGGTGATGTTGTGGCAGGTCACGTTCTCCTTGATTCTTTCCCTGCTTTTACCTTATTTGATTCTAGTATTGTGCACAGTTTTGTGTATGTTTCCTTTGCTCTAAGACACAACATTATTACTGAGTATATGGGTAGGACTTGCAAGATATTGATCGGGGGAGGCATTATCCTAGTTAATAATATCTGTAAGGGGCGGAGAGTTACATTGGGAGACCAGGATTTGAGTGCGTGCTTGCTCATAATGCCCCTTCCGAGGTATGATATGGTACTCGAAATAGATTGGTTGAGCAGGCGCCATGCTACTGTAGATTGTAGAGGAGGTAGGGTTCTGCTTAGGCCGCCAGAAGAGCCAGAGTTTGTGTTTGCCAGGGGAGCAGCTGAGCCGATAGATGGGTTCTGTGCAGCTTTGCTGGCGGGGCAGACATTGTCGCCTCCATTGATAGCTGATTTCATGGATGTCTTTCCCGAGGAGTTGTCCGAAATGCCACCAGATAGAGACGTTGAGTTCTCTATAGACTTAGTGCCGGATGCTGAGCCTATTTCATAGCACGTCTATAGGGTCAACAACAGTGAGTTGGCAGAGCTGAAGAAGCAAGTCGATGAGCTGCAGGACAAGGAATTTATCAGATCCAGTTCATTACCTTGGGGCACACCAGTTCTGTTTGTACCAAAGAAGGATGGTACGGTACGCATGTGTATCGATTACAGAGCGCTCAACAACCTCACTATCAAGAACAAGTACCCATTGCCGAGGATTGACGACTTGTTCGATCAATTGAGCGGCACGAAGGTGTTTTCAAAGATAGACCTGAGGTCCGGTTATCATCAGCGAAAGGTGAAGCGGGAAGATGTTTCGAAGATGGCTTTTCGGACTCGGTACGGCCAGTACGAGTTCACTGTCATGCCATTTGGGTTGACCAACGCCCCAACAGTGTTCATGAACTTGATGAACAAGGTATTCTATCAGTACCTTGACAAGTTCATGGTGGTCTTCATAGATGACATCTACTCAAAGACGCCGAAAGAGCACGAGGAGCATCTGAGGATTGTGCTCGAGACTCTGAGGAAGGAGCAGTTGTACGGAAAGCTTTCGAAGTACGAGTTCTTCCTGGACCAGGTCGAGTTCTTGGGTCATGTTGTGACCGAGCACGGGATCTCAGTGGACCAGAAGAAGATTGCAGCAGTGGAGTCTTGGTCTACACCCAGTTCAGTTGCCGAGATTCGGAGCTTTCTGGGTTCGGCTGGCTATTATCGGAAGTTCGTCCAGGACTTCTCGCGGATTACAGAACCGATGACTAGACTCACCAGAAAGGACGTGGAGTTCGTCTGGACTGATGACTAGACTCACCAGAAAGGACGTTAAGAAGAGGTTATCCGATCTTGACCTTTCCATCTGGGTCCGGTGGTTTCTCGATCTACAGCGATGCTTCTGGCAGGGGTTTGGATTGTGTTCTTCAGCAGCACGAGAAGGTGATTGCCTATGTATCTAGGCAGTTACGTCCTCATGAGAAGAACTATCCGACTCACGATCTGGAGTTGGCCGCTGTTATCTTTGCCTTGAAGTTGTAGAAACACTACTTGTATGGAGAGCGGGTTAAGATCTTCACTGATAACAAGAGCTTGAAGTACGTGTTCACTCAGAAGGAGCTGAATATGTGGCAGAGACGGTGGCTCGAGCTGATGAAGGACTTCGATATTGCCTTGCAGTACCATCCAGGAAAGGCCAACGTAGTTACAGATGCCTTGAACAGGTATCCAGTAGCTATATATCTGATGATAGATCGTCATCGTTTGGCTGACCTGGACAGTTTGGGTATCGAGGTGATTGTTCCGGCATAGAGATACAGATGTGGGGTTTACAGATTCAGTCTGAGTTGATGGACAGAGTCATATCAGCACAGTATGATGATATTGCCCTGAGGAGCATCAGAGAGTAGGTGCGGGCAGGGTTGCTCGACGATTTCTCTATTGCCGAAGATGGGTCGTTGAGGCACGGTGCTAGATTATGCGTTCCGAGTGGAGAGCTTCGGGAGGAGGTTCTTCAGGAGGCTCATCGCTCTCAGCACTCTATGTATCCTGGGGCTAACAGGACGTACAAAGATCTGAGGAAGCACGTCTGGTGGTACGGCATGAAGCACAAGGTAGCTCAGTTTGTATCTTGCTGCTTGGTATGTCAGTAGGTGAAGGCCGAGAGACAGAGGCCTGGTGGGTTGCTACAGCCACTACCCATTCCTGAGTGGAAGTGGAAGCACATCACCATGGACTTTGTGTCCGGACTTCCACGATCTCCTGGAGGGAAAGACGCGATTTGGGTCATAGTTGATAGATTGACCAAATCGGCCCACTTCTTGCCTTTCAAGTTGGGGTTGTCTATGGAGAGGCTGGCAGAGCTGTACGTTCATCAGATTGTGAGATTGCACAGAGTTCTGGTGAGCATAGTATCAGATCGGGATAGTCGTTTCACTTCCTACTTCTGGAGGAGTTTGTAGATTAGTTTGGGCACCTCGCTCAAGTTTAGTACCGCTTATCATCTTCAGACAGACGGAAAGTCGGAGAGGACTATCCAGACTTTGGGGGATATGCTTTGCACGTGTGTGCTTGATCTCGGGGGTTCTTGGGAGGATCATCTTCACCTGGTAAAGTTTGCTTACAACAACAGCTATCAGGCCAGTATAGAGATGTCGCCATTCGAAGCTCTATACGGACGGAGATGTCGTACTCCCTTGTCATGGGACGATGTCGGCGAGAGAGTGCTGCTTGGACCAGAGATGGTAGTGGATGCAGCTGAGAAGGTCAGGTTGATTAGAGACAGACTTCGGGTGGCTCAGGATAGGCAGCGACATTGGGCTGATAGCCACCGGAGACCGTTAGAGTTTGAGGTTAGTTTCAATTCCTGTTTGTGTTGCTTGTGATTATTTGTTTGGCTTGTGTTATGAGTTTTGTTTTATGTCTAGGCTGGTGCTTTGGTGTTCTTGAGGATTTCTCCGATACGGGGCACAATTCGCTTTGGCGGAGGCGGGAAGCTTAGTCCGCGCTACATCGAACCTTTTACTATCCTTGAGAGGGTCGGTGCAGTAGCTTATCGACTAGACTTGCCACCTACGCTCGAGGGGGTGCACAACGTGTTCCATGTGTCGCAGCTGAGGCGGTACGTGGCAGACCCCAGCCATGTATTGGACCATTCAGTGATCGAGGTGGGGCTTATCTCCGGAACCAGGTTATACCCTTAGTTCGTGTTGTATGGAGGCATCACTCTCCAGGTGAGTCTACCTGGGAGAGAGAGGACGACATGCGAGAGCGTTTTCCTTATCTCTTCGAGCCCTGAGGTATTATTCTTTGTTTTTGCATGTGATTTTTGTGATTATTTTGTTTTAATTTTGAGGAAAAAAAATTTTTAAGGCGGATAGATTTGTCACCCCCAGTTTTCAAGAATAGGGTATTTTGGTCATTTTCTACTTAAAATAATTTTGGAAATTTATTTTATTATTTATGATATTATTTTGGGGTTATTTGAGTCGGGTTCGAATTTTAACTCAATCCGACTTGTATCGAAGACCCGGGGTAGCTTTGACTCTAGTGGGACCCATTCATTAGTTAGACATGGCCTACATGACAATGTTTAAGTTAGTATAGTTAGACTAAATATTCATGACTAAGTTGGGTTGATTAGAGACTCAAACTAGTCTATTTTAGCCTCAAACCAAAACCTAATTTAAGTTGAACCAATAGGAGCTAGAGGGGGGCATTTTGGACTTTACCAAAATGGGACACCTAGCCCATATGGCCGGCCATGAAGGGAGGGGGATGAGTCACCTTATTTTTTTCTTAGCCACAATTTCTCTCTCTTGTTGTTCTTCCCCAAATTTGAGAAGAGCCTCCATTGATTTCACCCCCAAATCAATCCATTACTCCATCCAATCTTCTTCATTTCTTCTCTACTCTAGCAAGAGAAGGTGCTAGCCAAGTTTGGGAGAAGTTTGCTTTAGTTCGTGTCTATTTGGAGATCCCTTCATGTCGGTGCCGTATCGGAAGGAGTTCTTTGAGATTTCACCTCCCGGAAGGTAAAATCTACCCTCTAAATCGAACTCTCATGCATTTAGGAATGTTTTAAACCCATAGGAATCACCCCCATGGTTGTGTCTCCATTTGTGTCCATTTTGTGTCCATTTGGAGATATTTAGGAGTGTCCTCGATGTGTTGTTGTGTCCATGTGGAAAACCCCCAATATTGGACACAATTGTGTTTGTCTTATGTTTGAATGGTTTAAATACATGTTTTAATTTCAGATTTTTATATGTTAGAGATATGTTATTGCTTGTCTTTACATTTTCTTTCATGTATCATATTGTATCAAAATATATATTCATGTGTATATATATTATATTAAGTGTGTATATATATATATATATATATATATATATATATATATATATATATATATATATATATATATATATATATATATATATAAGTGAAAAAAAAAAATATATATATATATATATATATAAGTAAGTGATAAGCAAAAAGCATAAGCAGCAGGAAAAAGCAGCATAAGCAGCAACAGCATAAGCAGCAAGCAGCTTGCGGCAAGCAGCAGCATAAGCAGCAACAGTAATCAGCTGCATAAGCAGCAGCTTATGGCAGCAGATTTAGTCCTTTTTGTAACGCCCCAGTCCCAAAATATGTAGGACTAGAAACGTATCATGCCAGCTGTCTACATACGAAATATACTCCAATATATGGATATCTCGTATGTACATATAAGCTATAAAATATAGTAACCATGAAACTAATCTCATCCACAAACCAATATATCATAAAATCAACTTATTAAAGTTATTTGTTCAAATGTTGGGCGGAGACAAAGTCCACTACCAACTATCTCAAAATAAAATGTACAAGAAATGAATCTATAAAATATCAAACGAACCAAGCGCAGCTCTCTTCGAAGGAAGGGAGAAGATCACGTCCTTGGCTAGAACACCTGCAGTAAATCATGAAAGCATACACCTGGAGAGATAACCAGGTCCTCAGAGGGACGTAACAAGATACAGGAAGAACATGCCAAGTAACTGCATAAGTAAAAAAATAATATAAACTACAACACAACAGGGTACCTAACCATCAAGTAATAAAGAGTGGCCGTCAAGTAGCGCTCATCCGAGACACTATCGGTCGGGCAGCAAGTAGCGCTCATCCGAGTCACTATCACCCATAAATGTATAAAAAAAATAAATGTAGCCCCTACGCTAGTAGCTGTCCCCTCCCCCCAATGATAGTATATATGTGTTATAACCACGACACACAAACACGTGTCATTTTCACCACAGTGTTTTATAATAGATAACTGTCAAGTCTTCTAACATGCATCTATTGACAGTTATTCCTATGCATGCGCACGGGGGATCAGCCCACACGCAAGTGACCTCTATATGATACTCACAATTCTCACACACAACTCGTGTACAATCGTAACAAGTCAATGAGATACACTAAATTTGACGGTAGTCCCTTAACTCTAGGTCCACATGCAAGAAATTAAATAACTGAAATAAAGTACAGAAAATATACGATAATTACATAAATAAAGATAACTAATGAAAGCAGCAAAGGTGGCAAGGTATCTTGTCTGATTCTGTGCTGTAAATATGAAAAGCCGCTCCCGCGTCCACACCTCCGGAACCCGACGCTCCAAGATAATTAATTAACTAAATTAAGTCACTACTTATGAAACTTACGATACGACTTAATTAATCAAAGTAATGTGTTAAAATTATATTCACTCTCGTGGAACCATTTAGATCCATACAATCACACACAGGTTCCACGAGACATCAAAACACAGTTTTAGGGTTTCTAACTTTTAATTAGTCGGTTATGCCCCTACTTCAATAACATACTTAAAAATCATATAAAAATCATAAAAATAATATTTAAACTAATTTTTTACATATTTATCTCTGAAATTCTAGAATTAATATTTCTAAAGACATTTATGACTAGTTGATTAATAAGTCAGCTAGTCTACCCAAAACACACCCGGAACATAGTTAATGACTCAAAATTTCTAAAATAACCAAAAATATATTTTAAATAGCAATAAAATAATTTATTTCATAGAATAATATCAGAGATACAAGGGTTGAGTTATACTACAAGTTTAGAACATTCTAGGTCAGCCGGTTACCCGAAATTAGCTAGTTTTGACCTACAATTTTTTCGACCAGATTTGAGTTGCTAAAATCGTGGAAAAATACTTAAAAATCCTAATTTATGTATATGAACACACATAAAATTCAGTTTCAAAAATAGGCACCAATAACTCATAGTTCCTTTACAATAGGATTAATTTTGATCCTACCGACACATGAATATTACGAATATATTTTATGAAACCTTTATGGATGATTATACCTAAAAAATCCATCAAAATATGATTTCTACAAAATTAATAACATATTTTCTATAGAATTTTAGCAAAGGTTTTTAGAAGAAAAGATTTGGGTTCTTACCAAAGATCCTTGCTAGAAAGGATGATGATGACTTCTCTTCACCAAAGCTCCAATATTTTCTGCTATCCTCACTTGCTAATCCTCTCTGGGAGAGTTGATAATGGCTATATAGGATTGGATGGGGGAGATATAATTTTTAGGGTTTGTTTTGAGGGGTTTCGGGGATGTATGGTGGAGGAGATGAGTTTTTGTGAAGGATGGAGAGATGTGCAATGGAGGAGATGATGTATAGATGCTATGGAGAGTTTGTTGCTGCCAAAATTACGGAGAGGGAGAGGAGTTTTGGTCGGCCAAAGTTGAGGGAGAGAAATATTAGGATTTGGTTAAGGTTTGGGATAAGTTGGTATATTTAAACATATCCTTAAATGAATTTTAAGCAATCTAGGATTTAAATCCGATTTAATTTGATGCATTAGGCCATGGGAGGGTTGCTTGGCCAAAATTATCATGGTGGGGGTCCACTTGGCATGATTTGGTTGTTTGGTGAGTTGGCAAGTTGATTGGATTGAGGATTTAAAAAGGGGTTTCCTAATATATAACTATTTAATTCTATCTATGTAATTACACTACAAAATCTGAATTAAATACAAATAAATGTAATTATTAATATTTATTAATGCCCAACATGCCTACATAGGGTTGGGTTTGGCTTGGAAGAGGTTTGGAAAGGTTTGGTGCAACCGAATCTCCTAAAAGTCATAAAGGCTTTCTTAACTAATTAATTAAATAAAAATATAACTTGTGTCATAATTTGAATGGTTAACATGCAAGAGATTACAATATGACCATGGCATTCCTAACATGGCTAGCATACTAGTTAAAGCACCCGACTACGCTAGGCATGCCATACTTTTTAGTCGTCTTGCATATTCAAACTCAACCATGGCTATAGTTATTTTATATAATATAAATAAGATAAAAATAAATTAGAATTAAATTAAATCCAAAAATAATTTAAATATTCCTTTAAATTATAAGGGGTTTTACATCCTACCCAACTTATGACAATTTTGTCCTCGAAATTAAAAATAATCATAATATTAAGAATTGCGAGATTTTGTACGGAGGGAGAGTAAGTACGTCAAATCTTAGCTCAATTTTTGAAAGGATGGAGGGGTGGTTGTCATAGGAATCCCAATTGACCTCATATTCTACAAGATGGTATATACTTCCTTCCAGACTCTATCCAACTTATAGAAGTTGGCCACCCCTAAAGATCGTCGTCATTACAAGACCTTGAGGAGGACAATTTCTAGGGAGGGACACGAGAATAATGGATACTTCTGACCGCAGTCTTGGATTCTAAGTGAGCCTCGATAACACCATAATGTTCTTGGTCAATAACAACTATAAGAAAGTTACTACAATCAAACATTGTCACTCTAGGGGTCATGCTTCTGACAAGCTGGTAGCGACCTCTTGTTGGAATATACTAAGGTGTGTCGGTTCAGAAGGATTCATTCTACGTCTAACATGGGAAACTAAGAAGTGAGCTTGAAAACTTAAGGAAGAAGAATTTATGGCCAAGTGATGAGAATCGATGATAATTAAAGAACCCAGGCTATAGAATATGATTAGGCAAGTGTTTTGAAAACTCTAAGTCAAAACGACTAATATGTCTAGGCTGATGTTTGGTGTTGTGTAGGAGGCATGCGCTTGCTTGTTAGAAGACATACGTCATAGGTGTACGTCTTGCATAGATCTTGAGTATTTAGTTTAGTTAAGGGAATGGGTCGATATTTGCATGAGTGAAATCGAATAGGTCGAATTTGGGTCTCTATGGTTTGTTTTGAGGAAACAATGTGTCATACACGTGGTGTAATTTTTAAATAGAGCACTGGAAAGTTCGTTTATGTGGGACATGTATCTTATGTGAGTAGCATGACTAGTCTAGTTCGTGAGTGTGAACTTTGTCGAAAGGAAAAAGGCTAGCGTTGTGCTTCAATTATCAAAATCACGGTCGAGGGTATCACATGATAAGAATATGGGTCGACGTTATGAACCATTGAATTATTAGTCTAATTGGAACCAATCATTTCCAACCACTTATAAATTCTAAAATCTTATGTTCCTTAGAGAGGCTTGCGATCTATTTGCCTCAAAAAATTTTGCTATTGATTTAAACAAAAATGATTCTCTGATTGACTTGTAGAATTTAGGTTGCAATCTGTTACCGTAGTTATCTAAATGCACAAGCAAAGGGATATAAAATGCAAATAAACAGACGGAAGAACGGCCACGATTGTAATCCCATTCTGAGAGGTAGAGTATAATAAGTTCAATGTTCTACCCAAGTTATAGAAGTTGGTTAATCGGGGAAAGCACAGTAATAGGGCTTCTGAGAAGGTCAAATTTCAAGGAGGTTTAAGAAGTATGAGGTATTTCTAATCATAGTCACAGACTCTATAGGAAGTCTAGGTATTATCTATTTAATATGGCCGCTATATTAATTATGTTTGGTCAAGACAGTATGAGAGGTCTTAGTCAAGTATATCCGGAAGCAAGTTGGTACCGAGAGATGCATAACATAGGCTACTAAGAGATACAGTTACGAAATATATGGAAGGAGAATTAGTGAGCCAAGAGGTAGGACCTACATAATAGGGGTGAGGGCCTATTTCATCAAGTTTGGTTTTATAGTCCCAATATGGCGATGGGCTATGATGGGTTTAACTGAGTCTCAATAGGTTCCCTAATTGGACTTCAATCTTTGATTGCATGAACTTTAGATTTTAATCTATAGTGGCTGGACAAAATTTTGTGGAATTTTAAACCATCCTTATTAGGTTAGGGTAATGTAGAATAGGTTCAAATTCAAGTGGTTGGGCAAATTTCTCGTCGGGTTGGTAGAATAGGTTCTGTAAGTCGTGAGATGCGGCTTCCATGAATTTTGTGTTTAAGTAGCACACAAGGCCTCTATTTAGTGGCATACTAGTGGCATATGTGTAAAGGGCTTCGAGTAGATCACAACCATATATTGGGCCAAAAGATTTGAGTCAAGGTTGGATCTCTAACTGCAGTCCGAAAGTACATCGGTGTTATGGTAAGGGTTATCGCTAGTCCCTTTTGACCTGAAAGTCGTATCATAATAATATAGTCCAAGAAGATGTGTTTGTGTGGGACATGATATGTCTACTTGATGGTGGACTCATTTAAGTTTTGCATATAAATTTTGTTGGAAGGTAACAGCTAGTATTACACTTCAAATATCAAAGTCACGATAAGGGACACCAAAAGATCTAAAAGAAAGTGGGAGTTCATGTAGCCTCCCTTCCCAAAGGATTTTGAATTTTTTATTTAATTGATTTAAATAGGGATTTTATGATTTTTATAAATAATTAAATAGTTAATTATTACGATAGATGACTTTAGCCACAGATGAGTTTTGAAGTACCAGACGATTAGGAATCATGGCACGGATAGTGCAGTGACGTGCCTTGACTAGTGTATCGGTCATGCCAAGGAAGACCGAGCCATAGAGATGTCCTAACTAGGAAAATCAGGCCAAGTTATAGCATGGCCATTATAATAGTTTAATTATTTTATTATTAAATTTATTGACTTCGTAGCGACCCGGTTGTACCGAACCAAACCCGAACTGGACCCGAACTGAGCCCAAGCCCATGTAGTCATGCAGTACGTTCAATGACATTTGTATTGACGTATTTTGGTATGAGTGTGTGGATTTCTGTTTTAATTATTTAATGAATGTTTTCTAGTATTCATGTTTATGATATTATAAATATTATTATTGTTTAATATTCAATGATAATTGCATAAAATAGGCCCTCATGCATTTTTGGAATTATTAGACTGTGCATGGTGGTGTATACACCGTTATTGATTTATTGAATTTCGTGGTTATTATTATTATTATTATTATTATATTATTATTATTATTATTGCTATTATTTTATTATTTATTTTAATATTATTGAAGTTATTATGAATATTACTATTTTAATATTATTGGGTATATGTGTGTGAATATATATATGTGCATGTATATATACCAGTGTGTATAAATGTACGTGAGTAATATATATATAAATATACTAGTATTATATAAATAAGTCTATAATGTATAGATACATAAATGTATGTATAAATAAATATACATGTAATTGTAGATATGGAAAAATATTGTATGTGTAGATACTTAAGTAAAATATATATATAAATGTAGGTATAAATAAATATACATGTATTTGTATTTGTATATATATAAATATATATATATGATATATTTGTATGCGTGTATATAAATATATATAGGGTATATGTGTACGTATATATATGTGTGTATGTATACGTATATACGTGTACGTATATATATATATATATATATATATAAATAATATATATGTGTATAAATATATATATGTGTGTGCATATATATATAAATATGTATATATATATAAACAAGTATTTTGCTAATAGAAAAACAAACCAAAATTTTCCCCAAAGCCCAGCCACAGGACAAGCCAATCCCAGCCTTTAAACTCCATTAGCAGCTGACCTACGAGCCCGGCCCAACCCACGAGCCCAGGCCCACAGTCCCCACATTAAACCTTTGCAGCTAGATTAGTTCTCCACTGTAGCAATTGCTACAGGCCGAGCAATAAGCCGACCCCTGTAAAATCCCGACCCGAGCGGATGTAGTATAAGGGGTGATTGAGAGATCGAAATACTAAAAACCCTAACCTCCTCTAACCCACGGTGCCTCCTCCCCTGGGCGACCCTCGCGCGCGCCCTCGGCGCCGCCGCGCGCCGCCAGGCCGGCCGGAGAGCTCCGTGTGCGCGTGCACAGGCGTGGGTGGCACAGCGACAGTTGCAGCCACGGGGGCAACTTTCGACGCAGATTTCGTGACGAGGAGTTGATTATCTTTCGATCTTCCTTCGCAGGTTTGTCGACAACCCTACCAACTCCATATCCCAATAGATAGATCGGAATAGAACCCCTCATAAACCCAAGGAAAATCGAACCAAACTTCGATAAAACCTGTCCAAAAACAGGACGCTAGTACAGTCCAAACGCTCGACTTGGAAGGCAATTTCTCGTCAATCCATGGACCTATTAGAAAAACTATTTAAAGACAGTCCTAGACACCATGTAGGGCTTCACCACCCTTTTTTGCGAAATTTGAATTCATCGACTGAGCGTCGAGAAATCGAATCCCAAAGTTTCCCAAAAACCTGTTTTAAAAATATTAAAATTGTTCTACACGACGTGCGTCACGCCAATCCAGATGACGTGGTTGTGAACCAAACGCATCAAAAGCTGCGTAATGGTTACGTGGTCGTGTGAGCTTTGAAGGAATTCAAATTGGTCGCTTGTGCGCGACGAATTTGATGCGTATCCGTCGAAATTCACCGTATCGTGCACTTTACAATTCTCCAATTACTTTGTGCACGCTCGTCAGATCGAGACGAAACTTATGCCATCAGGACTGTATCATTTTGCTGGTCCTGTATGCCAAGTTTGGTCCAATTCTGAGACAGTTGAATTCGACGTCGTTTTACGGGCCCCACGGTCCCACTCAACGGGCGATTTTGTGCACGGCCCGCCGGAATCCAACTTTGGACATACGGTTGGGTTCGTATCGAAAAACTGGATCCGTAGACATATAGTTTGACGACTTTAGAGACCGTTGACTCAGGCACGCTTTTCGGTGCAAAGTGGGTCCAACGGCGGACATCGTTTTCGCTCAAAATTACCGTTTTGCCCCTGTGTCCAGAATTCGACTTAAGGACAGGCAATCCTAGCTAATTTGACTATTCTGAGAATGTTCCTACTATATTTTAGCATCCGGGGACTTCTACATGTGTTGACTGATTGTGGCTCATAGAGTGGTATGGTATTTTGGTTTCTCCATCTAAGGACCTCAGGCAAGTGCACTTTCTGATTGATTTTCGATTCATAGTAGTCTTTTCATTTTATGTCTATACATATAACTTGCTGCTTGTTGACACGCTCGTCACACGGAGTAGTCGGGAGGGAAAATACTAAGTAAATACGTGAACAAACCCAATTACATTACTGAACGATAGCTAAGTCATACACACTCACGTATGAGTTAGCCGTACCATTACTGAACGATAGCCATCGTATGATGTGCCGTATTAGCCCAACCGTTCACGTATTAAAAGGTATTTCACACCATATAGGTAGATGTCTTTTATTTTTCCTTTTACTCTTCCACCGTGCCATGTCATCAGTTTTCTTACTAGCTTTCATATTCCATATGCTATTTTCATGTCTTGTTAATTCTATTGTGTTTTTGCATTGTCTTCGGTTTGTGTACTTGTTCCATTCCTGACTGGAAACCAACATTTTTCAGGTTTAGCCGCGATCACTGTTAGCATTGGGAAGACTTGGGTATGCTGAGGACAACCTGGAATAGAAAGCATTTGTATCAATTTCTTTAATTGTAAAACTTTATTTTTCCTTTAAATATAAATGTTGTAAATGTTGTAATAAATTAGAAATGTGAATGAGCAGCAAATGTTTATTTTTGAGCATTTATTTTCTTGCGGGCTTGACAGCGTTCTACCGTCGACTCTGCGGCGTAGGCTGGCTTGGACACGTCTCATATCCGAAAAGCGGGTGCGGGTCGTGACAGTTCACGAGTCACTAATTTATCATCCTAGTGAGAACCAATTTACCTCAATCAATCGGTGATCCCCAAATTCCTAAAAGTAAGAATGGCTTACAATCTATTCACTCTAGAGACTAGGATATGGTTTTAGGAATAATGAGGTTAGGAATATTTGAGTCGCGATATCGTACCTTGACATTTGGTAATAATAAGTCACGATATGATCGATAACATGATAGGGTAGTTGTGAATCAGTTTCGAGGATTGTACCCCGAGTCTTAATAAATGGAAATGATCGCGTACATTGGTACCTGGGTCGATAAGATGGAATAACCCGCTTGTCCATGGTATACGAGAGTCTATCGGTGGAATAACGAACTCTAAAGCACGTCATGGGAAAGATCCCTAACTACTAAGTCGTGAATTTCTATTTGTGTCAAACCTGCCAGACTATAGTCACAAGCGTTCTAGAGGTATTAAATGTAGTGCTCATGCATCACTTGTTGATTAGTAATACAACATAATGACGGGGCATCATGCTACAGATTTTGGCTAAGCTGGTGAATGTGTTGTTCTAAAATTATGTCACTTCTTTGATAATAGAATTTTGTACCTAGAGTAACATCTGCTGACTCTCTAATCTTGGAATGGGTGTCTACCATGGTCCTTGCAATGCTTGTCCTTGTTTTGGTCTATTCTTCTCTGTCTAAACTGTGGGGGCCTAGTCAAGTAAGGTTTGAGTTAAGGCATACGGGTTGCTAGTTAAGCCAAGAATCAAGATGAATATTTGGAGACTCACAATAAATGATTCCTAGAGATTAGATAGTCTCATAGGTTTGTGGCTTACCCAAGGGTAAGATCTTACTCATCTTTCAAGCTCAAATGACTAGAAGGTCACGATATTACTATTAGGGTCGACGAAAGGACGAGCAACTTTAGGTAAGGTTGTAGTTATATGGCTTGGCCGATGGTTACTATACTTGTGCATATAACGACCATGGCCATGGGGATACTCTGTATTTATCTATCAAATACGAGCGTTCGTCTTTCCAATCAGTGAAAGACAAAAGCAATAAAGAGTTCAAGAAAGATGTCATTGAATACAATTACGTAATTCAAAGGCGAATGTGTTTCAAGAGGAATTGTCAATACAGTCGCGGATGAGATCCTAGATACCTCTATATCTCAATCCACGTGGGATAATCATATGAAGAGCGAACCAAGTGCACTATGGTTGATCAGACCATAATACATTGATTCTAATTAGACAATATGCTTGTGGACGTCCCCAGTATACATATGTCCTGAACAAGGTCGACAAAGAATAAGCTTGCAAAACTAGGCTATAAATAGCGTCGTTATTCATGGTAGTTTAAAGTATAAGTACGGGAGAATACGTTGAAAGCAGCAATAAATAGTTCGAGTTTCACAAGGATCTAAGTCTTATCCGGTGTGCTTGCGTACAGTCGTCATACTGGTTCTTGTATCAGGCCTTAGTTGACCAATAGGTATGGGCTACGAATCTCTATATTCTAGGTAACATCTCTCCTACACTAGCATATATTCATTATCACTCTGTTACACTTTAATACTAGGTTAAAAGGATACGGGTGGTAGGTTGTAGTCATACTACTAAACTTATGAAGTCAACTAATGGAGTAATTGAGGAATATAACATGTATACTCGTATGAGTTATCTCCTAACCTCCCTATTCATCACGAAAGAAGATAAGATTTGCAGTAAAAGGAAACAAGCAGAAGGAAGTCAAGATAATCGGACGAAAGTTCGAGATTCGGAATTGAGGAAGGAAGTCAAGCTTGTGGATGAAATTCATATATCCTAATCCTATATGCAAGTTCACATTGGTACAGTAGCGTAACCGATGTGACAAACTCGACCTGCATGGGCCACCACAAACATGTAACGCCCCAGTCCCAAAATACGTAGGACTAGAAACGTATCATGCCAGCTATCTACATACGAAATATACTCCAATATATGGATATCTCGTATGTACACATAAGCTGTAAAATATAGTAACCATGAAGCAAATCTCATCCACAAACCAATATATCATAAAATCAACTTATTAAAGTCATTTGTACAAAAGTTGGGCGGAGACAAAGTCCACTACCAACTATCTCAAAATAAATGTACAAGAAGTGAATCTATAAAATATCAAACGAACCAAGCGCAACTCTCTTCGAAGGAAGGGAGAAGATCACGTCCTTTGCTAGAACACCTGCAGTAAATCATGAAAGCATACACCTGGAGAGATAACCAGGTCCTCAGAGGGACGTAACAAGATACAGGAAGAACATGCCATGTAACTGCATAAGTAAAAAAAATACTACAAACTACAACACAACAGGGTACCTAACCATCTATGTGATATGCACTTTGAGGACAACGTTCTACGCAGGAGCTGTATGGATTCACACAAGCAAGTAATAAAGAGTGGCCATCAAGTAGCGCTCATCCGAGACACTATCGGCCGGGCAGCAAGTAGCGCTCATCCGAGTCACTATCACCATAAATGTGTAAAAGTAAATGTAGCCCCTACGCTAATAGCTGTCCCCTCCCCCCAATGATACTATACATATGTCATAACCATGACACACAAACACGTGTCGTTTCCACCACACTGTTTTATAATAGATAATTGTTAAGTCTTCTAACATGCATCTATTGACAGTTATTCCTACGCATGCGCACGGGGGATCAGCCCACACACAAGTGACCTCTATATGATACTCACAACTCTCACACAAACTCGTGTACAATCGTGACAAGTCAATGAGACACTAAATTTGATGGTAGTCCCTTAACTCTAGGTCCACATGCAAAAAATTAAATAACTGAAATAAAGTACAAAAATTATACGATAATTGCATAAATAAAGATAACTAATAAAAGTAGCAGAGGTGGCAAGGTATCTTGCCTGATTCTGTGCTGTAAATATGAAACGCCGCTCCCGCGTCCACGCCTCCGGAACCCGACGCTCCTAGATAATTAATTAACTAAATTAAGTCACTACTTATGAAACTTACGATACGATTTAATTAGTCAAAGTAATGTGTTAAAATTATATTCAATCTCTCGTGGAACCATTTAGATCCATACAATCACACAGGTTCCACGAGACATCGAAACACAGTTTTAGGGTTTCTAACTTTTAATTAGTCGGTTATGCCCCTACTTCAATAACATACTTAAAAATCATATAAAAATCAAAAAAAATATTAAACTAATTTTCTATATTTTATCTCTAAAATTCTATAATTAATATTTCTAAAGACATTTATGACTATTTGATTAATAAGTCAGCTAGTCTACCCGAAACACACCCGGAACATAGTTAATGACTCAAAATTGCTAAAATAACCAAAAATATCTTAAATAGAATAAAATAATTTATTTCATAGAATAATATCAGAGGTACAAGGGTTGAGTTATACTACAAGTTTGGAACATTCTAGGTCAGCCGGTTACCCGAAATTAGCTAGTTTTGACCTACAATTTTTTCGACCAAATTTGAGTTGCTAAAATCGTGAAAAAATACTTAAAAATCCTAATTTATGTATATGAATAACATAAAATTCAGTTTCAAAAATAGGCACCAATAACTCATAGTTCCTTTACAATGGGATTAATTTTGATCCTACCGACACATGAATATTATGCATATATTTCATGAAACCTTTATGGATGATTATACCTAACAAAAGCCATCAAAATATGATTTTTACAGAATTAATAACATATTTTCTACAAAATTTTAGGAAAGGTTTTTAGAAGAAAAAATTTGGGTTCTTATCAAAGATCCTTGCTAGAAAGGGTGATGACTTCTCTTCACCAAAGCTCCAATCTTTTCCGCTATCCTCACTTGCTAATCCTCTCTGGAAGAGTTGATAATGGCTATATAGGATTGGATGGGGGATATAGAGTTTTTAGGGTTTATTTTGAGGGATTTCGGGGAGTATGGTGGAGGAGATGAGTTTTTGTGAAGGATGGAGAGATGTGCAATGGAGGAGATAATGTATAGATGCTATGGGGAGTTTGTTGCTGCCAAAATTACGGAGAGGGAGAGGAGTTTTGGTCGGCCAAAGGTGAGGGAGAGAAATATTAGGATTTGGTTAAGGTTTGGGATAAGTTGATATATTTAAACATATCCTTAAATGAATTTTAAGCAATCTAGGATTTAAATCCGATTTAATTTGATGCATTAGGCCATGGGAGGGTTGCTTGGCCAAAATTATCATGGTGGGGTCCACTTGGCATGATTTGGTTGTTTGGTGAGTTGGCAAGTGATTGGATTGAGGATTTAAAAAGGGGTTTCCAAATATAGAACTTTAATTCTATCTATGATTATACTACAAAATCTAAATAAATACAAATAAATGTAATTATTAATATTTATTAATGCCCAACATGCCTACATAGGGTTGGATTTGGCTTGGAAGAGGTTTGGGAAGGTTTGGTGCAACCGGGTCTCCTAAAAAGTCATAAAGGCTTTCTTAACTAATTAATTAAATAAAAATATAACTTGTGCCATAATTTGAATGGTTAACATGCAAGAGTACAATATGACCATTCCTAACATGGCTAGCATACTAGTTAAAGCACCCGACTACGCTAGGCATGCCATACTTTTTAGTCGTCTTGCATATTCAAACTCAACCTTGGCTATAGTTATTTATATAATATAAATAAGATAAAAATAAATTAGAATTAAATAAAATCCAAAAATAATTTAAATATTCCTTTAAATTATAAGAGGTTTTACACTTTTAGCCTTTAGTTTTAACCCATTTAACCCCCTTTTCCTTTAGCCACTTAATGCCCACTTGTATGCCCTTATATGACCTTATATATGACTCCTTTGACCCTTAGTTAGAGTATCTAGTGTGGGTTATAGGGGGTTTTGTTAGATGTTAGTATGGGTTGTAGTGTAGTTAGTGAGTGAGTAGTTAGTATCCTACCTAAGTGAGGTTGGTTAGTATCCTAATAGAGCTAGTGAGTGTGATACTCTAAGACACTAGGAGTGTGGAGGGGTGAGCTAGTATGGTTGGATAGAGTTAGGAGGGTGGTATTTCTTGATACCTTAAGGTATGTTGAGAATGACCAAGATGTGGGATAAAATGGACTGGATGGGCTAGATACCTAGATTTTTTGGTTGGTAATATCTAGATAGGTTAGTGGCCAGCTATCCAAAGAAGCCTAGGTCAGTCTACTAAGATTAGGAGGGGTTGCCTTTGTATTGGGGCAAGGTATTGGGAATACCTTGTAAAGGGTAAAATAGGATATTGGGTAAAGTTTATGATTTGAGTTTGATTGCTAAGATGGGGTTAGAAATAGGTTGTCTTGGTAGGTAATGGTTAGATAAGGGTAGTTTAATCTAATTTTGACCCCGTTGACCAAGAGTTAACTTTTTGACTAAAGTCAACTTCGAGTCAACACTTGACCTAGAATTGACCCAAAACCAAACCAGAGTTATCCAGTTGACTGAAAGTCAATTGTTAGTCAACATTTGAATAGTTTGACCTAGGGTTGACCTAGAGTTGACCAGAGTTTTTTTTGACCAAAAGTCAACTGTAAGTCAACCTTTGACCCATATTGACCTTGTTTGACTTTGATTGACTTTTTGTGACCTTGTTTGTTCTATTTTGGCTCAGTATGACCTAGTATGACCTAGTTTGGCCCAGTATGACCTAGTATGACCTAGTTTGGTCCAGTATGACCTAGTTTGACTTAGACTTGCATATCATGACTTGATTAGCTTTTCTTTCATTATTAAACCCTGTTTTGACTTATGGTATCTCATCTTTAGGTCTGTGATTACTCTGAGCATCTGTTCACCTTATCAGCTCAGGCCACAGGCGAGTACATTCACTAGTTTTTATTATTTCATATTTGCTATATCCGATTCAGTTGTAGTGTCTTACTTGATTCCTGACACGATGATTTCACGGACTAGTATACGTCGGATCCTATCATGAGATGTGTTCCTGGATTACTTGGTATATTGGCAATTGTTCAATCTTATTTCTTGTACTTGTATAGACGCCGATTCCTAAGGGAATTTACTACCCTCTTAGTGAATCTTGCGTCATGACGTGACATGTGCGGATCCATTATACTACTCGAAGATGGGGAGTTATTAGAGGTTATGTAATTATACCCTACTATCACTATTCTTGTGCTTGCACCACCCTCACTTTACGTAGGTGTAGCGAGATCTTATTCCTTGTGCTCGTTATCTAGGTTGGCCGACATGAACCTTTCCAGTGATTTTCTTAAGATTGTCGGGCCAAGTGGATAGCATGTCCTATTTTCCAAGTCGATCACATAACGTTCTAATAATTCATGGCACATTTTATATTTATTTTATTACATCATATATCCTACTCAGTTCTGCATTCAGTACTTTTCTTACCATGTTATGATATTCAGTACTCACATCCTGTTATATATTTCCTGTTGATTTTGTCTTATATTCATTATGATTGTCTCTTATAGAATTTGTCAATTCATATGGAACTGCTGTTAGTGTTTTGTACTTGCTCATTTTCCTGACAGGATATCGGTTGATATATTACAGATGATTCTGAGGCAGACTACTCGACCTACTATAGGGTCGGGGCAGATGGAGACTTAGGCTAAGATTGTGACCTGGTAGTTGAGCTACTAGACTTTGCACACCTGGACTAGTATAGCTTAGTTAGGTTTGCCTAGACTGCGATCCAGCTAGTATTTTCAGACTGTAGTATTTTTTATTAATTTTGTGACTCTGTGGTTGTTTATATCTCTGAGCTGTGTTGGATCTTGAACTCATTTCCTGTTTTCACTTCTATCATATTTCCATTCCGTGTTATCTATCTTAGTTTTATCTTGTGATTGAGTTATGCCATATTATATTCCTCCATGCAGAGATGACAAGTACCCTTATACTGTTAGTTGTAGTATTTACAGACGACCTATACAACATTCTACCGCCAATTCTGTGGCGTAGGCTGGACGTAACCACGTACTTGGCCCCTACCTTGGGTGCGGGTCGTGACAAATGATAAGAATCCACTCAGGTACTTTGGTGCTTCGGGTAGTCACCGTCGAGTAGATGGTAGGGAAGATCCATCGGGCTCCTCTATCAGATCTGGCCAAACAATACCAGTGGGGTCAGACCCCAATAGCAAGTACCACAAAGGAAGCCAAACTATGGACTAAAACCAGCAATAACTAACATATCAACGGTTAGGGAAAGCAATAAGTAAATATGGATCGAGACTCGTGCACTACCAATGCACTTATCCCGGGAATAGAAAAGACAATAAGTAAAGCATCATGTGACGTAAAGTAATTCATGTGACATAATGTACATTGTAGTCATATTAAGTAAACAGAAGCTTGAGAATATGTAAAATCAATTGATCATGTAAGCATGTGAGCCAGCCGGGTCATGAGAGCATGTTGACTTAGCATAGGGATCACGTAAAGCTTGTGAGATAACTGAGCATGTGAGAACTATATAGAACGACAATAATAGGATGACTTAGAACTATTCCGGAAGTCAAGTTACAACCCGTAAACCAAACAAGGACCGGGGTTGTAACCCTTCTTGAACAGAATTTAGTCTCTAATCAATGTTTAGCATAAGATCATGTAGAACATGTGAGTACTGAATAGGACGACAAATGATAAGATGACTTGGGAGCTATTTCGGAAGCCAAGTTACAACCCATAAACCAACAAGGACCGGGATTGTAACCCTTCTCCTGAACAGAACTTAGCCTCCGATCATTCATCGACAGAAGTAAAGCATAAACAATAATGTACTAAAAAAACATACGGACACTACCTAGACAAAACTAAACTGGACTGGACTACTCCATAAATCACGGCCAAGCAATGAGTACGGCTTGATACTTTAATTAACTAGGGTTATCACAAGCCTAGTTACTATAACATGCAATGAGATGTTCCAGCAGTCACAAGCCCTGCAGACTATCCGAGTTATCCTTCCGCGGGTTGAGAGAGTTGTATTAGGTGACTTGGGGGTACAACACATGACAGCATGCTGGAAATGTACCCTACTCGTCAGCAGGCTACAAGTCCAATTAAAGCGCCCAGATAACGGGATTGCATGTGACTGGAAAATCTCTTGATGAGCTACTTGATCAATCTAGTCGTTATCCTAGTCAAATTTAGTATGAATCCTGATCGTGATAATCAAGAATCCTATCCTAGAAATGATGCAAGACGAGATATGTAGTTTGTGCACGCATATACAAAGAACTTAACCACGATGTCCAAAAGAGTTACATTAGCAAGAGAAAATAGTCGTTGCACAACATCTTGATTAAGCATGTCATGCTTAGGTTTACTTGTCATGTAAATAGTACTTGTCAAGAGAGTGCCTCTATAGGCCACTATCATGTAAGCAAGGAGAGGCTATTCAAGAGTGCACCACGACGGTCACTATTATGTAAGCAAAGAAAGACATGTAACATGAGTGCGCCACAATGGGCCACTATCTAGTAAGCAAAGAAAGACATGTAACATGAGTGTGCCACGACAGGCCACTATCTAGTAAGTAAAGAAAAGACAAATCATGAGTGCACCCCGACGAGCCACTATCTAGATTAAACAAAGAAAAGACATAATCATGAGTGCGCCCCAACGGGCTACTATCTAAGAATAAGCAAACATGACAATAAGGATCGCATGTAGAAAGAGTTAGATAAAAGACATATCATGGCATGGAAGAAGGAATAAATAAAAGTACTACTTGGCATAAAACAACAATTGAATCTGTGCTAGTGTTAAGAATATAAGGGAGTACAATTATTTTCTAACTGTAAAAATCATCTAATCATGTTAAGAAAATTTATTACAGCCGAAAAAACCTTAAAATGTCAAGTACAGAAAACATGCCAAAAGGTCAAAACTATGATTGAAATTATCGATCGCATATGAACTCCAATTGAAGTGAAATAAGAAGATTCTTGAAGTCAAGACAAAGATCTATAACCTTACACTAAGGGCCATGGGAACAAGCATGGATAAAAGTGACAAGAATTGTCCTGACAATAAACGGCACAAGGGTCAAAAGGGATGCCATAGACAGCATGCGTCGGGGACAGCATGCGCCCAGGGGCAGCATGCGCCCAAGACATGGTATGCACACAAGGGATGGCATGCGCCTAGGAAGTCATGTGCCTAAAGCTGTATGCGCCCAGGTTAGCATGCGCCTAAGAGATTGTACGCGCATAAGGAATGGTATGCGCCTAGGAAGTCATGCGCCTGGAGCTGTATGTGCCCAGGTTAGCATGCGCCTAAGAGCATGGCATGTGCCCAGAAGAGCACGTATCCAGGACTATGCGCCTAAGGCTAGTCGCATCATGGAGAGTCAAGTGTTAGAGAAGGCCTGCGCCTAGGGTCATGCACCCACATGATGGGGACAGGGTGTACTTGGAACAAGGCCAGGAGACTATCTTCTAGGCAAGGTGGGCGCATAATCAGGGCTATGCGCCCAAGCGAAGGAGAACAGGGTGTACTTGGGGCTATAAAGGCTATGCGTCCAGGGCTATGTGCAAAGGGCCATGCGCCTAAGGACACGAAGCTGGGGGCCTCGGGCACATAAAATGGCTATGCGCCCAAAGAAATACTGTTGTGGGCGTATGGAAATACTATGCGCACAGTACTGTTCTTCCCCAATCCGAGAACATGAGTTCATGGAACCCATAAACTTCCCAAGTTCACAAATCACTCAAAACAAATCGAAATCCGGGTTTTCAAAGGTCTATTTTGAGTAAATCAAATTCTCTACAACATGGAACAATCAAAACTTGAAAATAATAAAGTTTGGTAGATCAAAATCCAAGAAAATCAAGATTTAAGTAAACTAAGATCTACAAGAAATTATCCACAAATCAAAATGCTAAGTACTAAAGAGGCTTATAATTATGTAAGGAAGAGTTTAGAACAAGCAAAAAATATTTGTCCAACATTTGGCAAGATGTACTTGTCTTAGGTTGGAGGAAAAAATGAAAAAGGAAGAAGATGAAGAAAATGAAATAATGGAGGAGAGAGAAAGTTTAGGTTTTATACAAAACCTTCTCATCTCAAACCAACTAAACCAAATTAAACCAAGTCAAATTAAACCAAAGCAAGGCTAAGAAAGATATAGTCAAAATACGGGTCACCTAACAAATATCATAATCACGTACACGTATACTGAAATACGTATAACAGAAAACGAGAGTGACAGAAATGCCATCAGCATACATTGGTACACTGCGATATGCCTATCAAGGAGAAAATCTATAAGTTGGAAAATTTTTAAATATTTCTGAAAACCAAAAATACGAAATACAGTACAAAGTACGTATCGTATATAAATACCGATACTGTGAGACGAGTCTCACAAATGGCCTCTAAACCTATTAATTTTCTGATTTCTTTCCACATATGCATTCATTTAGGGTCCCCTATCCCTAGGCCAAGTTTGGTCAGAAATCGAATCTATTTGATATGCGTATCGGAGGCGTATCGGAGTATTGTGTAAAGTTTTTGGTGAAATGCCACATAGAAATAAAATTTATTAAATTCTAAAACAAATTACATAGATTTGTGCCCTTGATGTGTAGATTCCAGATCTATGTGACTGAGCACGTTTTGGGCATGTTTCGTGTCCGTTCTTGGACACGGAAAGGCCTGCATACACAGTGGTGCAGTGTCCTGCTACCTGAACCCTAGAACTCATAGTACACGCCACGTGGACACATAAATTTTTCATAGAAGTGGGGGCAATGTTTGATAAGGTGCTCACAAAGTTTCATGGGATTTAATCGAGTGGTTTGTGAGAAATCGCATCGTACTGATTCGACCACTGCATACACGGAGATTTCGACTCTGATACGGGTTTTGTTCGTGGACACGACACATCTAGGACAATACAATAAAACTGACACATAGCCCTAATCTACCCTAGGACACAGAAGGAGACCAGAGCTTGGACACAATGTGTCCTAGAGCTCTCGACACATGTCCACGAGGCTGTGCATGTGCCTAGTTTCTGACACCAGTGTCTTGACACTATTTTGGACACTTGGATACGAATTTGTGGACACATCACCCTCACTTGTTGACACCCACTCACAGCATATTCACACCACTATGACACTCGACCCTAGCTGTGGTTGGGGTTTTGTGTATTGGTTTGGGGGTTTTGGTTATGAATATTTTAGGATTCAGTTTAGATATGTTTTAGGTTCCAGTTTAGATTTGTTTAGGTTCCAGTTGCGATTTGGGGTGGGTGTCTGCATTAGTACATGAGGAGTGAGGTTGAGATTGCATGATTCATGTGTTGTAATATGTATATATAGGATGATACAGTGTATATATATATATATATATATATATATATCTAATATATATATATATATATATAAGATTTTAAAAATAAAATAAAAAAAAATAAAAAATATATATAGATATATAGGTTGTATACATATATATAATATATATAGATTTTATAT